>OW679202.1:49289034-49529525 GCA_940337035.1 Agriotes lineatus | reverse complement strand
ATAAAGAACTAGTGAAGAGTGTAGCAAACCTTTGTGGAGACTGTTTAGTAAATGTATCGTCTGTAGTGGATCAGCTGGAAGAGAACTCTGAAAAGACTGCGTGTATGGTGGAAGTCCTAACGTTTGCGAGTTCTATGGTAAAGTGTGACATCGAAGTGGAAGCACTGAGTCGTCAGTTGGCAGTGTAGTCATGTGGATGTGTTATAGAGAGGCTGCTCGACAAGCTGCAACAGACATACCTAGTGCAGTTGAACGATTAGTGAAGTCGTTAGAGGATTTACCTTTCGACGCGTCGCACGAAGTCGTATATGGGTTAGGACGTTGTGGATTCAGTGACGAAGAGTTGTATAAAAAAGAAAAACAATACAAAAATGGCGCAGCTGTTGGTCGACTATTTTTAGACGGAGCCAAAAAAAAGCCTCCTTGTAGATTTAATGGATAGTCTTGGCCTTGAGTGGCATATGTGTGAAGTAAAAGCCTTTATAGAGAAGAAGGAAAATGAAGAAGAGCATGCAGTTTGACGACTCGAAGAATCAGATGTACAATCTGCATACGTAGACGTATGCGTATCGAGAAACTCGAAAAGGACGGTGGGAACGAGAAGGTGTGGATAGGTTGCGGTTCTATCGGAGGATACTTACTATGGATGGAGTACTGCCAGACGTCTTGTGCGCCGAACATAGGCAGACAATGTATGTAGAACGCTTTTCCACTGGTACGTAGATGTTTAATCCATGTAGTTAAACTGTATATATTGTAAACAAATAAAAACCATAAAAATTAAAAAAGGATGTTTTATTCCATTATGTAGTGATTATAAATATGATACACGTTAAATAAAGCGCAATAACAAATCGGTTTAAAATGATATAAACAAGGAGGTTGTAATGGGGTAAGGGTCGGTCTTTCTTCCACTTCGATGATTGGTATGGTAGTAAAGCGGGGTAGAAAAGTTGCCTTTTCTCGACCTTTCACATATACTTCTGTGACGCCCTGCAGAAGACGTCGCAAGATTGCAGGAAACATGTATGCAGGAGTAAACCCCTCATTCCAGTCGATGCAATGGTGATTAGTCATTACCCAGTGGGTTTGTTGTTGTAAATGAGGTGTTAAGGAAGTGAAAGCGAACGGGGACTTAAAGACGTAGTGAGACACTGTGGTACCGTCGTAGGAGGCCAACTCTTTTGGGGTAAAGTGCTTATCGGACGTATTAAAGCCTTGAATGTCGATAATGATCTTCATCATATTAGGTAGAGGGAGCACGGTCTAGTTACGTTAAAAGTCGAGGTGCAACTGAAGTGTTTTGCGAAATTACAGTTGTTTAACTGCTTTTGACAATGCGTTGTAAGTAAAAACCCGATCGTGAAGAACGAGGCAATACGCGGTTGTGTTGGCTGGCACGTTAGCGGAGGTTTCAAATTCAACACTAAAAACGACAGCGTTTTCATGAAGGTAGTCTTTTGATAAGAGCAATCAATCACAACAATGGGCGCTTTGTCACCGCATAACCCGCCAATCGTCATCGTGGCAAAAAGGACTCAACGCCCCGGTTCTGTTTAGACTTCCGCAGGCTAAACGAAGCCACCATCAATGAGCCGGCGGTACTACCCTTAATCCAAGAAACCATCAAAGACCTAGGATCAGCAGGCATCTTCTCCTCACTAGACTTAATATCCGGGTATCGGCAGATAAGTTTACATCCCTAAGCCAAACCCTACACCGCGTTCACCACCCCCGACGGCTCAGCCTATCAGTTTCGGGTCATGCCGTTCGGGCTGGAAACTGCACCCATGACCATTAAAGTGGGGTACCTCCATAAATTCTGCCTCGTGTATCCAGATGACATCATCATCTACTCCGAATCATAGGAGCAGCACCTTCAACACCTCCGAAAGGTCTTCGAACGGCTACAGGAGCATGGGTTCATATGCTCTCCAGAAAAATGCCACTTTGGGAAGTCCACGCTGCACTACCTAGGTCATATTGTGGTCCCAGAAGGAAACGAACCCCAACCAGGTCACGTGCAACAAATCACCAAGGCTACCCCTCCTACTAGCCGGAAGGGGTACGACAATTTCTAGGCATCTGCAATTGGCTACGCGAATACATTCCCCGATTCGCCGACGTTGCGGCCCCTCTCACCGATCTACTAAGCACAAAAAAGCGCTGGACCTGGACCCCAGACACTCAGCAAGCATTTCAGCAGGTAAAGCAACTGTTTCAGACACCCTTAAAGTTAGCCCGACCCGATACTTCTGGCTCGTTTTGCAAACCGACGCCAGTAAATTTGGAGTCGCCGCCGTGCTCTACCAGGAACGTCCCGATGGAGGTCGAGACGTCATCTCCTACGCCAGCACCAGGTTCCTGCCAGCCGAACAGCGTTATCGCTCCAACGAAAAAGAGTGCCTAGCCGCCATATGGGCGATAAAAAAATACCGACCATACTTAGAAGGCAGGCAGTTCACCCAGCGGACCGATAATGACGCCCTCACCTGACTCAACAGCTTGAAGGACCAGCGAGCTAAGCTCACCCGTTGGGATCTCCTAATACAGGAGTTCCACTTCACTATCGAGCATTGCCCCGGAAAACACAACGAGTTGCCGGACGCGCTCTCTCGACAGCTGACTGGACAGCCGGCTGAAGCACTGTGGGATGACCCGACAGTTCTCCTGCTTCCCATTCACAGCGACCGGTTTACCCAAAGACGTCCAACGGCCAGCCAACCCGCAAAGAAAAGATTTCCCCGGTTCCAGGGACCTGCTACAGAGAATCATGCGGCCAGCAGCCGGACAACACCCGGTGAGGACTCACCAGGGTATCTACGGGCAAGCAGCCAAGCTACCGTCACCGAACCACCAGGGAAGCCAGCATTAACCCTTCTGGACGCAGTTGAGGAAACTTTATGGGAAGCCATTGCACAGGAACAAAGGCAGGATAATTACTGTCAGGATTTAGTCAACTCATGGCACCAAAGCTACTTCATCGAGAATCCGACCCAGGACCTCTTAGCCGTCCAGGAGAATTACCGCATAGAAGATGGGTTGCTCTATCGCCAAACGGAGCAGGGCCCGAGACTGTTTGTCCCGGAGGGAAGCCGGCCAAAGGTTATTTACCAATACCATGATCAAGACCTAGCTGGACATCCCGGCATCGCCAAAACAAGGCGGGCCATTTTCTCTTATTTTCATTGGACGCGTTTACAGGAAGACGTCCGAAACTACGTCCGACAATGCCTTCTCTGCTTACGATGCAAGAAGGGCCGCCATCAAGCCAAAGCCACCTTGAGGCCTCACCGACCCACCCGGTAGTGGGACACAATTGCGCTCGACCTCATGGGGCGCTACCCCCCGTCAGCCACCGGAAAGAAGTTCATCCTAGTGATAACAGACCTCTTCACCCGGTGGACGGAAGTAGGGTGTTTTGGAGTGTTCTGAGACAAGGTTAGGTCAAGGTTTCCACCCCCCACCACTCGACCCGCTACCTCCCACCACCATAAATATTAAGGTCAAGGCTAAGTGTTGGTGGGAGGTGGCGGGTCGAGTGGTGGGGGGTGGCAACCTTGACCTGACCTGGTCTCAGAACACTCCAAAGAAAAAATATTTAAAGTCAAGGACTTCAGCTTTTAAGTTCAAGAGCCTCTGCTTTTAAGTTCAAGGCTAAATCGTATTTGGATGGTTACCTTTACCTAATATTGTTCCAAACCCTTTCAAACAAGAACCTCCACGAACTGCGGGGTTGTGAGATTTATATTGTTGAAATGATGCTCGCTCGTTGGCGTAGAAGAATGTACTTGTGAAGACGGCTAAAGGAACAACAACAATGAATAAAACGAAAAAAGTGTTATAAATTCATTTATTAAGTATAAATACATTAATTAGGAATTGTCAAGTTTAGTGCACTAATTCTTTGTAGGGCATCACTTATGTTAAGTTGATCCGCAACCAAAAATTGTTTGACCTCTTCTAACCCGTTTTGTAATTGTTGCAACTTTTTACACATCTTCGCAAAGACGCAATGTTCGGACCAGCGCAAATGTTCCTCTAGAGGATCATCTTCCGGTGCCCATTTGTGGATACGAATTTCACAACAAAAGCACTGCACTTCATCGCTGTCTTAAAGGTAGAAAAATCCAACCCGTGCAAGCGAGGCTGCAGGTATGACACCAGTCCAGTTTTTGTAGGTCTGGATGCGGTGCTCGTATCGGCGGAGGTATGGCGGAAATACTTCGAGACACATGGTTAAATGAAAACTAGCGACTGTTACTCTGTAAGGTTGTGACACGCTTATATAGTTGGTAATCCAGAATGAGAGGGGGGAATAGCTGTTCAAGGCTGACCGGGCGACTCCACTAGGATGGGAGCCTTGAGATGAAATTCCACATACATAACAGGAATGTCGTTGACTGCTTTAAATTTCAGCACGTCACCCCTTTTCAAGGTCTTTCCAGTCAACTCTGTAGCGCTAAGATGGCTATCATTCAAAATAATTGTAGGAGTTGCAGGATTCGTATTGACAGAAGATATAACAGCCTCAGCGAATTGAACTGTAGGTATAGTTTAACTTACCGGATAGTAGAATATACCAGCCTTCAGGGTTAACTCCTTGACTTGTAAAGTGTATGTCTTTTTTATAGTAAAAATCCGCCAAGTTCTCGAAAAGAAACAGTTGCTGAGGAGGATCAGTGGAATGATCTGAGGGATGGCCAAGGTGATGCCTTCCAAATTTATCCAGCGGCATTATAGTTTACTCTAAGGCTTCCACGCACACTCGATTCGCTTAACTGCTACTTCGTTGAAATGCTATTTCTAACTGACCAATTTCCCTTCCCCCCCCCGCCCCCACCAACTAATTTTGGTACTCCTCCTACTTGACCGTGACCGTGGGCAACCTTGTGACTCCCTTCTACCACTACCTTCGAAAAGTAGATAAAAAAGAGCAGGCAGGAGTAGGAATCGCAGAACATCTTATTCAGTGCAACTAAGAATGGAAACCATTACCAAAGTTCTTGGCTTAGTGAAGAGCGGGCAAGCAGTGTTCGATGGTGTCACGAAGTTTAAACCGCAACAGTGTCCAGTGCTCCTTGGCAGTAGTACATATAGATTAAATAATTCACAGACTAAGTTTGTATGTGTAGGTCTACAAACCATCGGTGGATTTGTACCAGTAATACAAATACGTGGAAATCACAATAATTGGGTTCAGCTGCTGGAACCCGAGTGGGGAATCCTGTTAGAAAATGAGGAAATTATAACAAATTATTTTTATTCCGGAGATGGACAGTGGCCACCGCTTCAGTTGGGACCCATACTCCTATCATTCACAACGATTCAAGCGGTGAAGGTGTTACGCATACAGGGTCAGGACGGATCGGATGTTTACCTGGGGAGAGAAACTGTGGAAGAGTTGTACAGAGTTCGCACTCTAATTGGTCGAAAACTAGCACAATTGAAGAACTTAAACTTTCCTCAATTTTATTCAACAGCAATAACGCGAGCGCTAACTCAACCTGGGGATTATATTCAAAATCTACAGGTTACGTTACAAAACTTTGACGAATTGTCGGAGAAGGCTCTGTGTCTGTACAAACTTTTGACGTTTGTTAGCGACAGTGTTAGGTGTGATATTGAACTAGAAACAATTGGGCAGCAACTGTCGTCGTAATGTGGATGTGTTACTCGGAGGCTGCTCGAGCGCCAGCTACAGATGTGCGCAGCGCCATAGGAAATCTGCAAGGTTTGTGTGAGGACTTAGCATTCGACGCAGGACATGAAGTTGTGTATGGTATGGGGCGGAGCGGATATACCGATGAAGAGTTGCACACGAGAGAAAGATTATATAAAAATGGTGCAGAAGTATGTCAATTGTTTCTAAATAATGTGATAAATCGAAGGCTCTTTGTAAATCTGATGAAAGGTCTCGGGTTACATCATGAGCTAAGTGAAGTAATCAAATTTATAGAAGAAGAAGAAGATGAAGCAAAAACTAAAGAAGAAACTAGAGCGAAAGAAACTAAAGAAGAAAATGTTACTAGTTAAGCTAGTATTAAAAATTTTTATATATTTTTGCACACAGTGAGAAATAAAAAATTATTTTTATATTATTATATTATAGTATGTAATGTTTATTTGTTAGAGTTTTTTACTGAACAAACTACTTATACGTACAATGCTCTGACGAGAGCGGTCAAGCAGGTGTAACTCTTCTGCGCAAGTTTTATCATGGAGAATGGGGGGGGAGGGTAGTATTACTTTGCCGTCCAGCTAGTTATCCGACCATAACTTCGTTGTGTCCTGACAAGTGTGAGTGCGCCAGTACCTTTAGCCGTTCAGCTAGTTCTCTGAGGCAACATGAAATTGGTTATCGATATTCAAGGATTCAAAACAACCGACAAGAATTTCACTCCAAAGGAATTTGCTGCTTACGATGGAACCAGTATTGCTCACCAAGTGTTCAAACAACCCTTTCCTTTCGAAGCACTGCCTCAGAACTTGCAAAAGCAAGCCCGTTGGTTAATGGAAAACCATCATTGCATCGCCTGGAAGGATGGATTTACTCCTGCATACCTGTTCTCCACCATATTGCGGCGCCTTCTGCATGACGCTGAACTGATATATGTCAAAGGGAGAGAAAAGGCTGAGTTTCTGAAACGCTACACCACAACACCAATCATTGAAATTGCGGAGCAACCACCACTCAGTCCAACACAATCCCTTTGCATGTATCATGCTAAAACTTGTTGCTATTGTGCTTTGTCTAATGTTTACCATATATATAATCATTACTTAATGGAATAATAAAACCACATTTAAATTTTATTGTGTTTTTTTAAATTTTCAAACAATATAATCTAACAATGTACAATCTAATGATCTACAAAGGCTGAATAGCGTTCTACGTATACTTTATCCCTATGTTTTGAGCTGAAGACGTTCCTCAATACCTCTTCCACATTAAGGATCCTCCGCTGGAACCGCATCTTATCCATAGCTTCTTGTTTCCAGAGTCCCCTCCGAGCTTCTTTATACGCATACGCCCACGAATGCAGATTGTACATCTGATTCTTCGAGTCGTCAAACTGTACACTCTTCTTCTTCATTTTCTTTCTTTTCACAAATTTGTTCGTTCAGACCGATACTAGTCAACAGATGGGCAGGCGGGCATCACCATAACTCGTATCCGATTTTCTTCACACATTCACGTTCTAATCTATAATTTTTTAAATACTCCTCGAATGGCTCCATCATATTGTACGTAAAAAAATCGAACGCGTCTGGGAGTCTTAGTTTTGTATTAGTTGTAGTAAAGTCCCCATGTCCATCCAGCGTAACGGTGATATGTATATTATCGGTACCAAACAATGGAAATAACTGCAAAAATTCCTCGTAATATTCGTCTAGGTAGGTAGGAAATACGTAGGTGTTATCGTCAGCTTCCATGTTACAACCAGACTGTCATGATTTTGCAGCAGCACCGTTTTTGTACATTTTTTCTTTTTGGTGGGAGGAGGTTCTAGAGTTTGACTTTGAAATCAAGGTCGAGTGGTGGAAGGTGTTAGAGTTCGTCCTTAAAAATGATGTGACCTTGAAAATCACCTTAGCCTTTAACAATGAACTTAAACTCAAGGTCAAATTTTTCGCCGAAGGTCATCGCCGTTTTTCGTTAAATAGTTTAAGGACTCGGTGGTCTAATGGTATGACGCCTGGGGAGCATTATATGTATTAAAGGGAATTCTAGACACTGCGCCTCAGGAGATCTGGGTGCGAATCCTAGTCGAGTCAATTTTTTAATATTATATTTTTTCAATAATCAGAAAGTAGACGGCAGTAGGAGTACAATGCAAAAAAAAGACCTGCTTCAGGGTATTACAATTGTTTTACTGCTTTTGTCAGAGCGTTGTATGTAAAAACCAGATCATGAAGAACGAGACAATACGCGGTTGTGTTGGCTAGCACGTTTGCGGAAGTTTCAAATTCAAGTCGAAAAACTACAGCGTTCGCGTGGAAGTAGTCCTTTTGATGGGAGCAGTCGATTATGTCCACTTTGTATTTTTTTAGTTCACTTGTTAGTTTTTTGATTGCCTCTTCTTAGAATGTACCCCGTACCTTCCATATAGCTAAAAATATCTCCCTCTCTTTTTCCATTAGACTGTCCTTTTTCGTTGCTACGTTCGTCTCCTTTTTGTTTCAGTCCTCGTGTAACTGCAGTTTTTTTGAATGTATTATACTGTTTGTATTTTCATTCCAGACGTATTGTTCCCCATTAATGAAATCTTTTTGTAACCGATCTTTGTCTTTTTTCCCTCATTTTACTTCTCGTTTCCGATTTTCCTTACTTCTCCCATAATTTGTCTTTCTTGCCAGGTCATATTGTTTTCTATATAAATTCTTGAAACTTTCAGTTTGTTCTTGTTTTTCATCACTTCCTGTTTTTTCTCCCAATTGCCAATCTCTGCTATGGTTATTAAATCACCTTGTTTGTTGTTAATTGAGTATGTTTTGTTTACTTCGGTATCTACTTTTATTTGATCCTGCAGAAACTGTTTCACTTCTTCTCTGTTGGAATTCTCGAATTTTGCTCCTTAATTACTATATTATTCTTCTTTTTCTCGTTTTCCATCTTTTCCAGCCTTTCTTCTAGCTTATTAATTCTTCCGCTTAGCTGCTTTTTCTCGTTTAGCCATACTTCTTCTGTCATTCTCATCTCTTCTCTTAGCTCTTTATTTTCATTTGTATTTTTCTTTATTTCTTCCACTAACGCCATTATCATGTCTTTAATATATTTTAGTTCTCCCATTGCCTCTTCCCTTGTCACTGTTTCTGGTTTGATAATTTTCCTGCTTTTGTTATCACTTCGTAATTCGGTTTCACCGCTGCTATTCAAGTCTGTATCCCTTTTTGTGCCGGTTGACATTAGAGTGCTTCCTGCACTTTCGTTTGCCCGTCGAACTGGTACTTAACTTCAAAACTCACTAAGACGCAGTCTGAGCTCCAGAGCCGGATTAAGGATATGTGAGGCCCAGGGCAAAATTTTTTTAGAGGCCCCATTCCCATTTATGCAACGGGTACAAAGGGATCTAAATGATTAGAAACCGCACTAGATTATAACCTTCCAATCTTTTCGAGGTCCCCGAAATTCGGTGGCCCGGGGCTGCAGCCCCCTTAGCCCCCCTTTTAATCCGGCTCTGCTGAGCTCTTAACCCGCGGCCTTCACTCCTTTCCCGTCCGAATTTTAAAAGCTAATGCGCTCGCTTTCACTCGTGCACGCACTTCTGGTACTCTCTGGCTTCTGTTTATATTATTGGTTACTTCACTGCTTTCGTGTTCCTCTTTTTATCAACTCGGAGTCCCAACTACACTATTTCTTAAATTCCGTTTTTATTTCGTTTTAATCGCTTTTATACTACTTAAAATCACTTATTTCTTTCGCCGCGTGACAGAGTCGTACTTACGAGTTCGGTTCGCTGCACTATTCCCCATTGTATCTTATTACTGTAATATACAGGGTGTAGAAATGCTTTACGCACCATAGGGTTTTCAATGGTAATTTTTTCAAATGCAAATATTTGCTTCCCTAATTATTTTAGAGCAAACTTGAATGAAAGTTTTTTGTAGATAAAAAAATTCTATATCCATTTATGACAGCATTTGTTATTTTACATTTTGGAAAACCGAAAATTTAAAGAAATAAAATTACCATTTTTAGACTAATCAGTGGTGCCTTGAAATTATTGAAGCATCTCAAAGCATCAACAAATTAGTTTGCTGTTTATTTGTTTGCATCTGTCAAATGTAGCGGCAACGCACCTAATCTGCTTCCAGCATACCACCACTTCAAAATTTGCACTGATTTTTGAAAAAATTATAATTCTAGTTTTTTAATTATTAGGTTTTCTAACGTAACATGACAAAAATGATGGCATAAATGGATGCAGAATTGTATGCTCTACAAAAAACCTATGTTCAAGTTTGCTCTAAAATAATTAGGGAAGCAAATATTTTCATATAAAGAAATTACCATTGAAATCCCTATGGTGCGTAAATCAGTTCTACACCCTGTATAAGTATTATCGTTTATTTGGAATAAAAAGTACTTTTTTCATGATTTCTGTATCGATAAATTTATTTTTGTGGTTAAATAAATGCCTATGCCATATTACCAATAAGTGTTGATAAAATGACATATTTGGCACCTACAAAAATCATCTAATGTATTTTAATAGTACCTAATTACAACACATACGTTACGACGTCTTGTACCATGGACCAGCGGTCCAAGGTACAGGATGACGTTTGTGTCCAAGGTACACGATGGTCTCGTTTTAAGAAAAATGGCCGCCTGCAAGTAAATACCTAACCAATTTTCAAAACAGAGTGGGCGTTTTACTCACCAAAAAATGCGTTATCCACGTAGTTAGTTAGTAGAAATGCTAGCGCCAACTCCCCGGAAGCACGGGCCAGTGGCGTAACTATCATATGTGCAGGGGGTGCAAAGAACCTCGGCGCCGAATCTATATAGGCGCCGCGGTAGCGGAGTTTTTAGTGAAAATAAAAGTTTTCCTAGGATAGTGGACTATGATACGTGAGCGCCACTGGGCTCTTTTGAGTGCGCAGTCTTTTCTCCTTTTGAGTAGATTAGAAGTTCCAGCTTAGTGTGTGTTTGTGATTCTTAGATTTCATAGTGCATAGTGCATAGTAACATACTATAAATTCAAAGTTTAAAACCGCAAATTTCTGACGCTTGCCTCAGATACAGAGGTCATAGAGGGTGCCAAATTACTTCAAACTACGTATAAAACTGATCTCGTTGACGGCTTACTAAAGTAAATTGTACAAATTCGATCTTCGTACACAACTAGTATTAAATTTTGCTTATCAGTGAAGGAAGTGGGAGAAAAATGTCTGTCTAATTACACATCATTGGCTAGCTTTCCAGATTTGTATACAGCTTATATTCTATTTTTACATGCTGTCACTATACAGCCTCCACTGAGAGATCTTTTTCTAAATAAAAACTTTTTGCTAAATAAGATGAGCCAAATACGCCTAAGAGTTTTGCATTACTCAGTATCGAGAAAGTAAGAGCCAGTACTCTTGGTTTTAATTCCCTGATAGATATGTTAGCTTTCGCAAAGTCTCGCAAAAGAGAGTTTAATTAAAGTGCTATACCTACATATTTATACAGGTTGTTATGGAAATGAGTGCAAATATTTTAACCCGTAATAGAACTCGCTAAACTGAACAACTTCTCCATTTATCATTTTTCGAAAACGCCCCCAAAACTGAGTTAAAATTCAAAACAGTTTTACTCTAAAAATGCATACCCGCCTATGGAATAGTATTTTAATTTACACGCACACTGATAAAACCTATAGTTCACATCAGGTCACCAACGTTCCTTATCAATTGAGGTAGGTAAGTTATTGAACGCATGTTTTTTGTGCAGAACTTTGCAGTTTTAATATACCTTGTGTCGTTCACCTTTAACTTAGATTTGCTGACCAAGCGGATCGTCAAATTTAGGGGAGATAAATTATTGAAAAAATATGCGATTAAATTAAAAACGATAAATAGAAAAATTGTTCATTTTGGTGAGCTCTATCACTAGTTAAAATATTTGCACTCATTTCCATAACACCCTGTATATCTACCGGGTGAGTTTTTTAAAGTGTTACAAGGCGATATCTCGAAAACCATTTACAATATTTTCATGAAACTTTTGTGAGGTAATAGGGAGATGGGAGAACATATTTAAACATATTTTTGACATTTAAGTCCTATCTGTGTTTTGAGGGGTGGGGGGTAACTTTGGAATTTTAAATAGGATGATGTACTTTTGTTTATAGAATTCAAATCTACGTAACAAACTACGTATGTTTATAAAGATTTTTTGATTCGCTTTTGTTTACGGAATTATGATTTATTAGGTTATAAAATTAAAAAAATGTGAAATTTTTGTTAAAACGTCCAAATTCTCAACTTACTTAAGTAGAACTAACGCATTTCTATGAAAACGAATTCTAATTGTGAAATAAGTAAACTTGATTTATTGGTAAAATGTATTTATTTTTTAATTTCTATCAAAATTTAGTCACCATAATTCCGTAACCGAAAGAGCAAAATCAAAGAATGTTTTGTACATATATACGTAGTTTTTTACGTAGATTCGAATTTTTTTAAACAAAAGTGCATCATCCTATTTAAAATTCCAAATTTACGCCCCCCCCCCCCCCCCTCAAAACACAAAAAAAGAGGTAAATGTCGAAAATATGTTTTTATATGTCCCCTCATCTTCCTATTATCTACCTCACAAAAATTTCATGAAAATATTGTAAATCGTTTTCGAGATATCACCTAGTAACACTTTAAATAACTCACCTGGTATATATTTTATTTTTCTTGTGAATTATTGATATTTGTATTCCTTTTACGTGGTTTTTGTTTTTGTATTTTCATATGTATTTTAATGTTTCATGTTATATTTTGCGAGTGTTTGATGTAACGGTAAAACCTGTTCTACTTTATGGGGCGGAATCGTGAACGGTTACAGAACTGGTAAAGCAGAAATTGCAGGTGTTTGTAAATAGGTGTTTGGTGGTCAGTCATTATTTCGAACAAAGATCTTTGGGACCGAACCGAACGAATCAGGTGGACATTAATATAGAAATTAGGAGAAGAAAATATGGATAGTTACGGCATACATTGCGAAAAAATGAAACTGAAATTTGCAGAAAAGTTTTTATTGGGACGCTTAGGGTTTCAGAAACAGAGGACGCCCGAGAAAAACGTGGAGGAGAACTGTAAAACAAGAGACAGGAACGACTATAGCACAACTGAGCCAAATAGCAAAGGAAAATCACAACTGGAGAGAATATACGAATACCCTATGTCCCAATAGGGAATAATGGGATTATTATTATTATTATTATTAATGTTATTATTATTATTATTATGTTATATTTAACAAAAGATTGAAACATCTAAATCTGTTTTATTTTGCAGTAAGTAACCTTTCATGTTAAGAAAAGAGCTTATTCATTTTTTTAAATTTAAAGTGTTGCATGACCAAAAATTGCCCCCCCCCCTTTTTTTTCTGAAACTTTTTGTCTACAGCGGCTATCATTTATTCTTGCAGACCGGCGCCAAACCGTCTTGTTACACCACTGGCACGGGCACTCAACCGACAAAGGAAAATTTTATTTTTGTTACTAAAAAACAACTTTTGCTACGCAAAACCGAAAACAGAAACTGACAGCTGCAGAACTCAACATGTGCACTGGCTTGACCACAGTGGTGATCAGGGTTCACCCGGAGTCCGCTACGTTGCAGCACTTACTAGATACCTGGACTGGTCCAAGGTACAACGGTCTCCCCTATACCAGTTGTCGTAAAATGTTTATTGCAAATGATGGTGTATGGCCTGTACCACAGCCCATACAAAATTTTAACTTAATTTTGCAGTATTTTAGAAGATATGATTGTTTTTACACTAAGTATGTCATTTTAGGACCGTTTCCCCTACTCCTGTGCCAAGTAAAAACTTTTTTGACATCACTACCAAGTAGTTCTCTCAAGTCACTTTCTACAATCATTCTTGTTAGTTTCAACCATTTTTACGTTTTTTTTGTGGGGATACTGTTAGCGTGGGATATGATTATTATTCAATATTCTTGTTATATCACTGTGATGCAAGTCCAAGTAGTGATTCATCAGTGCTGTAAGGCAACGAATTATAGATTAGAATGATTGCCTTGTTCAGTGCAGTCATGTTTGTGAACATATATTCATTTTGTTTATTGCTTTTAGTAAAAGCTAACAGTAACGTTATAGCTAACGATAAAATAAATTTCTAAGTCAAACTTTCAATTTTCAAAAATTATCTTAAAAAATTATGAGACTTCCAATTGTTGTAATCTAGCTTTTAACATTTTGAGATAGGAGTGTACAAAATTTAAATATTATATTTGCAGTAGAGGAATGACAATTAGGTACATTTTTTTAAACATTTTATTTAAGATTTTACAAAAGATACAACAGGAACATTTATGGTTTTATAATAACAGATTTTGTTAAATAATCTTCAGTCTTATCCCACTGTAAGTTATATTAAGCGATTATTTAACAACATTCTTTTAAATATCAACTCTAGCTCCGCAACAGTCTCCTAAATCTGTGTTCTGAATACATACAGCTTTACGCAAAATAAATAGAAACGCTTTCGTTTTAAAGGTACAGTTTGCAACTGTCGCTACCTTAAATATATTTACTGCACCTCCATCACATGGTCAAAGTTGATATAAAGCCATAATAGAAAATCTAAACATTAAACTGTACATACATTTTATGCTAAATACAACATTAGAAATTTCAAAATTGTCAAGCCTGAATTTAACCTTTGTTTAAACCACCTTACTTCCAAACCGCTAATCAAAATAACTGTACCTTGAATTTGCAGTTATTTTACAAAGTAACTTTTATCCTTAATATGAATCCAACAAATGAATCAAGTTGATGACAAATGTATAAAACCCGTGGCATATGGCCAGCAGCTATAGGAACTGTTCATGCATCGAAGGAGCAATGCGTGGAGAACCTAAATGCACAGCGTGGCCACTCCAGGTGGAGAGAAATGTTAATATGAAGAAATATAACTGAAAGAACTATGTCACCCATATATTCCCTTTGCACTACCAATGACAAATCAGTTGAAAACACACAAATTACCACAGTAATGTCATTGTGTAAAAATTCAATGATCAAAAATTATAATTAAATTTTTTCTTCGGTATTCAAACCCTGGCATTAAAATAAAAACAATTAGAGAACAATTTTTAAAAAATTAAAATAACCGAAACAGTAAATCAAATGTGTTATTACCTCTATTTATTAAATTCCAACATTAAAAATATTGTGGCCAAGGTTAGTGCTCAACGATAATAATCAATATTATTAATCATTTGACATGTTTTAGTAGAACTATTTATATATTTTCGTAGTACAAAGAGATAGGCATATTCCAATCCAGAAACTTTTCTTGCACTGAACTTAAGCGAGTTCATAATGAAAAAGCTATCTGTGGCTGAAGTTGCAGGTGTAACGTAGGCGATGCTGCCAACTTGAACTATTAGAATGATTTAATATTTTGAACTTCAAAGATAGCTTATTTGCAATATTATATAATCGACTTTATATCACCTTTGAGCCGACGCAAACACAGTAATAATTAAAAAGCCGCAAGTCTCATAGACTAGATACAAATAACAAAACATTTGACGATATAACATGAACAACTAGTACTCATAAAAACTTAGAACTAAACAAAAATAATTTGACGAACTTAAAAGAATCTTATTGCTATAAAACCTCCATATTTACTAATAAACTTGGAATTAATATTTTCTATTCCAAATCATTATAAAAATAATTCTCTTTTTATTAATTCAAAGTCAAATAGATATTTAAAACTACACCAAAAAAACACTATTAAAATTAGTTTACTTTTGGTAAACAAATACCGCAATGTTAACACATCAAATGACGAGGTTTTATAGTAATTTATAACAACATGTTTTATATGGTCGATAATTTTCATATAAATTACATGCTAAATTTTATCACAATCGCTGAGGTCCTACTCGGCAGCTAAATCTTCCCTATTAACATTCACACCGATACTGAAGAGAGCCGTCTTGTCACAATCAGGAAGAGATTGTAGGTACTCCATGAATATTGAGTTTCCAGCAAATTTCTTAAAGAAATTTGTCAGGAATTCTGTAATTTTCATGTTGTAGAGTAGGTCTGTAGCATCCAGAGGTTCAAGATGAATTTGTAAAATATCACAACAATCTGAGTCATCAGCACTATCCGTGGCGCTATCCATTTTTATTTGTTGCTGCAACAAAATATAAATTCCATGTTTTCAAAATATATAACGAACAGTTTTAGGTTATGACAGATTTTAATTGCAACGTATTGTATGCAGTCTGATCAAAAACTATCCAACTTTTTTTTGTGCCAACCAGTTGCAGCCCAAGAACGACGCTAGCACGACATGCGACCTCAAACTTCACTGCACACATGTGATTTTTTGCCAGACTGTCAAGTCCCTCAGATGCTGTTAGGCAACTGCGATAGTTACACCTGCATCGTATTTGTCGCATTCGCGTTTAGATTCGAAATGGCTGTTGAGCAGAAAATCTATAAATTTTAGTCAAAAAGTGGGCGACATGCAATCAGAAACAATTGAAAAAATAAGAAGGGCCTTCAGTAATGAAGCTATGAGTACTACTACAAATAGTAAAGAGAGTTGTGCTTATTTTCAAGATGGCCGAATGTCAGTTAAGAACACGTTCTAGTAGGGCAGCGATTGGTGATGGAAGATCATCAAATATCACCTGACTTCTTCGACGCCTACGAGACGCTATTTAACGCAACTCTGGGAGGGTGGCGACTGGTTGATCCTTCCCGCTAATACTCTGGCCCATGCATTGCACCTCATCCCGAATTTCTTGGTGAAACACAGCATTGAAAAACTTCGGCAATCACCCTACTTTCACACATGGCTTTGTGTGACTTTTGGCTCTTTTCCAGGCAGGCTCAAAATGCCACTCAAAGAAATGAAATTTGAAGATATAGAAGACATCAAGACCAATGAGACAAATCACCTTATGAACATTTCCAAAACAGACTTGAAAAACGCGTCCAGCATTGGAAGCAACACTGGGAAAGGTGCGTTACTTCAGGTCTATTTTGAAGAGGACTATTTCTTCAACGTAATAGTTAAGCTAGTTTGCTTTTTCTGCGCCAAGGTCGGATACCCTTTGATCAGACCTCATATTACTTCTTTTTAATAATATAAAGCACACTTCCTATCTACTAAAGTAATAGCGTTTACAACAGAGGCCATAGGCAAAATTTGAAAAAGTAGGGCACCCCAGTAGCTTGTATAGGCACACTCCTCCAAGAACAATTTCCTCAGAGGGCCTTGAGGTTGGGGAAACGATAAGCAGTAAGACTTTGTGGAGCCGCACTGACTCTCAGTTGAGAACTAGACTAGACAATTAAATTTCCTATTTTATTGTGATTAAATAAATAAAATTAAAAGAATAATTTTCTACAATATCAAAGTTTTTAAAAAAGTAATGCTACATACAGGGAAAACGCTACATGTTTTAAGTACGGAATAACTGTTGACTAACCACGTTTAGTATACATTTAGGATCTACTAAAATATAAATTAATGTTTAATCCCTTTGTCATTCTACCTGACTGTCATTGTGCGGTTTAAGTGCAATTTGAATCGTTAAATTAACCTTGAACATACCTTGTATTGTTTATATACGCCTACAATAGCATCCAGATCCAAATCTTTTGAATAAACTGCTCTAGTACCAAGCAGTGATATTTCTGATGATCCTACACTCATTACTGGGCGGCCGACTTCGGGGAATTCTGTTTCACTTTCACGTTGTAGCACAGAGATAAGATGCTTGATTAGTCTTAGTACCACAGGTATTTCCGCACAGAAATTGTCTAGATCTGTATCAGATTCTGAAGCCCCGAATGGTGTTGAAGGCCCAGCATCTAGTAATTTAATACCAGCAACACGCTGGTCTTGCTGTAGGATCGTATGTTCAATCAATCTAGTAAATGCGAGCACACTGTAAAATGACATACGATTAGTTGCTATTAATTACTATCGTCTTATTCAAATACTTACTTTAAATTGCCAGAATATTTGCCGCCATAATCATAATTTTTCGAAAGCCACACATCTAACATAAATACTAACGCACTTTGTCCTTCAGGGCCTGGAATTGACGTCATGTAATTTAGGGCCGGCTCCAAGTGGTAGTAGAAGAGATAGGTAAATATAAGCAAAAGGTTTTCCTCCACCTTATCCGTATTGGCTCTTTGCACTGAACTCCAGACTGTTCGTAACAGAAAATCAGTATGAGACTCAAGTTGTGGTCCCAACATATGCAATGCTGTAATGATGAAACGCCCTACTTCCTTGCATGCCGATTCCATTTTATTACGATCAAGGACATATTTTAGCACATCAAGGATGTAGTCTGCACCTGTGCGTCCGTCATTGTCAGTAAACATTATAATTTGTGGAGTTCTTTTGTACAAATAGCTTCTTAAACAGTGTACTCCGCTCTGCAAATATTAACACATAAATAAACGTCTCTACATTTATGGAAACGCTACTCTACACCACAATGGTAAAAGGGAACTTGATTATATATACATATACATACATTTATGGACAGGTTAATCAACAGTATTTTTACATTTCTCAATTTTAATACAAAATGTTACAAATATCAATGCTCTACTGCTATGTTACAGTCACACTCCCGATGTGCATACCAACATAACATTAAAAGACAGTATCTTATAAGTATTTGGATACCGTTTTACGCATAGATTTAATTGTGTTTATGCAACGCTTTGCAATTAAAGATAAAACTTAGGTCTACCAAAACGGTGAAAATATATTTAATTTGGGCGAAATCTTTTGTAAAAAAACGATTTCAAAACAATATAACCATTTTCCTATTTCGTAGTAACTAATTTATGATTGATTGATTGATCGATCTATTTGAAATTTGTTAACATCAAGAAGGTGAATAAATGTGAAAAAACTCACCTGAGTGATTGTAGGGTCATCAGTCGTAAGGATGGATGTATATATAGCCTTGAAACCACAACGAAACATATTATTACTCAATGGTTCAGGAGAGTACTTGACTATTGCATTCAGTATATCAATTGCACTAGACTGAGCTTTGAACATCGTTGCTGCACCAAGTTGAGGTGGCACAGTCTGATTGATAATATCGATTATAAAAGGAAAAAACTTAGTTTCCAAGGCTTCACGACAAGGCATACTAATGGTGAGATTTTTAACAATTGGTAAACAATCAGCTATAAACTCTGGTCGAGTTACATTTCTCGTGAATATGTTGGTTACAAGAGTTATAACTTGATGTTTCACAGATTCAATGTATGGAGGTGAAACCTAAAATTTAACTGTAGCTTAGAGAACCACTTTGGATCAATAACGATCAAGTAACTTACATTCAGCAATAATTGTAACGCAAACAGCCCTAGATGTAAGATGCAACCTTCCACATGATCTATTGCATACATAAGGGCATCGCCCATATCATCTAAAACCTGCATATATATTGCACGATGATCTGACACAGCAATTGCAGCCGCATGCAAAGATATGGCCCTACAATGATAAAAATATAAATCGTATTTACTGCATTGTTCTTCGTATTCCAGAAAATGGTGTTCCGATGCCACTGCAGTGGGGACATAACAAAGTTGACGATGAAAGTATTTACACTATCATTAAGCATAATCGTTAAGTTAAAATGTTAGTTTCCATTACACAAAAAATCAGTTTCCTTAGTCGCATGGCAGAAAAATGTGAATTTATTTTTATTGGAAGCCAGTAACTATGTAAGAATTAAATGCAACTGCTCAAAATGAAAATATTCTACACAGGTGTGTACAATGCACTGAGTGTGTCAACATATTTCATGGAGAATGGTTAGAATCCATTGTAATACCTCAGAGCAGTTTTACGTAGCATGTGATATTTAGAGAACAAGCTATGTATGCAACGTGAGGTAATATTGTATAATAAAAAATGTAGAGCTACCTTATAGCAGAATATCGCAAAATATATGATGGTTCTCGGAGATTTTGGATAGTGTCCATTAAATAACTTCTTAGAATATTTTCCTCCAAAATAAGGGCGTAGCATCCTCCAATCATATTTATCCGTGCTGTCATAAACCAAGTTGGGCGTGGACTCATCTCCTCAGTCCACTGACGTAGGTATGTATCAATATCAAAAGCTTGGAGTCGGTCCACACCATAGTGACTAAAAATAAATGTTTTGATCGAGCCAATGGCAAACATTACAGCTTCTGTAACTCTCCAGTAGTACGACTCGCTCTTCATTTTACGCAAAAGTGTGTGCTTATGTACAGCCACTGCCAAGTCATTCACAAATGAGACAGTATCTAATTCACGACTCATAACCTGAAAAGAGAACACAATAAGTTACCTCATTTTAACAAAACTGACATCCTGCAACAAGGGTTTTAATACCATTGCCACTTTGATACTCGATAGTTGTTTTTTAAAAAGCGTTAATAAATTTCATTACGGCATTATTTAGTCCCTAATAACTAAAAATTTAATGTTAGCATTTAACGCAATTCAAAATATTCTAATTAATTTACATATAAAACAAACATCTCATATTGAAATATGATTTTATGCATAAAATTATACCAGCTGCTAAAAATCTAGGAACTACTTAGTCAATAAAAAAAATGAGTTTTTGTTTCACCACAAATATAACATGTAATAATAATTGTCCAATAATCTATGTTGTTGATTAGTATCTGATTCTGAAATAATAAATAAATGTAATTGCAAAAAAATTGTTGAGTTTTACTTACCAATAAGAGATCTCGTGCCTTAATACGCACTGCTGGATAGCATGACTCATTATCGAACTCTTCATCAAAATATACATTCGAGTCACTTAGCCAGCGGTCTTCTGTATCTTTTGGTATTCCCATAAATAGCACCACGTAGTACAATATTTCACACTGCGAAACAAATTTTTCTTGCACAGCCATTTGAGGACCTACTAAAACGCATAACAGCTCCACGACATTATATACAAGTGTATAAAATCGAGGACTCTCGTCTACGGTTTCTGACGGGTCACGTTTCGGAAAAGATTCGTTGACCAGCATTTCATCAAACACCTGCGCGCATTGAAATAAGATTGCCCAAATAGTTGGCAAAATGTCTGTCATCGTGGTCATAAGGTCTTCTTTCACTTGCAAAACCAACTTTGTATAGCATTTAATAATAGCTGCCTTTAAATAATAAATATTTTCCTCAGGATCTGATGGTGTTAACTGGATTTTGCACATGCAGCAAAACTCCGAGAATACTTTGCAGAGATCGGGTCTTTTCTCTCTGTCAATAGTGCACAATGAGCTGGTTTTTCCAAATAGGTGTATAGCATCAGCTCTGATTTCTGTACTGTAGTCCTAGAAAATAGAAAGGATAATCAATTGGATAAAATAATGTATATACACAAGGGTGCCCCACCCTTCTGTAAAAGCTCTGTTATGCTTTTACTACTAAAGATGTACAAAAAATAGGGTGGTGCATTGATATTACTATCCCTGGTTAACCCTTATGTATGTTTTATTTAAACATACAGTATGTTTTACGTGATAAAAATCAATATCAGGCTACATTCTTCTGTACTCTAAGAAAAACATTGTGAAGATTTTCAAATCTTTGATGCTATTTCATCTGTTCCAAGTATTGTTTGCAGTTATTCGTAACTATTTCCAGTGATTGACACAATTCCATCTCATTTCAAATGTAATATTAGAAATATGTAAAATAAAAATTACTTACCACAGTATTCTTAGCAACTTCAAACAGTAATGGATAGACTTTATCTGCATAATTGTAGGCTAAGTAATAGTTGTTATCCACCAGACTGAGCTCTTTAATGAACTCTAATACGCCTGCGCATGTGTTTGAATCTGCTTTGTGGAGTTTTAAAAAGACGTCTTCGCACATCTCTGACCAATTGAGTGGGAAATCGATCTCAGCGATTGACACCAGAATTGATGCTATATTATTTCGTATTTGGCTAATAGCATCTGATAATCCATTGGGTAGCATTGTCCGAATTCGAGTTTTGACTACACATGAAGGTAAAGGAGGAACAAAGCCACTATCGTGTTGATTCCAGTGGTTGTGCACATAACATTTAAGCAACGTTCCTGCCATTTGCCTCTTTTCTAGGGTTTCTTCTGCAGTTAGAAGAATTTCCATTAAATGGATGGCATACTCTGCAAATTAATAGGTTAATATAAACAACAGACATCAAATCAAATAATATCAAATGTCTGATATCAAGCTTTCACTGTATGATTTTATATAACCTAGAAATAAAATTGTCGATATTTTTCATATTACTTATACTAAATAACATGCAAAGTAGATACTGTCCACGAAAAAATTCATCCAGTTTTGCATTCTGTTTTGTTCAAGTAGGCTTTGAAAACAAATGTCAACAATAATTTACACATCTGTCAAACAAGCGTATTCAACGTGGACAAAAGAAAATGCCACGTTCTCAATTACAAACGAGAAAGCTGATTTTGTACACAAAGGAAGAAAATTTCAATTGATCTCAATATAAAATTGCAAATCATATTGGAATTTTGATAGCCACTGTTCAAGGCGTATCAAATAATTTCAAGAAAACTTTAACACTAGAAAGAAAGCCAGGTTCAAGTAGAAAATTAGGAGCAGTTAATAACAATTTAGCCAAGAAGGTAATTGCTGCTTTAGGAAGAAGTTCTAAGTTTTCGGTAAGAAATTTCCAAAAAATTGTGTCGAAAAGTATGTACATAAAATAAAAAGTCAAGCCAAATGGAAGTCGTATAAAGTTTTTAAAGTACCAACTCAATTTGAAGAAAAAAGATATATAGCAGGGAAAAAACAAACAAGAAAGTTGCATACCCACTTTCTAACAAAATTCAATTGTCGTGATAGACAATGACACCTATGCACACTTTAACAACTTCCAGGGCAAGAGGATTATATTTCTACAGTTCAACGAGGAGTGGAAAAAAGATTTATGGTGTGTAAACCTTAAAGATTTACTACATTCTTTGTCTGACAGGCAATTTGCATTTGTGGTAGGAAAACACTCTTATTGTATCAATGCGTACAATTAACCAAGATATCTATGTTAATAAATGTTCGGAAAAGAGTTTACTACCTTTTCTGAGATCACAAGATGATTCCGTATTGTTTTGGCCCAATTTAGACCCGAATTGGTATGAAAGAAAAGAAGAAACTTCACAGATTTTCAAAGAAAATGGAGAAATACTGCTGATAAAGCCACTGATTTCACTGTAAGAAATTTAACGAAAGAAATAAATAGAAAAATTAGACAATTTAATACGCCTCGTTAGATACTAAACAGAACTGCACTCCACGCTGTTGTGCACAAGGTTGAACGGGCACTACACTATAGGGAAGTGGTTCTCGCAGTACTTTTTGACATTGAAGGAACATTTGGATTATTTTGGATTTGAATTATCCATTATAAATTATAATGGACTGTCTACTGGGATGCCTAATGGCAGAGGGATTCTATACACAAGCAGATGCAGATGATGGACTGCTACTTGTAACTGCGATAGAACGCAGATAGCCTGCAGGATTACTGAGAGATGGTGTGAAGAGAAAGGTCTGTTGGTAAACCCACTAAAGACTGAGATCATTCCCTTCACAAAAAGAAGGAAACTTCAGGATCTGAGAATACCCATAGTGTACTAGTATAAGTGGTCAAGTACCTGGGGGTAATCTTCAGAAAATTAAGTTGGAGGTTGCGTGTCAATAGGATTGTAAACAAGTAACATTGGTAGTAAGGCCAAGAGTTCAGTACGGCTCAGTGGTCTGGTGGCCTAGTGTAGAGCGCCTCAGCATTTCCATAAGATTGGCAAAGGTCCAACGACTAGCCTGTCTCGAAATTACAGGGACAAGCCTAACGGCTGCACTTGAGGTAATATTGGGACTCCCAGGTCTTGACACTTGTATAAAGAGAGAGGCCATGGCTGCTACCCACCTCAGAATGTGGGATACAAGGCTTTGGAATGATCAGGGAGTTCGCATGGGCCACGCAAGGATTGCCGATGTGGCGGCTAGAGAAATACCTCTATCACCCGAAGGGTAACCGAAGCAGAGGGCCGGCTAAGGTTAAAAAAAGGATACTCTCTCACTATCCCAACAAGGGAGCAATGAGAGCAAAAAAGAGTTAAAGCTCCAGCCTTGATATGCTACACGGACAGTTCTCGAATCGCAGAAAGGCAATCCTCTGGAGCAGGAATTTATATGGAAAGCTGAGGGGTACAAGAAAGCTACGTTTTAGGAAGATCCACCACGGTATTCCAAACAGAAGTTTATGCCATCCTATCAGTGGCAACAATCGCCAGTGTAGCTCAGTGGTTAGAGCATTTGACTGCGGTGCGGAAGTCTGGAGTTCAAATCCCAGAATCGATGCCTGGCAGGCGGCCTACCCAGTCGCTTTAAATAATAGGGGACCTGCGTTCGAAAGAACAAGGGGTAATAATGCGGTTGTCTAATGCGTGATACTCACCACATCACCACATTTCATGAATTTGACACGCGACAGCCGGGTGTGAGAGCGAGGATACGGAAGCTCTGACCTTCCGCCTTGCAGGTCAAGTTCCTTCATGGGGTGTTAGTGCCTCACCTTTATTATCATTATTATCGGTGGCAACAAGGAACAAGATTACACAGAGTTCCAAGGCAACGAGGAAGCAGACGAACAAGCCAAACTCGGGGCCAAGGAAACTTCTTTTGGACCGGAACCCCTTCTGGGTATAACAAGTCAGCAGGTCTTAGCAACCCTAACCGAGTGGGCCTACAAGACCAGTGAGGAAAAAGAAGAGGGTGCAGGCGCTGTCGACAAGGAAAGTACCATATAGCAGGATTTGACTCAAAGAAATTGGTCTGGCTAATAGGAAGGAGGCGGAGAACGACAAATCTTTTGATAGGGATCTTGACAGGCTACTGTAAACTACAGAGACACCTAGCACTGATTGATAGAAATAAAGGAAGATCCCATATACCCGAGATGTGGGAGGGATGAGGAAACATCCTCAATCTCACTCTTATTTGACTTGCCTTCGTATTTATCAGAAATCCACTATTTTTAATTTAGTTAGCGCTTCCTACCTTATTGCAAACATAATGCATATTTCCTTTGATGCTTCTACAAACTACCAAAAACCGACAGGTCGCAGTATTGAACGAAAATTTTGAGAAAACGTACTCGGCAATAATAATATAGTTACTTTATTCAACAGGTAGAAACCCAGTTACAGAATAAAGAGATAGATATAACAAAACCAAATTAAAATTATAATTGTAATGCAATGGCATAAAGGTGCTTATTAAGGTTTGTTTTAAACTGATAAAATCCCAGCCCAAATATATCCAATTCGTTACAAAACTGGTTGTTGTACATGTAACACATGGTAATCAGCAAACTACAAAAATGATAATTAGTTCTCGGATTGCCATACGAGAAAGATTCATTGTTACGTCTGTTAATACAAGGTACACGTATATTTAATTTGGCTAACAATTCTGGTGTAAAAGTTAGATTATTTACTATTTTAAACAAAAACAAAATGATTAATTGAACCCTTCTTAATTTCAGAGAAGAAGATGAGAATATAGATAATAATTCAGAGTAGCTATCGTCAAATGTTGATCCATTGAGAGGCCAATTAATATATTTAGGATTTTTTCTCTGAATTGTTTAAATTTTTTAACTTGATAAATATAATATGGATTCCATATAATAACGCAATATTCAAGTTGAGATCATAACTGTTAATTAAATTCAATAAGGTTTTTTTTTAATTCAAAAAATCCTGAGTATTTCTAAAAATAAATCCCAGACTCTGATTGGCATTTAATATTAACGTATCCACATGGTCATTGAAAGACAATTTATCATCGTAAGTTACCCCAAGGTCCGTAAAGGTTGATACTCTTTTAATCGGTATAGAACCTAAAGTATATTCAAAATCTATAACGGCCTGCTTTCTAGAATAAGTCATAGTAAAGCATTAATTACTATTAAAAAGTAATTTGTTTTTAATTGATCATTCACAAATTGCTTGTACGCTTTCACAGTCCCCAACATTGTTAATAGTTTTAAAAAATTTTAAGTCATCAGCATATAATAGAACTTGAGAATTATTTACACAATATGTTATTTCATTTGTAAAGATTAAAAAAAGTAACGGGCCTAAATGGATCCTTGGGGCACTCCAGAGGTAGCAAAAAAGTACTCAGAATTTATACCATCACAATAAATATATTGCTGGCGGTTAGTTAAATAAGACCTAATTAAGTTAACAAATTTGTCATGAAGACCTACACCAACAAGCTTTTGCAGCAGAATAACATGATCAACATGATCAAAAGCCTTGGAAAAGTCTGTATAAATGACATCAACTTCGACTTCTGCTTTCCAGTGCTTCCGATACGTATTCAGTAAAACCTGTTAAATTAGTACGAGTAGAGCGTTTGCTAACAAAACCATACTGCTTCAAAGAAATCTGATGCAAAACCTGCCGGTACAAGCTTCCATGAACTACAGACTCGAATACTTTGGCAAACACAGAAAGAAGTGCAATTGGACGGTAATTATCAATATGATTTAGTTTCCCAGATTTGGAAATTGGACATATTTTAGCTATTCGCAGGAGAAATAATAGTTGATATACATAAATTGAAAATGATCATTAGTGGTTCAACAAAGAATTCTGCACACCTTTAACAACACAAGTGGGCACATTATCAGGTCCTAGTGATCTAGTTTTTTAATTTAGCAGTAGACATTTTGAACTTATTGTTCAAGACTATGCTGTAATTATTAATATCACAATTGCTATCAATGCAATGACTAACGTTATCATTTGAAAAAAATTTCTACTAAAAAATGTTTTAAAACCTTCAGCAACCATTTCATTCGTTAGTAAAGTGCTATTTTGAGAAAACATTAGAACTGGTATGCCAGAATTTTGCTTTTTATATTTAATAAAAGTCCAGAAAAATTAAGGATCAATACAGATGTTTTTTCTACCTCATGAATGTAATTAGAGTAGGCGTGTTTAGCGTTACGTTTAATCAAAGTTCTAAGTTCCTTAAATTTAGTTTCATATCGGGCACGCTTAAGTTGCCGAAAAAAATTCTATATTTATTTTTTTGTTTAATTAACCTAAATATATCTCCGGCGAACCAGTTTCAATATTTCCTGTTAGATTTGGTTACCTTAGGAACAGTTTAATCAAAAATATTATATATTGCTTTATAAAATAAGTCAACTGCTTTATTTACATCAGAACAATTGTTGAGAAAATTCCAATTTGTAGTACTAATAAGTTGATAGATACCAAGAAAATCAGCTCTATTAAAATTAAAGAATGTTTCCCTGTTAGGACTCAAGATTTTATTCTTAGTAGCATCGTACTCATAACTTATAATCAATGAGGGGTGATGCAAGTCCTCCGGTACAACGCTATCCTCACATCTCATTACTTTCACGTTATTTAGGTTCGATATGACTAAACCTAAAATGTGGGAATTGTGATTAACGATAGCATTTATCTGATCAAAATTAACAAAATCTTTACGCAGCGAGATAAATCACAAAAATTACACTTATTTACATAATACCGATAAACATCAGTTAAATTAAAATCACCAATTATAATTGATTGAGAATTAAAAATAAAAGGCAATGCAATAATACTATGTTAAACCAAGCAATAGTTTTCTGAATTAATAAGCGGGAGAATATATACAACAGTAAGACAAAAAGAAACATAATTGTTGACTGTAACTTTAACGCACACGGAATCGCAGCTAACAACCGGGCATAAGAAATGAATAAGCTCAGATATATAGTTGGTAGATACACCTAAAAGCACTCCACCTCCATTGGCGTGACCAGTAGCAATAATATCCCTATCCTTCCTAAAAACCACATAATTGTTGTCAAATAATTCACCATCTCCTATAGAACTATCCAGAATCGTTTCCGTACAAGCTATCAAAGAATATTTGTGCAGGCAGGATTCCACAAACCTGTTTAGTTTTTGTTCTCAAGCCACGTACATTTTGGTAGTAAATGGACAACACTTTATGTGAAAGTACTCCACTAGAAACGCAACTAAGATTATGACAACCCTATTTTTGCGGTAGATCCTGATCACTGAGAATTTTTACTGGCGGCGAACTATCACTTCTTTTTAGAAATATTGTACCCTTTTTAGTTCATAAATATTTGTAATTACATTCCTTTTTCGCAATGTTTGCTTTCCACAATAAGAACTTGTTTGCAGGTGTTAAATTCTCGTTAATAAATATTCTTCCAGTACCTGAATTTGGTAAAATGTCATTTTTGTAAGTAATTAACTTCTTTCTGTTTTGGATAAATGCATCACGGGTACTTCTTCCTAGAAATTGAACTATAACAGGAGCCAGTCCGTTACCAGATCTAGTAGGCAAATGATATATAGCTTCAAATTCCATACGATTAAAGTTATCTATACGAAGTTTATCAGCAATGATGTTTAATTTACTTAGAAGATTTTCACCCCTTTCTTGAATTAGGCCGTATAATTCAATGTTTTTATTCCGGGAATACTGGTCCATATTATTTAAATGCGTTTTAAGGTCGGTAATTTCCTTATCCTTCTCAATCAAGCTACTAGCCACCTTGACATCACTTAGGTTTGCGCGATCCGTGATTTCCTTTATTTCAGTTTGCATTACAGAAATTCTGGACGATAAATTAGCAACTGTTTGAGTCAATTGCCGAATGCTGTTGTTCATTAGCGGCAGAAGCTCTAATTGCTTACTAATGTGCAGAAGATGTTCATTATTAGTTTTTATAGCACTGTGAGTATCAGGAGCGCCACATAGACTCAGCACAGATATGTTATCATCCACCTTACTGGACTCGGAGTCCCCATCAAAATTTGAGGTTAAGCTCGTGCATTCAACGTATTTCCAATATTTAAGTGTTTTATTGTTGCTCATTGCACGCACATCACCGATACTAATCCCAACACAATTAATATGAAAAGATTGCCTACATGTATCTGTACAAACAATTGCTTCATTATATCTATCAATTTTATTTGAGCACTTTCCGCACAAAACACCTCTTGGCGCCATTGCATTACCACAGTGTTAAACTGTGGTATTTACATTCACACGTATATGTATAGGCAGAATTGCCACTGAAATTACCATAATATTGCCTGTGAATTTTCTCACATTGTCACCAAATTACCCTGAAATTCCTTAAAATTTAAAAAGGTTGGTTCAATACGAGTACAACTGCAATCATAATAAAACCACTGGCAGAGATCTCGTAAAGGGATCTTTCTACACGATGACATGCCAATGTAGTAATAGGTTATTATGTGGTGACGAAAACACTGGTGTAGGTATAGAATCTGTACCTGCTGAACGTAGAACCATTCCTTTCACTATATCGCATGAGCATGGAATGTAGACTTTTGTACCATAACCTTAAACGAGGGATGAGTACAACCCTAGTTAGCTCTAACTTTTGGTAGAAGTGAAAATGCATTAGCGTCTGATAAAACTATGAGTTTTACGTTTCCCCATGCGCTTTTACTTTCAAAGGCCTTTGTAAAAAATATGCAAATCATAGCGGCTAAAATGCCCATATCGAACAATCAACACACTGAATAGCAATTAAGTACGTAGTTACTGCGGTAGGAGATGCTTTACAGGGCTCCTTCACATGCAGTCCACAGGTGCAAAGATATCATGCAAATCGCCACATTCCTGGATTGAGATTAACTGGAATGACGTTGGCACAGAACTAGTGCGGATCGGCATGTTCCAGAGAACTCAAAGGGTAATTGTCACCAGATGATAAAGAATTACGATGGAGGGTAAAAAGAAAAAGCCTAAATACCACTTAAGTAATACCAAAACAAAGAAAAAAACTAGGAAATATCTCACCAAAGATGGAAATTGGCCTCATGTGCAAATGACGCAGTTATAACGTACAGGAAACAAAAATTCTGCTAATAAGTATAGCCTGCTTTGATCAAGCATTTTCAAGCATTGCGGGTAGCGGGTCGGGTGCGGATTTGAAACTGCGGGCAGCAGGTCGGGTACAACTTCATTTCTTCAACATAAATATTGTTTGTGTACTTATTCGTGTGCAGGTTTAAAATTTCAGAAATTGCGGTTCGCGTGTTGGGTGCAGATCCTACATATTGGACCCGCACAGGTCTTTACCTTGTACGGCCAAACTGTGTGAACAGAAAATTATGGCGGGTTAACTCGAAAATAAAAAAAAATCGAGAAGACTCTCAGGGCAGTACCCTAAAAACCACAACAAAGTTTCGGGAAAGTATCCTGGGGCTGTGCCCCTGAAACCACTGCCCCAAATTTAGAGGATAGGTCCGGAAACCGAAAAGAGTGCCCACGAGGACGCCTCTACAAGCTCAGGCACCAGACCAGTCTTCACGCTAGATCGCTAGATGGCAAAGACTAGCCTAGTGTGAACTCCTCACCCGCATCAACAACCCGACAAACGCTCTCCCCAGCATCGAAACACTACCAAACACCGAAATAGCCTAACCAACATAGAAAAACTCAGAAGATTAAACTGAGTTAAAAAACTACACAAGTACCTAAATCGCAGCTATACTAATTAAAATATCCACAGAGTAAAAAAAATGGATAACTACAAAGATATCCTTTAAAAAACCATCTACTCCACACATCAACTCACAAATAAAGAAAGCAAAAACAAAAAATCATAAACACAAGTTTCCATCACCTATGAAGTTCCTACCAAGAAGCAAAACGCTTTTGAAAATCCTCAGACGAGCAAAGAACTAGCTAAGGAACATAGTCCTGATAAATCGCATCAACTAAAGTGGCACCACATCAGACACCACTAAACAAACAGACCCTTAGGGGTTGAGTGGGCTGCCGGACATCAGGGCTGACATTTAATTATGTCCCCTGGCAGAAGGCAGCCCACAGGGAAGTTCTGGAAGTATTGCACTTTTCGCTTCCGGACTTTCAAGACCGTTGGGTAGTCCTAGACTATGTGATCTAAGATTGCATCCCTCCCGTGGTAGCCCTGTTTAAACTAAACCCTTCGGATTTAGACCGGGAAGTCGATAAACTAACCCCAAGCTAAGGTGGAAGCTATCGTGTCGAGAGCTGGATTGCACAGGGTTACAGTGCCTCGAACGATGCCCATTGGAATACCTGGCGCCCTCTCATGGTCCCTTAGCCCTACTCCTGCAACAGGCTCTGCAGGAGCAGACCTCCTTTCCTGACTACTCGTGGGATTAATTATGGATGACATTATTAAAAACCCAAACACCCCTTCAGAGGAGGAATCTGCTGCAGGTCCTACTCTGACCACCTCAGGAGAGTGCTCCTCTACAGGAGCCTCTCCAGCACTACCTAATAAGGAAGGAACCGTTTCGGGGCCGCCCAGAGAAGGAGACTCCTCCTAGTGCACAGAAAGCCGCCAAGAGGGTACGACCCGGGCTCTCGTACAGTCAAGCGGCCAACAAAGAACTCAGGGTTGCTCGGGGAAACTTCCCGGAGTCGCAAATCTCTGTGGTGCTTGCCGGGAAAATTCAACTTACCCTCGGCGAATACATGGACAGGATCCCAGATGAGGAGCCCCACCCAAAATAATACTATTTCAGAAGGACGGAACAAGGGATCATTATGGTCACATGTTCCGATGCCTTCTCCAAGACCTGGTTAAGAGAAACCGTCGGTAAGATCAGCACGAGAACAGAAGTCGAACTCGTTTTTTTAGAGAGCGACTCAGTCCCCAGGCTGAGTAAGATGGTAGCCTGAATACCGGGAGTACCTGAGGACGGGGCTACCATCTTAAGAAGGTTAAAACGCCAGAATGCGAGACATCGGACCGATCTCTGGAGGATTCGGCATGCCAGACGGGTCAAGTCTAAAAGGCTCAGGCTTGTTCTTGGCGTGGGCGGGCTCTCCGTGTCGGTTCTGAAGCAACTCGGCATGAAGGCATATGCGGGCATGGTAAGGGTCTCTTTCTGGGACCCTAAACATGCAAAAGAAAAGCCGCCCGTAGCAGAGCTTGAAGGCATGGAAGTGTCTGACTCTGCTGCAGAGGCAGAGGATGCGGCGGAGGCGCAGGAGTAGGAGTGGACGCTTTTCCCTTAATGAATAGTATCCAACTCTTACAAATCAACCTGCAACACAGTATAGCAGCCTCCTATGCTCTGCAGAGGAGACTTACAAATGATAATATTAATATAACACTTATTCAGGAACCATGGGTACGACATGGCTCTGTCGAGGGGCTATGTCTCAATAGCGGTTTTCTGTTTTATTGCACAAATGCGGTTATACCGAGAGTTTTCATATACTCTTCGGGACTAACCGATATACATATATCAAAGGTTGACAAAAATCGTGTAAAAGTTCAGATTTATGGAGAAGATATTCTTGAGTACTGTCCTACTCTATTATATTTTCTTGGTAAATATGAACTTTCTAAATTACAAATATTGCAGAATAAAGGTATGAGGATTATTTTGAGATGCAATAGGTACACACCAATTGAATTTATGTTAAATGTGTTATGTTGGTGGCCCATTGCAACTCATCTAAGATTTAATATGTTAACTTTTGTATATAAAATTAAGAACAACTTACTGCCGGGATACCTTAATAACTATATTACCATAGGGTCACAAATTCATAGACAATTTAACACAAACTATGAATTCGCTATTTTATAAGGGATTTAACGATTACAATACACTACCGCTCAATATAAAACAGGCTAATAATATAAATAGTTTTAAAAGAATGTTAAAGGAATACCTCAGTAATGTTCAACAATAGGCTTATACAGTACATTTATGTATTTCATTTATGTATTTATGTATTTCATTGAAATAAATAAACTCATATTATATATATTGCCCAATTTCTGTTCCAGGGATCTAGTGGCAGTCAAAATTGGTCTTATAGATGGCAACAGCAGGAGGAGCTTTGCTCTTAGTTCTGCCTACTTCCCTTACGATGCACAGGAACTGCCACCTACCCCAGAGTGTCAGGGACTGGTAAGCTACTGTGACACGAATAATTTACCTCTGCTGGTAGGGTGTGATGCCAATGCGCACCACATCTGCTGGGGCAGCACGGAAATCAACCCACGAGGTAGAGGCCTAATGGAGTATCTCTACACTACGAAGTTGGAGGTACTAAACTGTGGTACTACACCTACCTTTGTCACCGACAGAAGGCAAGAAGTCATCGACATAACAGTGGGCACTGCTACGGTCGCTCCGTTAGTCAAAGACTGGCAGGTATCGACGGAACCCTCTTTTTCGGATCACCGTCATATCACTTTCAATCTAAATCTAAAGCGACTGCCAGCGTCAAATATTTTTAGAAATCCCAGAGCAACCAATTGGGAGGGCTATAAACAGGACCTCCGAAATAGGATCGATTTGGTTAGAATCATTCCAAAAAATTCTGACGAGCTAGAAGAGACCGTTGATCTTGTACACCGCTCCATCATAGAGTCATACGAGACCAATTGTCCTGTGAAGCGATGCCGGGAAGGTAAAAGAACTCCATGATGGAACCCTGAACTCCAGTCCCTCGGCAAAGAAACGCGCAGGCTCTTCAATAGAGCCAGACTCACAAACTCTCAACTGGACTGGGACAATTATAAACTGTCCCTCCGGTCATACAAAAGCTGTATACGCAGAAGTAAAAGAGAAACCTGGCGGGCCTTCTGCGAAAGTATTGAAGGCCTACCAGAAGCAGTTAGACTGCAAAAGGTATTTTCCAAAACTCCAGGTTCCAGGCTGGGGATGCTGAGGCTCCCATTGGGTACCTTCACAAACACCAGGGAGGGGGCTCTCAAGCATATCATTGATGTTCACTTCCCCAGCTCCAGTCTTGTACAAGAAGCCCTACCTGAGAGGCCCCCACGCATCGCGCACACCGCAATGGACTGGAGGATGGCCTCAAAGGTAGTGAGTTTAGATTGTTTGAAGTAGGCACTGTTCACCTTTGAACCATATAAGAGCGCTGGTGCTGACAGAATTTTTCCGGCTCTGCTACAGCATGGATTGGAGGTGCTGTTACGGCCCCTATATCACATTTTTCGTACTAGCCTGGCCCTAGGACACATTCCTGTGCCCTGGAGGACAGTCAAAGCAATTTTCCTACCCAAAACGGGACATGCACTGCATGATACCGCAAAGGACTTCACACCTATCACCCTGACTTCTTTCCTGCTAAAAGTGCAGGAGAGGCTGATTGAAAGGTATATTAAGGATGGAGCATTGGTGGCTTTTCCGCTGCACCCATCACAACACGCCTTCCAACAAGGAAAGTCACTTGAGACGGCACTACATGCGATCATTTCCAAGATAGAGAAAACCCTGCACCACAAAGACCTTTCGCTCAGTGCATTCCTATACTTGGCGCAGCGAACAAATAGAGTGACTTATGCAACCCAAATAACATATTTCAAAGCTGACTGGATCAGTATTTGAATAATAATTACTAAAGAATCAGAGATGGCGGTTCTCATAATTAGACTTAATTTCATCTGACATTAAATAATTGTTTGAGGTTATGATGCAAATAGAAACTTCGACCAATTTAAAAAGCACCGGGAGTAGAAGTCAGTTTCTATAGCATCAAAATTGTGACAGAAGTAAAGCATTTGCTCCCTAGAGACTAAGGGCCGATTCTACAATACAAGTATATACTTAGAATAAGCCTACCCAAAGTAACGGGTGTTCATAAACAGTCGTCATCCCAGTTGCTTTGAAAAACAAAATGTTATGTCTTTGATTAATTCGTGCAACACAATGAAACGTCACTGAGTACTGTCATAGCGCATTTTTTCTCAATTTTAATAGACATACGTTTCTGAAGTCAAAACCTACTGGGATGACGACTGTTTATGAACACCCGTTATAATTGTCATAGTTTTCTTTGTTACAACAATCGTTTCTAGGGTATTTATTCCCGGGATAACTTTATCTTTCGATTGTAGAACCGGCCCTAAATAAGACAAAAATTTCCCTAGGGAGTTTTCATTATGACTGACAGAACAATTATGTCCAATTCGAGGTTATCAGTGCAATTTCAGACTCTCGGGCTTCGCCCTCTAGTCAGAAATTGTACCTCAGCAAAATAACGCATTTCTCTCCCTCATTGCATAATCTACTATATTGTCTACATATTACAAGTGCACAAATGTCATGCTTTTAAGTTTCTATTTGTATCATAACCTCAAAAAATTATTTAATGTCAGAAGAAATGAAGTCTAATTATGAGAACCGCCATCTCTGATTCTTTAGTAATTATTATTCAAATACTGATCCAGTCAGCTTTGAAATATGTTATTTGGGTTGCATAAGCCACTCTATTTGTTCGCTGCGCCAAGTATAGACATAGAAGGGGCGTTTGATAATACCTCCTTTAATTCTATCTGTGTAGCGGCCGAAAGGGACGAGATGGAACCCTCGTTGATCAGATGGATCGGTTCTATGCTGTCGGGCCGACAGGTAATCGTTTCAGCAGACGAGCTATCCATCAGAGCGACGGTCACTAGGGGCTGTAATGAGGGTGGAGTCTTGTCTCCAATGTTATGGTGTCTGGTCGTGGACGGGCTACTAAGGGAGCTCTCTGCAAAAGGCATCTTTGTGCTAGGTTACGCTGATGACCTTGCAATATTAGCAATGGGAAAGTTTGCTGGCACAGTAAGTGGGATCATGCAAGAAGCCCTCATTACTGTACAAAACTGGTGTGTAAGGCAAGGGCTCAGGATTAGTCCTACCACGGCAGAACTTGTCATCTTCACCAAAAGAAGGAGAATCGAGGGTCTCAGACAGCCCACACTCTTCGGTAAAGCTCTCCAGCCCTCCGAATCGGTCAGATATGTTGGAGTTATCCTGGATTCAAAGCTGAACTGGAGGACTAATGTAGAGAGACAAATTCAAAGGGCCACTGCTTCCCTGTGGAGATACAGACAGATCTTTGGAACCAGCTGGGGTCTCAAGCCCCGTGTCACCAAATGGCTATACACGGTGGTTACAAGACCAATAATAACAAATGCTGCTCTTGTTTGGTGGCCGGCAATCAGCAAGGCAACAATCAGAAACAGCCTCAACAGACTACAGAGATTGGCTTGTTTAGGCATAACTGGAGCAATGCGCACTGCTCCTACGGCAGCTCTGGAGGTGCTTCTGGGGCTTCCGCCCCTCCACCTAGTGATTGAGGCGGAGGCTAGGAAATCAGCCTACAGACTAAGCCAAGGTCAGATGTGGGCCATGAAAGGGGAACAAGTGAGACACTCAGAGATCATCCAACATTTTGAGAAGGTCCCAGAACTTCTCACAAGGAGCGACTTCATGGCTCCGCTTTACATGTTCCACAAAGCATTTCAGGTACTCATTCCTGATAGGAACGATTGGTGTCAGCAACAGCGTCTTCTCACTCCAAGGGGACTTGTTTGGTACACAGACGGCTCCAGGATGGCGGGGGATCTTGGTGTTGGCATCTACGGCTGTAGGGCCGAGGGTCAAACTCACTGTTGCCCTAGGAAAATATGCCACTGTATTCCAGGCGGAAGTATTTGCCATCCTAACCTGTGCTCAGGAGAACCTTCAAAGAGGTTATTCCAATCTGCATATCTACATCTGCACAGACAGTCAGGTAGCACTAAGAGCATTGAGTTCACCCAGAATCAACTCCAGGTTGGTTCTGGAATGTTGCCAGACACTGAATAGACTCGGTACAAAAAACTGAGTGAAACTACTATGGGTACCAGGCCATAGTGAAATAGAGGGTAACAAAGAAGCTGACGCTCTAGCCAGAAGGGGTTCTCAAGAGCCGCTCATCGGCCGTGAGTAGGCTTTAGGATTTACCCGTGCCACTGCAAAGAGACAAGTTGAGCACTGGTTAAGTAACCAATCCAGTGCCAACTGGGCCTCGGTACCAAGGCTACGTCAGGCAAAACTCCTCATCGGGGAAATGTCGCCTACCAACACCTTTACTCTCCTGTCAATGAGCAGGAAAAACATTAGGATTGTGACTGGTTTACTAACAGGACACGGTCACCTACAGAAGCACTTATCCACAATTGGAATCGTAAATGATGCCACCTGCAGGAAGTGCCAGGAGAAAGAAACCTCAATTCATGTTTTATGTCAATGTGTGGCTCTCCTAACACTGCGACATAACATTTTGGAGCCGGCTGGTGGAACCCCAGGCGATAAAGGACGTTCCTATGGGTAGGATTCTTTCCTTCGCGTTGGAAACCGGCCTCTTCGAACGAGACCCATAACAAATTAGGTGGGAGCACAATGGACCAATAGGTCTCAGTGCAGCTTACAACAAGCCCCATCGGAAGAAGAAGAACAGACCCTCTGTTATTTACGGTCCGGGTGGTGTAGCTTGAACAAGCGTCTACGTACGATCAGTAGAGTTAAGCAACGCTCTCTCTGGTCAGAACTTGGATGGGAGTTTAACGGCTGCTCTATCGACACCTCGTGGTACGGCTGTCACAGAAATAGTTGGTCCCATATGTCATAATAACATCATGACAGTCGTTAGTGAGGTTGGAGGTTCCCATAAATGTACAGCGACACCCATAATTGGCGTAACGGCTGTTGGCTAAATAAATAAATAAATATCGGACAGAAATTAAAAAAAAATAAGACTGCACCACATAGGACACAGCTTCTACTTCTAGAAAAACATCCGAAAAACAACAACTGCATCACATAGGACACAGTTAAGGGAAATTCTATGTAACGACCCTTGTGCCAGAAAAGAAGGTAAGTGAGTAGCAAAAATCCATTGAAAAATCCTATAATGACCCTTAAAAACACAAAGGAAAAAAAACGAGGCACTAGAAAAAGAAGGAAACTGAAGAAAAACGAACCGCAAAAAACAAAACTTTGATCACACATCCTGAACCACCAACACCTACTCAACTAAGCTTCTAGTGGATCTACTATTCCATGCCGAAGTTTACGGTGACATGGACACGCTTAAAGATGAGGGAAACCACATTGGAAAACACCGCTTCGAAAAGCACATGGGAGAATCCGCATAAAACAAAATGCATAATAAATCTCATAGATAAAATAAACCTCATGGAAAATAAACCGCCTCGAAAAAATATAGGTAAATAGCCATGACCAACGACCTAAAAAACGACACCGTCAAAACCCTAAGAAATCACAAGTACGGATGAGAAAAGTACCCCTAAAAAATCTCAAAATATGGAAGAAAACCACCCCAAACTGCACAAGTGGAGCACTCTGATTCTCCACCCACCTGCAGTGGAATCAAAAGAAAAACGAACGAAAAAGAAACCAAGCACACTACACATCCAAAGCATACACGCGACCAATCAAAAAGAAAATCATTCAGAAACTTCATTCACCAAAACATACCCTTGCAGCGCATCCCAACATACTACCTAAAACTCACAACCTAACCAATCATTCACCCAGAAGGAAAAGAAAAGAAAAACAAACAAACTACCAACCGAAAGAATAAAAAAAGGAGGAAAATACCGTTACTAGCCGTGATAAAACATGATAACTCTACAATTCTAATTAGAAAAATAACTATTACTAAAATTTATTGAAATAGTTCAAAAGTACTAGAAAATTGTTAATGACAATACGAACCCGGTGAAAAAACTAGTTCCTGACATATACTAGCTGAAGAAGTCACTAAAAACGTGCAACTATTCAACCCTAACAGCATACTACTGGCATAAAACTAACATGACACAAGGGACGTATGAAAAGAATGCTCGCTAGATTCACAGAACCTGTTGTACCTAACCACTAACCAACCTATTATAACTATTTATTGCTGGACGGTGCCACTATAGAAGTTGGGTGCCAATCGTGTACCTAATCAAACCTAACCTTGCCTTGAAGTTGGGCGCCAGATAACCAAAGAAAATATAAACCAGCAACAGTTAATACAATTTAATATTAAAAACAGTATCACAAATAGTTGTAATTAAATAAGAAATATTAGTTAAACAACTCAGGTAAAACCTGGTGCTCTACTGCACAAAAATAATTAATTTTGGAGTCACATCAAATGAAACATACAAAAAAATTATGAATTACTAGAATTCAAAACAATTTACAATACAACATATTAAATCTTCGAGGCCAGCAGCATTATAACGTCAGTTATAACTGGCATAATATTGATATCTGAATGCCATGCAAACATTCAGTTAGATTAATCAAACAAAGCGCTCTCAACCGACTCGCAAAACTGGTAAAATTTGGATCTCATATGCGTTGTAGCATACAATGACTCATTAATTACCAGTTAATATTTTTTAAATATTTACTGTCTTACACAGGTGATTTACGGTGAACCCAGCAATAAACAATCCCATCCATTACTTAAGTTGTATTTTAAGCGTTTGCATTGGCAAAAATGAGAGTATAGGGTGGAGCATAAACAATGTTGGTTGGACGTGTTTCATAAACCTTGGCGAGCACAATTTTTTTCTGACCAACCAAGATGAGAACAACTGTTTGATAATCCGAGTGGCATGTCTCATTCATTTTTATTTTTAAATGACTAAGCCATCAATTTGAACTTCAAAAAATGATGTATCTTGTGTCAATAAATTGTTTTTGATAAAACAACTGTTAAAATTATTTTAAAAATCGTTACCCTGTACGACATGCTTCTCGGTATAAAAATGAGAATTATTTTTTACAGCATGAAAAGAGTTTTACTTTAGAGAGTTTCACACTTAATGGTAAATGTTTGTAGTGCTTAGTGATGTCAACTTTCGTTACTTTTCGGTACTTGTAACTATTCATTACTTTTCGTTGTAGTATCCGTTACTTTGTATTCGTTACCGAGTACTCGTTTATTCTAAAGCCTACGAGCGTTGCAACTAGTTCGGATCGAGTACCTGAAAGTTCAGCCAGAGTATACGTTAGTTTCAGATAGAGTGGAGTACACACGAAAACTACACATTATTACTGTATTTATATATTTACTTAACAAAGTAAAAAGGAACTCGGAGTTTACAAAAAAAGAAGTAATTCATAGATTATATAGTCACTCCAGATACGCCTTCACAACTTTAGTTGTTTTGAACTTATACACATTGTTACTATTCCTCGAAGTTAAGGACTTTTTACGTATTTGAACTACATAATAAACACAAAATTTAACCTACAGTTTATTTTAGTTATAAATGCTTTATTTATGTTATTTGCCTATGTAACATTTACAGTATAGTATATGCATCGCTAAGCAAAATAAATGTAATGTTTCGACTTGCGGATGTCTATGAATTATGGCACCATCCTCGAATCAAAGTTGACGTAACTTCAAGAGGACCCTTGCATACATTAAGTTCAGAAATGCCATGTATAGTTGTGATGCAACATCCTGACGAAACATCAATTGATAAAATAACGCACTAGCAAACCTTGTATTAATCTCAGGTAACTGACAAAACAGGTTACGTAATGTGTACCTACTGGCATTTTCAAATCAGTACAAAATAACGTTAACACTGCAAGCTAGATCAATACTTCTGCACTTATGAAAGTGTTGGTTGCCAAGATTTTGGGTGTCTATGGTACGAGTACTCTTTTGCAAACCTATCACATCATTTACTACCCACGTAAAGTATACAATAACACTGTACGTATTATAATTAAGCTCGATTCACATTTTTAGGGCAAAGCACATGCCAGGCACGGGCACTGCACGGGCTCGGCAAAAGCAAGGATTTCTTCAAGCAATTACACTGCATCGGGTTTCAGTCGTTCTTTAAGAGCTTTTATAATATGTTGTCAACTTTAACATTAATAAAAAATTCTTTAATTTTAGACGAAGAAGATAAAGAGAACTTTGTAAAGTGATGCCAAAAAGAAAACGTTTTTGGGTACATAATATGCTAAAAAGTCGTAACAAAGATGTAAAAAATTATACAATTCTTCATTTTTGCGTACATATTCTAGTAGCATTTTACTCATCTCCGCTGCAAAAGTTTGTCTCTGCTGACACCTCATTATTTTGTTGATTTTGGGTATCGACTGCCCGGTTGAGTATTCACACAAAACTTTTTTTGCGAAACGGGCTCGGCACGTCCTCAGCAAATATTGTTCGAAAGAAAACCCGCATGCAAGCGCCGTCGCTTGCCGAGCAGGTGACCGCCTAGTGTGAATGCCCCCTGACAAAATGCATAAGCTTTCATGAGAAATAAATTTTGCCGAGCGCGTACCCTGCCCAACCATGGCATGTGACTTGCACTATAATGTGAATCGAGCTTTAAATTGTCAATTGGGAACTTACCATCCTTCACTTCAAGGGATTTCTTCCGCTCTTCGGCCAATGTTCGGAGATCAGCCTTAGGACTCAGCAAGCCGTTGATAACTTCCAACAACGATTCTTTTAACGCCATTTCAGTTTCCTAAAAACAAAACCGGTAGTGATCAGAATTATTCAAAATTCTAACCTCAATTTTTAAAATTCTATTAATCACACCGAGTAACGCAACTCACCATCACTAATTATTATTTAGAAATGTGACTTGAATTCTTGATGTCTTTTTCAATTAATTATTACAACCAAATTACATTTTCAATTAATAATATTTCAGAAAACCAGTATAAAAACACAAGCCACGCCAAGCGCTAAAACTGCAGGAAACAAACGAAAGAGCGGGATCTACAGAACGCGGGATACAAAACAATCAAGGCGCGGGATCTCCTAACATCTAAATACCATTTTGCCTAATAGCGCATTGCACCAAATTCGCATAGTGGCCAAATACAGTTAACACGTTTTAAAATTTAGTATGATCAAAAATTATTTTCATCTAGTATGGCAATGGAATATTTCCTAATTTTTACTTAAATGTCAAACTTGACATTTGATTTTTAAGAGACTTATAGTTGAATTCATAGATTAGAAACTATTCCATAGCTATACCAGGTGAAAATAGTTTTTGATCACACTATATTTAATTATGCGAATAGGGGATGTCTTTGCATTTTCCTATAGGTATATGTCCATATAATCCATGCTTTATTAAGTCCTGTGAAATGTGGAGTAAACACGAACGAACATTTTAAAAAAACAAAACATTGGTTGACAGAGAATCTTACTTTTAAGGATAAACACAGACGCCACTAAATGTTTTACATAAGAGCGGGACCGTAGTAGTGGGGATTCGATTGTAATTTTAATTTCCACACGAATTACGGAATAACAGCACAAGAGGGCGGTAGTATAAGAAATACCTCTAATAAATTAATTTGGGTAGCAGATGTATCGTTCACGCTTCTAACAAAGAGAGGGCACTAAAGTTTTAGACAGAGGCTGCTACTGCGTGCATTTCCAAGAACTGATGTGTCGCGGAATGGCTGTTATCTTATCGCATTGTAGTCGCCCCCGCGTGTTTGCTGGTTTCTTGTTTCATGCTGCGCTCGCATCTTTCGCTATTCTCGGACTTCGGCCGGTGGTCCGTTCGATCTTGAAAATTGTTTGAAGTGCATGTTGCCCTTGCTTTTGCGACGCCCAATTTCAGTTTTCGAGATGACACGGGTTATGTATGTGCATACGCACTTTGAAGGATTTTTAAAAAAGTTGCCCTGAACCGGCTTCGAACTCGCTACCTACCTAACGCTCGTAGGAGCATTTCTTTCTCTGTCGCTCGCGCACGCAAATCTCGTGTTCGTTTTTACTGCCTCTAACCCGCGTCTAGTGCTCTCTCTCTCTCGCTCTCTCTTGAATTGAACTGTTCGATCGAATATCTGATGTGATTCTGTTTTTCGGATCCGTTGTTCGTTCTCTACTTATTTTTTCTTTTTAACTTAACACCCTTTCTATTTTCTTCTTAATACAATACTTCTTACGTACAAGTCCATCGTTTCTTATATGTATCTTTATTTTAATTCTTTGCTTAAATACTTTCAATATCAATCTTTCACTTGTTCATGTCTTGTCTTACGTTTTCTTGTAAAAAAAGGCATTCTTAGGTTTTCCTTTAAAAAAGCTCGCTTTTCATATTAACCTTTTGTTTTTTAAATCTTTTCTTACGTTTTAGTTATAAAAACCCTCTTTTCATATGGATCTTATGTTTTTTAAATCTTTTCTTACGTTTTCCTTGTAAAAAAAACTCATTCTTAGGTTTTCCTTAAAACACGCTTTTGGTGTTAACCTTTTGTTATTTAAATCTTTTCTTACGTTTTAGTTTAAAAAAACGCTTTTTTCATATGGATCATTCGTTTTTTAAATCTTTTCTTACGTTGTAGTTTTGAAAAACTCTTTTTTATATGGATCGTATGTTTTTTAAATCTTCTCTTACGTTTTTCTTTAAAAAAACTCTTTTTTCACGTGAATCTTACGTTTTTATATGTTTTCTTACGTTTTAGTTTTAAAAAACTCTTGTAATCTAGAAAGTATTATCATCAGAAACTAACATAAATAGAATGAGCATTTTTTCTTTAGAATTCATAGCTTATGTTAAAATTTGTAGCATTTTTATGTACTTATTATTAATTACTATATTTGTTCAATAGAGATTACGAAAACGACGATGTATTGAAAATAATGTAGTTTAATAATAGATACTCTCTGTTTTTGTTATTTTCTCTGCGTTATAATCAGACTATAAAGTCTCTTATTATTTTTCATTAATGGTATGTTATAGATATTAACGATACAAGTTTGAATATCTTCACGATACGAGTTTGATTGCCAAAATGAGGCGGTGAGCCGAGTTTTGTGGCAACCAAAGGAGTCTCGTTAAGATGCTCATAAGCAAACGTGTATTTTTCAATATTTTATCTTCATCAATAAATTCAGGCATTTGCCAGTGCATTGCAAAGTTTAAATTTCCCGCCATCGTGCTCTGCATGTCCATACGAAACTTCTAACTTGATAATGAGTTTTATGTAGCACTGTTTCCCCATTCCTTCATCATAAGCCAAACGCATTTCAGTTTTACCGCTTTCAATTCAAATTTTGCGATAAACGCGTAAAATTTTGCCGCTAAAACTGGATTCCATTTACATAACCAAAATCGCAATCACAAATCACCAGGCATGTCATGTGACGTCACAGAACAGTTGACGGCGCCATCTATCAAACAGTTGCCCAAGTTTAGGGCAGCTATTATGGTGAACGCGTATTCCAGTGTCACAATTCTCTCAATAAAATCTGTCGTTTAGGTTTATTTGTCTACCAATGTGGTTTATATTCCACAATTAGTTTTATGATAACATTATCTAGGGAATAAGCTATTAACATGTCAAGTTTGGACCAAAAAGAAATTCAAATATTTATATTTTATTTATTTAATATTTCTGTTATTTGACTTCACATCCAGGTGAAATTTGATCACACCCTTCAGCGTGTTGTTTTCTAACAATATATATGAAAATAATTGGTTAATTTTAATTGTGAACGACGTCTAACAGATTTTAAAATACCGTGCTGTTTCTATGGTGCTGCCATCTTATAGGAAAAAGTGCAGCGGTCCCCGTCATAAAGCTACGCGAATTCTGCAGCGCAGCAAGATTCGGTCTCTTCTGCAATTTCTGGATTTCCTGTTACATTTTTCTGGTCGTCCTACTCGTCCATAGCAACGTTTTTTTGGTTGTTTATAACAAAAGCTATTCGACTCTAAGGCAGCTGATTTCAACACTCAATTATGGGTACCATTTTCTTCAAGACCTCGCTTAATCAACAATAAAAAAAATCTGGTCTGAACACTCACACAACTTCCTTTTACACTGATCTTATAATTAGCCAAAAATTTTATTTTTAATTGTTATGCATTTGTAAAAAAAATCAAAAATTACCAATTCTACAAAAATGGTACAAAATAGAGCGTAAATTGAAGAGACAGATGTTCTCTAAAATTTTAAGCTGAATTCAAAAATGTAATAATATACCGGGTGTTCTATTTCAAGTAGAAGTAGTAAGTGTCGATGTATACTTAAAAAGAACTTAGAGGCACCCAAAATTTAGTATAATGTTAATCCCACGTAATTGACTTTGAGGAAGCTGAAAAATGTTTTAGTTTAGTAAGAATAAGAGATCTGTAGTATCTACACATTGCTTTATACCTACCTACAAATGTAATATATCCGTTACTTACAGATTTAGAGCACCTTGCTTTACTACTACTAGTTTTTGCATGAACGTACCGGGTGTCTTTAAATGAATTACATCTAGTATGCTTTGAATTTCCCATAATGCAATACCAATAACAATCTAGGGCACATAAAAATTTACATGCAAACAAAATTCAAAACTTACTAAATGTAATTCTTTTTAAGACACCCAGTATAAGAAAAATCTTAGGTTTTCACTATGTATATTTAGGCTACTTTAATAGCGGCGCAATAGAAGACTACAATAATTAATTAAAAACTTACACACATTTCTACTCTTGCAGGTACACACGAACGAACAGCACATACAATAATAATGGTGAGGCACTAACACCCCATGAAGAAGCTTGGCCTGCAAGGCGGAAGGTCAGAGCTTCCGTATCCTCGCTCTCACACCCGGATGTCGCGTGTCAAATTCATGACACGTGGTGATGTGGTGAACATCACGCATTAGACAACAGCATTATTACCCCCCCCCCCCACCTTATTCTTTCGAACGCAGATTCCCAATTATTTAAAGCGACTGGGTACGCCGCCCGCCAGGCATCGATCTGTGATTTGAACTCCAGACTTCCGCACCGCAGTCCAATGCTCTAACCACCGAGCCACGCTGGCGCTAACGCATACAATGGTTTTTGAATTAAAACTGAAGACTTCCAAATGGCGCAGCTGCGTATAGGCAATTTGATAACAGAGAGTAGCAGCGGTTTATCTAACCCAACAAAATACAAAAATGGGAAATATCATACCAGGCATTTCAACGTCAATACAAGTATTGGGCAACAATTAGTAAAGTGGGTTTACAAAATAGTTCTAGATTTAAAGTAAAAGTATTACTAACGGCAATATTAAATTTACAAATGTGCAATTTTTGGGTATATCTAGATTTCTGGTCTTGGAAGCAAATGAAGAAATTGACGTGGTCGGATATTTTACATAGTAAATCGAAATTTATTTCCTAGCTTAACGATAATGTTTATTAATTTTACCATCTTGCCCTTATATTGTAAAATTTAAAAACCGTCAAGCAATCTTTCTAGACTCATGCTGTAGTTTTTCTTTTTTTAGAGTTAAAAACACAAGCTATCTTAAACCATCCTTTTTGTTTTTTTTACATTTTTACTTCCTTTTCTTTTTTTTATTAACACCTATTTTAAATAGAACACCCAGTATATTATTTCATTTTTGAATTGAGCTTGAAATTTTAGAGAAAAATTTGTCTCTTCAACTAATGCTCTATTTTGTATGGTTTCTGTAGAATTTGTAATTTTTGACAAATGCTTAAAAATTAAAAATAAAATTTTTGACTAATTATAAGTTCACTATAAAAGGAAGTTGTGTGCGTGTCACACCAGATTTTTAATAAACATGTTTAAATTCTTTTAACTATAAAAAATATCGTGAATGGTATATTCAGTATGTTGCATACAAAGACAGGGAGATAAAATCTTTCTTTACCTTTTGTCCCTACATAAGCTAGCAAAAAATCGAATTACTTACATTAAACTTGTATGTATGTATATACAGAGTCTGGCAATGAAACGGGAAGATTGCGTAAAAAAGTTTTTTGGTGAAAAATTATTTTTTTTATAATTATTAATACATTAATGGGAAGTAAAAGAGTAGCCATTTGATTTACAATGTTAAAAAATTTTTTTTTTGAATACTACATCTGCCAAATGTCCTCCGTTGACATTAAATTTATGCATTTTTGGAGTCGAGCCTGAAAGTTTTGCATCACTCTTCGCAGCACATCAACAGGTATTGCTGCAATCTCGTCACGAATTCGTTGTTTGAGGGCCGGGATTATCCTGGGTGGATCAGTTGCAAACACTTTTGTTTTTAGGTAACCCCACGAAGAGTGATGCAAAACTTTCAGGCTCGACTCCAAAAATGCATAAATTCGTTCAACTGATCCAGGTTTTGATTATACAGGATGGCTAAAAAAAATGTGGCGAATTAAACCTGCTTTTTTTAATGGAATTCCCTATGTTTAGGTAGCTTAAAAGTTTTCCATTGAAATACTCATCATTTTGATATAACGTTGTATGGGTCTAACGTCAAGTGTTTTAGAGATATTAATGATTTTATATAATAAAATACTGAACTTCTGACGGCTGCTGTAAGCAACAGAAAACAATTGAATGAAGGAAAACGCTACTAAAAAATTATGATTTTGTTGAACTACCTCTCAAGGGTAAAATGGTGGATCTGGGTATTAATGCTATACAGGTGCTCAACATTTGCAAATTTAATCATTTCGATTTTATTTCAAACTAGCTGGCACTATATAGAGAAGGAAAATATGCTACAAATAAAGACAGAGAAATAAGAAAACAAACGAGGAAGATGATACGAAAAGACCTAGATAAACACTTTGAAGATATGGCACAAAACATCATCGAACAAAATAAAAATCTGAAATGTCTAAAAATAAATCTAGGCAGACATGAAATAACAACATTAAAAGACAAAACTGGAAAAGAGGAAAGAGACAAAGACAGAATATTGAACATTGCTGAAGATTACTATAAGACCTTATATGCATCACAAACTAAAAAACCCGAAGAACAAGTGGAGATGAAAGTAATGAACATTGGCTCAGAAGACATCCCTGAAATCACGGAAGAGGAGATAGGCTATGCCTTGAAGTCAATGAAAAATAACAAAGCGCCGGGAGAAGATGAAATACTGGTAGAAATGTTTAAAGAAGGGCAAGAAATACTAATACCTACATTCCCGAGAGCATGGCTTAATTGCCATGTCGGTTGAGCGCCGACCGGGTGCGTCCCCAGGTGGCGGATAGGGGAACGGCCACGACCCTTTACGGGAATGACTGGTCAGCAGCACAGCTGTCGCAGACCAACTCGCATACCGTAAACCACCAGTGTTTGATGCAACGACCCCTGAGTGGCCTTCGGCGCTCAGGGTAGTGTCAACCTGGGGCACGGGGAACTGGGCTTAACCGCCTGGTTTGTGTGGATGGGGCCCCACTATAAAAACCCCCCTAATCCCAAGGTACGGTGCGCGCCGAAGGGATGCATGGCCAGGAGGCAACCTGGTCCCTAGCGACCAACCTCGGGGCACCTGGCGCACCCCGTTGTATTTAGCCCTTCACGTATGCAGGGGGCTCCGTGCGTGTCGAAACCCTTTCCCCCATACTCGTGGGAACAATATGGATAACGAAGACATATTACCTAACCTTTCCAGCGGGGATGAAGAAGCCCTGTTGAAATCACCCAAATCAGATGTGGCTGAAAAAACCATAACTGAGGAGGGAACCACCGTCGATTTGGAGGCTGATACCCTAACCTCCAAAATCGAAAAGGTGTCACTGCAACGGCTTTCTGGAGCACAGAGACGGAAAGCCGCAATCGAGAGGGCCAAAGCTCTTGGCGAACCCATACGCCATAGGAGAAAGAACCCCAAGAAACCTAACACAAACCGTGACGAGAGCTCACACGCTCCCACCGGCAGTGTTAAGAAAGGTGAAACAGCTGGCGGCTCAGGCGTACCGGCTACTACACCTTCTAAGAAAGGAGAAATAGCTGGCGGCTCAGGCGTACCGGCTACTACACTTTCTAAAAAGAGGCAGAGGTCCGACGGGAGCACACCAAACTCCCAAACCGCGACAACTGCAAAAAAGTCCTGCACTGATGATAATGCAGTGAGGAAAGAAACCTTTAAGGAAGCCCTTAAAGGATTAAAAATGGCTATAGCTCCTCAGGACTTCCCAGAGACACGCCTGACGGAGGAACAAGCCGAAGAAATTCAGTCCGCACTGTTGGGACAAATCCAACCCGGAGGGGAAGGAACAGGACCACAGTTCAACAGCTGCTACTTTGAAAAAGGTGCAGTCATCCTCTCCTGCAAGAGCGAGGAAACGAAGTCATGGCTGACAACCACGACTCCAAACCTCCAGCTGTGGGAGGGAGCTAGGCTCAGAGTAGGACCAGCCAAGGAGATCCTGAATGCGGCCAAAGTACTTATGTGGGCTCCCAAACCCTTTAGTACCAAACCGCAGAAGGATATCCTTGATCTCCTTAAGACCCAGAACAAGGGGCTGAAGACAGAGGACTGGCGAGTCATCAACAGTGTATCGGAGCCTAAAGGCAGGACACTGATCATGTTGATCGACGAGGCATCCCTAACCACTCTCCGTAACCTGAACATGAAGCCATGTTTAGGCCTAGGCAGAGCAACATTCAGATGTTTATCTGTACCTACCCCTGACGGACAAGATGGCGCCAGCACCAGCAAGTGTCCTGAGGCTACTGCAAGTAAACCTCCAACACAGTAGGGGAGCCACGGCTGTATTATGCAGCCGGTTACAAACCGAGGACATTGATGTGGCCCTCATCCAAGAACCATGGATAGTAAGGGGCCAAATAATGGGACTCGGACAAGCCAGAGGTGAGTTAATATACGATAAATCCTCTGATATACCCAGGACATGTATTTATGTAAGAAGGGGGGTAAAATACATGGCTCTGTACAACTTATGTTTTAGGGATCTAACAACCATTAAACTGAAACAAATTAGGGAGGGCAACGAGAGGCAGGTAGTGATATCCTCCGTATACCTTCCCTACGATGCCATCAACCCTCCACCAAGCACAGAGTTGATGGAAACTGTAACGTTCTGCGAGGCCAACCGCCTCCAGTTCTTAGCAGGCTGCGATGCCAATGCGCACAACACTGCATGGGGCAGCACGGACACAAACCAGAGAGGAACCGATCTCCTGGAATATTTGGTAAGTAATAACTTACAAATACTTAACCGAGGTAGTGAGCCCACTTTTGTAACTCGACGTCGGCAAGAAGTCATTGACATAACTCTGTCCACGGCTGGACTGCAGGACAGAGTAATACAATGGCGCGTATCTAACGAACCATCACTGTCTGATCATAGACACATTGAGTACTTCCTGGCAGATTTTGAAAAGGCAACAATAACCTATCGAAATCCCAGGAAAACTGATTGGGCTGCATACAGGGAGGAACTTCTTAGCAAGTTATCCGATGTTAAAACCCATATCCATACGCCAGCAGACATTGAGGTAATTGTGGACCAAATGAATGACGCCATACTAACCTCATATGAAAACAACTGTCCATTGAGAAAGAGACAGACCAACAGGAAGGTCATATGGTGGAATGAACACCTGGCCAACCTGAGGAAAAGAGCACGAAAACTCTTTAACAGAGCAAAAAGGAACGGAGAGTGGGGCCAACACGCCCAGGCTCTAACCGAATATAACAAAGCTCTGAGAAAAGCAAAAACAGACTCATGGAGGAGCTTCTGTGGGGACATTGAAGGCACCACAGAAACAGCACGCCTCCACAAAGTTCTGTCAAAAGACCCTTTAAATCCAGTCGGGAACATGCTAAAACCGACACAGGAATACACAACTAGTGAAAGGGAAACCCTGGAAATGCTAATTCAAGCACACTTTCCAGGAGCACTGATGGCTGATCAGGCTAACATAACATCACAGCCAGTCCCTAGCAACTTCTCAAAAAGGCCCGCGAGAGACGAGTGGAAGGTAGCTAGGGAAGTGATCAGTCACAGCAAGGTACAGTGGGCTGTAAAATCCTTCTCACCTTATAAATCACCCGGACCAGATGGAATCTTCCCCGCTCTACTGCAGCGGGGAATAGACCTTCTGGTACCGATCCTAATTAAGATCTTTCGCCTATGCCTAGCGGGAAACTACTTGCCACTGGCGTGGAGACCGATCAAGGTCGTCTTCATTCCCAAACCAGGGCGAGCATCGTACACCCTGCCAAAGGCATATAGACCGATTAGCCTAATGTCTTTCTGTCTAAAGACTATGGAAAAACTGGTAGACAGGCACATACGAGATGGGGTCTTGAAAGACAATCCCATACATCGTAGCCAATATGCATATCAACCAGGAAAATCATGTGAATCGGCACTTCACAACCTACTCAGTAGGGTAGAAATGTCGATAACCAACAAGGAAGTAGCCCTAGCTGCTTTCCTGGACATAGAGGGAGCATTTGATAATACCTCCTTCGAATCAATAATGACTGCAACCCTAAGACATGGCGTGGACGACATCACAAACAGATGGATAAAAACCATGTTAGAGGGACGACAGATACAGGCCGATTTGGGAGAAGAATCCCTCAAGGCACGTGCTGTCAGAGGTTGTCCACAAGGGGGTGTACTATCCCCACTACTGTGGAACATGGTAGTGAACGATCTCCTGCAGACACTCAATGACGAAGGGTTCTACACCCAAGGTTATGCAGATGACATAGTCATTCTCATAAGGGGCAAGTATCCAACCATCATTGCAGCTCTCATGCAAAGGGCACTGAACATCACTCAGGCATGGTGCAATAGGGAAAACCTCAAGGTAAACCCTAGCAAAACATCTATAATACCTTTCACTAAGAAAAGAAATGTAGAGGCCTTCAACAACCTTACAATCTTTGGTGAAAGAATTCAGGTTAGCCAGGAAGTTAAATATCTGGGTATTACCCTAGATGCAAAACTAAACTGGAATGCACACCTAGACAAAATAGCAAACAAAGCAAAAATGGCCCTCATGATGGGTAGACGCATGTTTGGTAAAACATGGGGACTGAAACCAATGATGGTTCATTGGTACTACATAACAGTAGTCAGACCCGTGATATCCTATGGCACCTTGGTATGGTGGCCAAAGGTAGAACAAAAAACAGCAATTAAAAAACTATCCAGGATACAGAGACTGGCCTGTTTGTGCATCTGTGGAGTTATGAATAGCACTCCAACAGCATCTATGGAAGCTCTCTTGGGACTAACACCTCTAGACATATATCTAAAAGGGGAAGCCCAGATTGGAGCATACAGAATGAAAACCACCGGAAACTGGAACACCAACCAGGAACGGTGCGGACACAAACGGATACAGGAAGTGGGCGAAGGTAACCCCATCTTAAAAATGGGCTCAGACTACAGCCTTCCAGAGTATTCCTTTGACAAACCTTTCACTGTGAGGTACGATCGCAATGACTGGACCCAAGAAACCTCAACCCACCTGCCAAATGGGCTAGTCTGGTACACAGATGGATCCCGAACAGCAGAGGGCACGGGTGCTGGAATACATGGCGTAAGACCAAAAGAGGACATTAGTGTATCTCTTGGGACCAAAGCCACAGTCTTTCAAGCTGAAATCTTTGCTATAATGCAATGCGTCCAGGAAAATGCAAAACGCGGGTATTCCCAACAACGCATAAGCATACTTTCTGACAGTCAAGCGGCACTGAAAGCGCTTGAATCACCTCGTGTAAGCTCTGTGCTAACAAGAGAATGCTTAAATCACCTGACACTCCTAGCTGAAAAGAACACTGTTCAGCTCATTTGGGTGCCAGGGCACACAGGGATAGAGGGAAACGAAGCGGCAGACGCCCTCGCAAAAGCTGGTGCATCTACCCCATTTATAGGCCCAGAACCTGTATTTGGTATACCCAAACAAAGCATCCGAACAGCGATAGAAAAATGGACCGTTAGACAACACGCTTCTCGCTGGGATGCCACACAGGGACAAACACTGGGGAAGGAAATAATTAGAACGCCTTCTCGCAGACTAACAACCGATGTACTCCATCTAGGACGAACTCAGATCAGACGGCTGGTAGGACTAGTCACAGGACACTGCCACCTGAGAAAACACCTACACAAAATAGGCATATACAGAGGGGACATACTCTGTAGATTATGTCAGGAAGAGGAGGAGACAGCCTCACACATAATCTTCGACTGTCCAGCGTTACTCCGCAAAAGACAGCAACTTTTCGGGGGAACTCCACACGGAGCAGCTCTCACACACGAGCACCTCGTAAAACACCTCCTACAACTCGTTGAAGGTGCAGATCTATTTTAATAGGGTCAGGGGGGGCACAAAAGACCACAGAGTCGAAGTGCAAAACTGGGCTCACTACTAACCCATCTAAATCCCTGCTTTTAATCAATCAATCAATCAATCAATACCTACATTAAAACAGCTCTTTAACATCTGCCTTAAAGAAAGAACAATACCAAAGGACTGGACTAATGCAGCAGTGGTAATTTTATTCAAAAAAGGAGATAGATCACTCATCCAGAACTATAGACCGATAAGTCTCTTGTCTCAAATGTACAAGCTACTAATAAAAATAATAACAAATAGAATTACGAACAAGCTAGATGACTATCAACCTGTGGAGCAAGCTGCATTCAGAAAAGGCTTTGGTACTTGTAATCACCTCTTGACAATGAAGATACTAATAGAGAAGAGCATTGAATATAACCTCCCTTTGTGTTTGGCGTTCATTGACTATGAAAAGGCATTCGACTCTATCGAGCATTGGGCAATTATGAAAGAGCTACACTGTGCCCGCATTGATCATAGATACAAAGAGTTACTCAACAACATCTACAATCAAGCTAAATCAAAAATTAAATTACATGAGTATACAAATGCAATACCTATCAATAGAGGCATCCGACAGGGGGATACCATATCACCCAAACTTTTTACAATGGCACTGGAGGGAGTGTTCAAGAAAATGGAATGGTCCAAAAAAGGAGTTAATATCAATGGAGAGAAGCTCAATCACCTCAGATTTGCAGACGACATAATCTTAATTGCAGACAATACAAAAGACCTACAAGAGATGCTAACACAACTAGAACAAGCATCAAGAAATATAGGACTTAAAATGAATTTAGACAAAACCAAAATAATGTGTCCACAGGAAACACATATAACAGTAAACAGCACGGTTATAGACAATGTACAGCAATATATATACCTTGGTCAAATAATACAAATGAGCAAAGAAAATAAAGACATAGAGGTGGAAAGAAGAAGGCGTTTAGGTTGGGCAGCATTTAGTAAGCTATCAAAGATCTTAAAGAACAAAAAAATCCCCCAATATATAAAATCACGAACAGTGGCGTATTAACCCAGCTCCGGGCCTGTGTTCCAAAATCTCCGCGGGCCCCCCTTTTCTTTCTTTTGTATATTAAGGGAAAATAATTTATAAAAATAAAAACTACGAAATTTTAAATTTACGTCATAATATTGCACATACATAAAAAATATAACAACAAATTAACAAAAAATAAAACATTAAAAATTAAATAAAGTTCAATCATAATATAACAACACAAAAACCAATTATAAAAAATCTAAAAATTTTAATAAAACAAAAACTATACATAAAATCAACATAGGATATTACTAAGAAAAGTTTTTCTTCCTGGTTTTAGATTTCGCAAAAGTTGTTACGATATTATCTATATCTAAAGTGCGAACAACGTCATTTTCAATAGAAATCATTGCCAAAGCTGATAATCGCTCTTGGGAAATAGTATTTCTTAGATAGTTTTTTATTAACTTTAATTTTGAAAATGACCTTTCAGCAGAAGCTACTGAAACAGGAATGATTAAAAATATATTGCAAGCAGTAATCATTTCACTAAAACTACAACAAGAAGAAAAATTTTTAATTAAGACAAGATCTAGTAATTCATTAAAGGAATTAATTTCTTTTAACTCATTTTGAAAGCACTGTCTAAAAGAAATTAGCTGTTGAGAAAGTGTATCCGAAATATCTTCTAGATATGTTAGGTAAAGAGCCTTACCCATTTCGTATAGTTCTTCGTCAGAAAGAGAAGAACGTAACACATCTAGGGATAAAACTCGAGAAGTTGCATGGTCCTTAGTGACCTTTTTTTGTCACAATTATTTAAGATAATTTTTTTAACTTTGCCTCCCCGGGCCCCTGCGGGGCCCGGGTTTGTGTTCCCGGAACACACGGAACACTGCCAGATACGCCACTGATCACAAACATTCGACCAATGCACACTCCCTATATTAACGTATGGTGCACAAACATGGACGCTTACTAAACAGGTAGTCACAAAGCTGGGAGTTACACAGAGAGCCATGGAGAGGTCGATGATTGGTATCACCCTTAGAGACAGGAAAAGGAATAGTTGGATACGATAAAGAACCAGAATTACAGACATAATAAACAGAATTACTCGATTGAAATGGAGCTACGCAAGTCATGTAGCACGATTAACCGATAATAGGTGGAACGCTGTAATTATACTCTAGAGACCATGGACAGGAGTAAGAAATAGAGAAAGACCAAGTGCACGCTGGTACGACGACATTAAGAGGGTTGCAGGATTGAGATGGATGGACACAGCACAGAATAGAGAGAGTTGGAGAATCAAAGGGGAGGCCTATGCTCAATACTGGGCGCCACAAGGCTGAAAGAAGAAGAGAAGAGAGACCTTTCAAGTGTAAAATGGTGGATCTGGGTATTAATGCTATACAGGGTGCACAACATTTGCAATATTAATAATAATGATTTTATTTCAAATGGAACGCCCCTGTATATTTTTGTATTTTTGAAAAGCCCTTTTAATGAGCTTTCTTTTGATATCTTACTTTATACCTCTAAGTTGAACTGTTTTTCAGATATGCGTGTTTGAACAAAAAAAAACAATTTAAGCCCCTTAAGATGCTTTATTTCAAGGGATAAAAAACAAACGCCCTTGGTTTTATCTTTTGTTTGGAGAACTCTAGTGATTAAATCATTACTTTAAGGGCGTTTGTTTTTTATCCCTTGAAATAAAGCATCTTAAAGGGCTTAAATTGTTTTTTTGTTCACACACGCATATCTGAAAAACAGTTGAACTTAGAGGTATGAAGTAAAATATCAAAAGAAAGCTCATTGAAAGGGCTTTTCAAAAATACAAAAATATTCAGGGCGTTCCCTCTATATATAAAAATCTATCGCCATGTGTTAGTAACGCAAAAACTCGAGAAGGACTTAAGCGATTTGGATAATTTTTTTTTGTTTGTCTTACTCCCGAGGTGGTTTAGCAAAAACAAAAATTCGGAAAAATCCAAAGGAAAATCCGGAAAATATCGAAAGTGTGTCTTTCTATTTGCAGTCATTGCTTAATGGTTTGAAGGGTTTTCCCCATCATGTCATAATCCGCATCAGGTAACCGAAGGCGGAAGAGATAAGACACTAATAGCAATTCCAAATGCCTTACATAGGTCGTCGCAGTCAGTCAGTCAGTCAGACATTCAAATTTGGTTTTTGTATAGGTGCTTGTAAAAACAATTCCGTGTCGTTTTATAGTGTCCGTTACAATGCCAAAGGCACGATGAGCTAACATAGGTCGTCGCAGTCAGTCAGCTGCGCGGATATATACTTTACGTGCGAACCGCAATGAAATTTTTTGGGACGTTGATTGCGAAAATGGCATTTATTTTTAAGTCCAAGACGATGAACATGACATAAAATTAAAACTCTATAGTGGTGAAACGGGGTTGAGACAAATTATTTTTGGGCAGAACAACGTTTGCGGGCCAGCTAGTTTGAAATAAAATCGAAATTATCAAATTTGCAAATGTTGAGCACCTGTATAGCATTAATACCCAGATCCACCATTTTACCCTTGAAAGGTAGTTCATCAAAATCATTCAATTGTTTTCTGTTGCTTACAGCAGCCGCCAGAAGTTCAGCATTTTTTTATATAAAATAGTTAATATCTCTAAAACAGTTGACGTTATTCCCATACAACTTTATATCAAAATGATGAGTATTTCAATGCAAACCTTTGAAGCTACCCAAACATAGGGCATTCCATTTAAAAAAAAGCAGGTTTAATTTGCCACATTTTTTGAGCCACCCTGTATAATTAAAACTATTTTGGTAATGTGCACCACTTTCGTACCTACAACTTTTATCTACACAATATTCATGCACCTCCCATAGTTTTAGAAATATCATCCACCCCCGCGTCGCTGCCGGACCCTGTATGTGTGTATACGTTTACTGACATTCTTTCCTCGTATATGTAGTGATATTTGTGCTTACTATAGTTAACAAGAAGTGGCGCTAACACCATGTTTATGGGGCTTGTCAATTGAGGTCTGCTGTCTTGTCCTTGGTCGGGATTCGTGGTGCTGAGCTGTGGCGTACTTCAGGAGAGTGGTTTGGATTCAATATTGAAGAGAAACAAATACGACTGGGGTCTGTTTGAATCCATGCTGTGAGGGAGCTGCGTGGGCTGATTCCTGAGGCAAACAATTTTTTTCTGCGTTAATACGGATCCTGATTCTGGGCAGTTTGACAGTTTGATTGTCAGTAGAGGTCTTCACCGTGGTAGTGAGTGGAGCGGTTGTGATCAGTAGCACAGTAGAACAAGTTGGTTTCTGCAGAAGAGAGTGATAAGTTCAAATAAAAGGTAAATGAGTCTAAGTATTAAGTAACTGAAATAAAATAAAGATTAAAAGTGAATTAATTATTAAAGAAGTACTTACTATTTGAGATTGTCATATAACAAATGTAACGATCAAGTATTTGTGATTAAATTTTCAAAGTTGGTTTGACGTACCGTTTGACAGAAGTTTTTGAATTGTCATAATTAAAATCAGAACATCAAATTTCAAAATAAGCAATCTAGATAAAAGGAATCCATTCTGATTTCAGTCAAGTGCATTTTCAGGAGCTAGTCGGAAAATAATTTTTAATACCCAAATTAAATAAATAGGGCAATTTAAATTGACTAAAATATAATTATAAACATATACTCATAGGTAATACAACGTGGAGCCTTAACCTTATCAATACATTTCCAATGATGTTTCGGTGAAGTTATGTCTCCGCGAATCTAAAATACTTTTATACAATGAAAATGAGTGTTCTACGTCTACGCTAGTAATAGGTGCATAATTAAAATACGTTAAAAAATCGGAATCACAATTACAGTTATCGTTATCATTTCCCATCAATATATTGGCATAACTTAACATTGTCGAATAACCCGAATTTTTTTTAATAACCTCTTCAAACTTATTTCCTAAAATTTCATCTTTTAGGCCAGGAATATCCTTGATTTTCATTCTTACTTCTTCTACAAGTTTGGTGGTTTCATAAATCACCAGGCATTAATTTGAGGAAGAAATGAAAAATGAGCTTTTAAAAATGCCAAATCCGCCTTAACTTGCTGTTTTATGATTAATTCTTTTAAATTTTTGTAACTGACTGCGCATCATCTTCCAAAAAATCAACAACTTTTGTAAATCCAGAAAAATTGTTCGCATAAAACAAAGCTGCTTCCAGCCAGGTACCCCCCTATCTAGTTGCCACTGGTTCCGGTGGAAGAGGTGTGGCAAGCATGATGTCTTTGTTTCTTGAAACTCGCGATGGAGCTTTAAGAAATTACTTTTTGCCATTATTAATTAATCTATTTACATCTGGAAATAATTCTCTTATTTTTTCCATCATTCTATTAATTCCATGGACAACACAAGTGACATGAACAATTTTGGGGTAAAACTCTTTTAAAGTGGCGGCTGCTTTTACGTTGCCCCGTCAGAAAGTAAAAGCAAAACATGTTCATTAATGGAAGCACCAAAAATTTTTACATTCTTACTAATAAACTGACACAGTTATTTATTTTCGAAGTAACTGTTGAAAGTGTTTTTCGCATTTTAACAACAATCACTATGTAGTAAACACATGATCAAAAACACACAATGGAAGATTGCTACTCCTGGTCAACTCAATATATTTTGAGTTTACATCTGATCATATCAGCAGTTCGGCAAGTAGTTTCTAAGAAGTAATTAAGACGATAAGTTTGGCATGGGCTTCATTGAAGATCACGTTCGGCTCGACACACAGGATCTAGCATATGTGGGTTCGTGAGTGGAAATAGAAGGGTTAAAAGAATAGAATAAAAGATGTGAGAAGAATTTAGGTTGGGACATAATTCCCCCCCTGATAAAAGGAGGTAGAAGAGAACTAGGACTCACGTGGGGAGGGTCACTTCCCTGAAGTAGACATACCCTCCACTAGGTTCGCACAGGGGTGCCTACCTGCTACCCGTACAATCAAAATTTCTTTATGATCAACTAATTTAAGTGGCATGGTTTCGTGACAGTATTTAATCTCTGTACTGATTGGAATATCCTCCAGTTCATCTAATAAACTAGACGCAGCCTTGGATATAAAATTATTACATTCAGTGATGTGCTGTCGTACTGAATAGACATGTAAGCTACGCTACGGCAAGTTTCAAATTCGTAAGCCAACATGGGTGAAAATTCAACTGAACGCACAACACGCGCAGGTAGTGCCGCAGGTAAAGACAAGGACGAGGCCTTAATTCAAAAAATTATCGAAAATATTTTGGCAAACAAAGCATTTATGGATAAGGTTCTCAGTGTTGCTATCGACAAACTTAACAATCATATAAACAATATGTTTAAATCTTACGGAGAAAAATGGAAGTTCTTCAAACCGAGTTATCGGCGGCCGAGGACACTCTGGAAGAGCAGGAGCAGTATTCACAGCGGAATAATTTACGTTTCTTTGGCATTCCTGAAAACGAGGGAGAACAGACCGATCATGTAATAAATGAAATTTGTCGTGAAAAATTGGGCATCGAATTATCCGACTCCGATATAGATTGCAGTCACCGCCTGGGTCACAAGGTAGGAGAACACAAACCAATAATAGTAAAATTTTGTAGAAGATCGGTTAAAACGCAAATTTTTCATAATAAAAGAAAACTTGCTGGGACAAAATATATAATTCGCGAAGACCTCACTCGGAAACGTCTTGCAATTATCAAAGAAACCTCTTCTAAGTTTGGTTTTAAAAATGTGTTCACCAGCAATGGCATGGTTTTTGTTAAGTTTAAGGGCAAAGTGCATAAAGTACACACTTTAGATGGCGTAAAATCTCTTTCTTAACCAATTGTGCCGTAGTTAAGTGCAATAAAATTTATATTTTTCCTCTGTGTGTTTTATCACGGTAGAAATAATAATTGATTTTTTAGCATACCTACATATTTTTTTTGTCAGTAGTAGTTACTTGCTAAGTTATTATTATTTAATACTTATTATTATTTAGTTCATAGAATTTCCTCTCTATTTAAATATATTTGCCGGAAACGTAATTATTATCAAATATTTGCAGAACACGGTTTTATCGTTCTTGCTGGGACCGTAGCCTTGCAATAGAAACTTTGTTAAGTTTAATAAAAGCTAGCGTCTGGTTATTTTGGGATATATTGCAATAAACAATATGAACTAACATGGTTGTAATTTAAATATGTTTAATAGGTTGAAAGTAGCACACTTAAACATATGCTCCCTACCAGCTAATTTTTTAGAACTTAAAAGTCATGTAATGGAGTTCAAGTATGAAATCTTTGGCTTGTCAGAAACTTGGTTGAATGTCACGTATGATAATAAATTATTTCAAATAGATGGTTACACCTTAATACGTAAAGATAGAATGTTGGGAGGAGAGGGTGTGGCATTATATATTTCAAACAATATTAAGTTTAATAAAATTCAAATTGGCGGGACTGTGGAGCAGTTGTGGGTTTCGATAGAGTATGGTTCGGAAAGTCTTGTTTTGGGAGTTGTATATCGACCTTCAAAATATTTCTCGATGAGCTTGAAGACACTTTTTCTGAATTCATTTCAATAACTGACAAAATTATCTGCTTGGGTGACTTCAATATCAATCTCCTAAATAACGACAACCCCGGAGTTGCTCTTTTCAATTCATTTCTGGACTCAATGGGACTATCTCAAATGATAAACGAACCTACCAGACTAACTGTAACTAGTAACACATTAATTGACCTTATAGTGACATCCGATAAAGATCTCATCTCATGCTCAGGAGTACGAAATTTTCATGCATCAGATCATGATGTAATTTTCTGTGATATCAACATACTGAAACCAGAACCTAAAACATTATTTGTTAAAAAACATAACTTAAATGATATCAATAAAACGGATTTTGATAGACATTTACATTTATTGCCTTGGACCTCAATATATTTCAACCCCGATATTAACCAAAAAGTTAATATTTTAAACTCCTGCCTGCATGAAATTTTTAACTTACCTACATGCCCCAGTCCAAGTGCGAAAAGTTTCTAAATCCTACTCACCATGGATAACTGATAATATAAGATTATTACAGTCTCTCAGAAATAAAGCTAAAAATATATATATATATATATATATTAGCGCTACAGGCCGTTTAAGCCCTTGGCTTGGTTGACGATTCTTCTCCACTCCTGTCTGTCTTTCGCCCTGTTCCTCCAATCGTCCACTCCTAGTTTTGTCAAGTCCCGCTCCACACACTCCATCCATTTTCTTCGCGGTCTACCTCTCATCTTTGGTTCCCATGCTTCTTCGAATAATATTTCCTTTGTTACTCTTTTGTTTGTCATTCTTGCAATGTGGCCGATCCATCTCATTCTTTGTGTTTTGATGGTCGTTATTATTCCTGGTTCTGTGTATAAATCTTTTAGCTCCTGGTTAGTCCTTCTTCTCCACCCTATTTCTTCGTTTTTTCCTCCATATATTCTTCTTAATATTTTTCTTTCCCATATTTCGAGTTTTTGTTGTGTTTCTTGATTTAGCACCCACGTTTCACTTGCATAAACCACTGCTGGTCTTATTATGGTCTTAAAAATTTTTATTTTTACTTTCATTGACACATTTTTTGAACTTAACACTTTTTGCATAGCACCCGCACTTTTGTTTCCAGCTGTTATTCTCTTCTCCACTTCCTAGTTTTGATCGTTGTCACTTGTAATTTCGGTCCCTAGGAACTTGAAATGCTCCACCTTTTCGAATTTGTATTCTTTGCCCTTCTCGTCTCTTATTTTTAGTGGGTCATTTGTTGTTTGTTCTCCTCTCTTCATTATTATATACTTGGTTTTTGTTTCGTTAATTTTTAGTCCAAAAGTCTCCGATGTTCTTACGACTTTCTTAATTAGGTTCTTTAGCTCTTCTTTTGTCCTAGCGACTATGGTTACGTTGTCTGCGTACACTATGCACTCATGTGATTTCTTGATTATTGTTCCCTGTCTGTTTATTTTGCTATCTCTTATTATTTTTTCGAGTACCAAATTAAAAATGATTGCTGACAACGGGTCCCCCTGTCTTAGCCCGCCGTTTATCTTGAAACTCCTTGATGTACATCCGTGCACTCGTACCTGGTTTTCGGTGACTTGTAGTGTCATTCTGACAAGTTCTATAATTTTACCTGGTATCCCTAGGTCTTTCAGTGCCTTAAAAAGTTCTGGTCTTCTTATGCTATCGTACGCCTGCTTGTAGTCTATGTTCTCCAGTCACATCTCCAAAAACATTCAAAAAGCTTACGCTAATTTAAGGAAATTATTTCCCCATAAGCATTACTTTTCTACTAAAACTAAAACTTTACTCTGTGAATCATTAGTCTTGTCTCAATTTACTTTTTGTAGTCCATTATAAAGCCCATGTCTATGTTTTATCGACAAGAACAGAATTCAGAAAGTTCAAAACTCCTGTCTAAGGTATGTGTATGGTATTCGCAGATTTCAACGTGTGTCTCACAAGCTTGTTCAGATTGGTTGGTTTAATATGCAAAATCGGTTCTACTTATGGTCTGCGTGTTTATTTCATGAAATTGTTTTATTTAAAACTCCTCCATATCTCATGGAAAAAATTTCATTTCGAACGGACGTTCATAATATCAACATCAGAAATAAAAGAACAATCACTCCGCCGGCGCACACAACTGCTCTGTATGAACGCTCGTTCTCGTATAATGTCTCGAGGATATATAATTCACTACCCAACACATTGAAAACGTTAACTCCAATAACTTTTAAACGTCATCTATCTGAAATTTTATTCTCGCGTCAAATTTAGTTATTACTGAAGCAGTATGCTACTTTGAAACCTACAGTGTTTTTCCTGTATAGTTTTTTAACCATAACCAGTAATTTAAAAAATTGTCTTTTGTATATAAATAGTGAGTAATTATTATGATCAGCCTCATTGAATAATAATGTAATATCTTGTAATGTAATTTATAGATTTAGGAACTTAATGTATAAAGAAATATATACTTGTAAGGTTTAAGTGGTAGAGCAGAGTGTACGATGAAGTACCTACACTACTGAACTTCACCTTGTGATTCTTTTCTTTTCGCTTATTTTTTTTCCTATTTCATTATATTCATTATATTTATGTACAAGAAATGAAAAAAATAAAGACGTTTATTATTATTATTATTATTATTTGACATATTTGTTTTATCGTCTTCTCTTTTCTATTTCACAAGCACAGCATTCGCTGTTTCCTTCAGTACTTACTACATTTATGTTCAGTCTAACCTTATAATCAATGTTTTATTCTACATAGGTTGCACTACTACCATGTCTATTTTCTTATTCTCAGCAAAAACTAGCTGCTAAACAAAAACCACTAATTCCATAATTCATTAAGTGTGTATATCTTCCCATGTTCAGTCACACAAGTTCGCTGCACTGAGGATTTTTTTGCATGAGATTCTTTATTTGGGGTACCTATACACTATTTCTTATTACCAATAGATTGTTAAGTTTTGATGAATTACAGCTATGGTTACATCACTCTTCGACTTTTTACGGTATATGGGCATTCTCTTCTGAGCTTTTTGGTTAGTACACTAAAAAATTTGTTATCACAGTTTACATACATTCAGGTACCTTCCAGTTTTCGCTTGTAGGTCGGGCACTAAAGATCTTTGTTGATTTGCATGTTTCAGTATATTCCATGAAAGTGCAGTTTGCACATTTTAGTACCTCTGCTTGACAATGCTTAGTCATATGTTCGGCGCCACACTTATAACAACAGTTTCTTTTTGCAGTATTAGGCTACGTGTCCATAGCCGCAGCATAGATAACACATTGTCAAAAGTACATTTTCTTCCACAAAGGTAGCAACAATGTTAAAGTTAATTTTTTCTTTCTTTAAAAGCCATTTTGCAATTTTTGGTGTCAATCTTAAAATTCAAGTTTTATTTGTCACATTTCTGCAAGGCTTTCTAACAACTTCTATCTTTGTCTCAGTATCACTTTCAAGGTTTTTTATTTGAAGATTCTGTCGTACCAGTTCTGTAATAAACTACATTTCACTATTACCTTTTTCAGTACCTGTTATCGTCAACATCGGGTCGGTTTTATTAAACTCCTTTATTGTTATTTCCTGCTGATTTTCAAGAGTTTTTCTTACTGGTGATTGGTATGGCTCACTATTACAGCTTTGTTTTAACTGGTCTAATATTCTTAAAAACACTGTCAACATCTTTGTTTTTAACATTTTCCTTTATTTTCTGTACTTTTTGCTGTGGGTTTTGAATTTGTGATATTTTACAAATCATTGTAACTTGTTATTTCTTGGTGGTGTTCTCCAAGGTTTTTTCTCTTCACTTTGTCCATTGTGTTGGGGTGTTTGACCTGGGTTTGTAGACTATGGAAGCATATGTTGGTTTAGGTTTTATTTGTCTCTTGTCTCTTGTCTCTTTAGTGTAACAACTTCTTTTCTTTCGGCAGTGAAGAATGAAAACCTCTAACTATTTTTTATTATGTTGTGGCAAATATGAAATTGCTATTGATCTCAACATTAGTTACTTCTGTTTTCCAATGCCTCTATATTTCTATCTAACAGGATTGCCAGATGCCAAAGTTTGTCGCACTAAAACTAAAACAGGAATTGCCAAAATCACAATATCCCTAGGATTGAGAAAAATGTGGTTATTTGCTCATTTTTTTATGCCAACGAGTGTTCCTAAACTTTTGTTATCGAGTATAGCTCCTAATGTATAACGAAACTATAAGCTTACCAAACATGAAACTACACCAAACACATGTTTTTTAAATTAAATTTTACAGCAGAGGAAACAATTCATATGCTCATGTTCGTTCAGAGGAAAAATCGCACAATGATCTACAGAACGTAATTTAAAACAGATAGCTCAAAATTATCGCCCATCGCAATATTAAAAATAAAATTGCAAAAGACAATGAAAGATAGCCCAATTGGCAATAAATCGCCTAATCTAGCAACTCTGGTAGCTAGTTCTTTTGTTTCATCTTTTACTTCATGATTTGTTTTATTTGTGCCGTTTAATGGTACAACTCTTAAATTTGGTCTCTTGTTCTCTTTCTGGTTCTGGGCGTTTTTTATATTTTTCCATATGCATCGTTATTCGTATTTTTTTAATCTTTTTCCCTCTATTTTTGGTCAGTTTTGTTAATGTTGTGTGGCAGTATTTGTATCATAGTTTTTGTTACTCTAAAAATTTGCATTTATGTTAGCATCTTGTGAGTTACTTTGGTTACGCATTTGTTTTTCCTTAAAGTTAAGCTTTTCAAATATAGCTGGTGATTATTTGATATTCTCCTGTATATCGGCTGAAACCTATTTAATATCTGTTTCCTTTCGTCCACCATAAGTATTTATAGCATAGCTGCTTTTTATCTATCCAAGTTCCAACTATTTTGTTTATCTCCATTTTAGATAAGAATCCCAAGGAATTACTTCTCATTTTTTGCAATGCGTTATCCGTATATTTAATAGTACTATATTGCTAGTGCGTGTAAGTGGGGAGGTCACAGCGTAAGTGAGATAGACAACCAACTCTTCTACATACTTGATGAGCTGTGCGCAAGCGTCGTCCGCACGGTCGAGAAGTGAATCTCATGGTTAAGTTTAAAATTTGCTTCTAAAGGCGGAGTTCGAATTTTCAGGCATGCATACGAGACGCATAGTGTTCAGAGTGAGACCCTACTAGCAATATAGAAGTAAAAATATATGACGTTATCACACTTTTTCTGTCCTTTTATTGTTCGTACTCAACTCCGAAAAGATTTAATGATAAACATTTTCAAGCAAATATATCAATGCTAAAACCTTTAACTCAGTAGCATACGCTGAACATTTTTGAGAAGATCAAAATTTAGTAGTCACTAACATCAATTGTCCTTCGACTTTTCAATTTCTACAGTGATTGTAATAAACATGTATGCCTTATTGCTTAATATCAAAATTGTTGAACACCAACGTCTTTCTTCTGATTTGGTATCTTTTGATTATTATTTAAAGCAAACCATTGAAAAAACTTTAGTCGGTACAAATTTTATATTAGTTGAGCTTTGTAAGATCGAGAATCATAGAGGCCTAGCTAGCCTATAAGTGTTGCAGTGTTGTATAAACTTGAAGAGTGGGATAATGAAAAAAGTCTTATTTATTCAACTGGCATATTTATTCATTATCACAAACGCTTGAACTAAATGAAATATTACAAAAATAATATAAATCGTATATAGAACCTTACAACTCGCATTTGAAAAACACAAACAAGAATGACAAATTGCAATTCACTAACACTTAGTTTTCTTCATTCAGTTCCAGTAACTTTGGGGGAACTTTTAACACGTTAAGATCAGGATCGCTTGCAGCTGATGCATTCTGAAACAAGCAATATAATGAATTATACAGGGTGTAAAAAGTCTGGAATATAGCAAATATTTCAAAAACTACTGGAGATGAATTTTTCAAAACTGCCAGAATTATATAGGTAAAAACAGCGCATCTAGGAAGGACAAAACCGTTTCTGTAACTGTACAGGGTTTGTCAGAAAAAATACCAACTTTTGTATTTTAAATTGGACACCCTGTATATTACCGAAGAATCAAATAGTCTTCACAAGACAAATTCAACGATATAGGGTTTGACGGATTTATCTGTCAAAATGACAAATGTGGGGTGACTTAAAGAATACGGTTTACAACAATAGACCGGTTAATATTGAAGCTTTAAAGGATCATATTAGAAATGAAGGATACTGTCTTTAAATTCTCGTAAGATGTTGTCAAAAGTATCCCATCGAATTTGACGTATCTCATTTCTAATATGATCCTTTAAAGCTGGTTATCACATTTACCTAAATTATCAGAACATCCTCAAATCTCCTTTTCAACTTATTTTTGATTTGAGAAATTAAAAACAATTCGGCTGATTCTAAATTGAGAGAATATGGATGATGGGAAAATATTGCAACCTTTGTTTCAAAAACAAGAAATATGATATAAAAACTAGAATGCAAGCAATATGATATAAAAACTAGAATGCCTCAACACTAAACTGGGGCCTAACATAACAGTTCAGTTTGATCAAGTGATCATCCACAACTTCAACATAAAATCTTCCATTTACATTCATGTGTAAATTCATAATAGTTCATTCGTCTTAATCTGGAATTGCAACAAATTGCACAGACAACAAGGATTGTTTATTTTCATCAGTAGTCAACAAACATAGCACAAAACAAGCAACACCATTTGCTTACTCAGATGTTCTTGTAAATCTTCCAGTTAGAGCTGGGCAAAGCGATTCATTTTTGAGATTTGACTCTTTGAATCTCGTTCAGTTGTGGAATCCAGTTCAGTGATTCGCTCCAAAGATCCAAAGATTTCATTTGTTCTACTGCTACATTGCATACGCCTCAGAATGGGACGGAATGAAATGAATCGTTTGAACGAATTGCACTGCAGACTGTACAGCACATTGGCAGTCACACACTCATCAACGAGAAGTATCGAGTGTTAATTGATAAGCAAGCGGCAAAGGCAAAAGTGAGCAGTTATATTAGTTTTGTCGGCATTATACTATATCGAGTGATCAAATAAATTTCAGGTTTATTTTGCCGAGGCTCCATCTAAACATAATGTAACATCTACCATCTCGATCTGAAATTTATTTGACCGCCCTATATAAATTGCCGCAGACCACTCATAACGCGCGGGAGAAAGGTAAATGATTAAAAAGGACAAAAGATAATGAATGAATGAACATTGTACTTGATACATAAAAACTTCCGTTAATAAAAATGCACCTAGTATTTAATTTTAGTCCTGTTCGAAGTGTATACACCTACATATTTTACCATTATTTTCAAATAATAAACTGCAGCTCGTACTGAGTTCGTGTTCAATTTGATATTCAGCAAACAATTCCAGGCACTACTAAAAACAAGTGATCGCTGGACCGCATATTTGATGCAAAATGAATGGCCTTTAATAACTTTACTTTCATTGTCAGCAACCGCCGCCGTTGCCTTATCGCCTGATGTGCGAGACGACGTATTATATTCCCAGACCGAGTCGCATACACTTACCTTGAACAAAATACAAATTGATATTTCAAATGAACGATTCACAACTCGCTACTTGAAGAGAGATCGGTACGTTTATTCCATTTTCTGAACGACTTTTTCAATCTAGACTCAAATGGGAAAAGTGATTCAGGAACTGAATCTTTCAAACCGCGCGATCCGGATCTCATGACTCACGCTACGAAGTCGGTTCATAGAGCCGAATTGTTCACGAACGACACAGCTCTACTTCCAGTCCATTCTTCTCACAAAACATTCACAGTATTATTTTTCAAAAGAATTTTCTGAACGAGTCAACTTCTTTCATCATCCCTCACCTATTCCATTCTTTTGAACCACATCCATGTTTTATCAGGTTCTCTATAAAATTAATTGCAACTCTTCGTTTTATTTTTAAAATGTTGGTCTTGATCAACAAATAGTTAATGCGAATGCAGTAACTATTCTGTAATGGAACATAATTTGAAATTTACACATCGTGAACATAATATGTTAGTTGTAGTTTTGGTTGCAGCCTTTGAACGTAACATTAATATTTGTACCACCAATAAATACAATTACCTTATGGTAATGAAAAAATTAAGAAAAGTAAATGGGAGATACGTTATAAAGACGAGATGCGTATAAAAAATATTAAACAAATACTAACCTTACTAGCATATGATTTTTTTAAAGTGTCGTTAGATTTAAGATTTTCAATAAATTCGTTAGGATTACTATTATCTTCCTTCTCCAACTCTACTGTCAGTTTTGCGAAGGTTTCCATTAAAAAGTGCATCGATTCATCATTAAGCTCTTTTGGTGGCTTTCCAGCTACCACATCAGATAGGTATAAATAACAATCCCTGAAAAAATTTATTTATTATTTTACTATTACCAAAGTGAAGTATATTAAAACCAACAAACAAAATTAATCAAAACTATCAATTTTAACATTGGGAGTATTGCTAAATAATAAGTGATTGTGTTATTGCCGAATACGTTACAAATTTGCAGTTTCACATTCACCAATTACAGTGCAACTTTTACAATCCAAATACATGATAATCCGAATCGTTAATCGACTCCAGTAAGCCAAACGTGGAAGTCCTAGTTACGTACCTACAGAACAGAGCTGTTAACATTTTTGTTTATGCACATGCACAACCAGACGTAAAGTAATAGGGTCTATCGTAAAACTTAAACACGTCTCCGGGCGGCAATCTGTAGCTGTCTGGAGTAGCAAACATCATTTTACAATATCTCAAAAAACATGTACCATGTATCTGCATTGCACCTATAATATATACTAACGAGTATTTGACTGAAGGGGCAAACATTGGGAAATAGCATGAGAAAACGTTTATATATTCAGATTCCTGCTTGCCGCTTGGGTTGATAGGATTGACAGTGGCAACAACTGAAAGACAAAAAAAAAAATGCGCTTAATGTAATACTACTTTACTTGAATTTGTTGCTTGTTATAATAATAATAAATTCTTTATTTAGCATAACTAATATATACAGCTCATAACTAGTGTAGCACAACTAATATATACAACTCAATAGAGGGGAAAAAAACCAAAGAAAAACAATCCGTTGAGAGACTTCAGAAAACTTCAACAAAATATCAGCTCTAAATACCACCATCCTTCTTTATACAGTTCCTTTAACACCCTTTTAAAACTTTTCAACTTATTAATATTTTTTATGTCACCACTTAATTTATTATATGCAATCATTCCTCTAACAAAAACAGAATTGAATTCCACCTTACTTTTTGCAGTATTAACATAAATATCTTGCCTATTTCTGGTTTCATAATTATGTACATTATCACAAGTCACTTTAAACTGATCAAAATAAGATGGCAATTCCCCATGAAACAATTTATAAATAAATATCAGACAATTAAATTCGATTAAACTGTCCACTCTCATCCAACATAAAGTATTCAACATATAAGTAATTGGCCTATTACATCCTAATATTAATCGCATTGCCTTATTTTGTAGTTTCTGAAGTCTCCACAAACCACTATTGTCAATTCCATACAGCACTGTTCCACAATAATTACAATAAGGCAGTATCATCGTATTATACACTAACTTTTTCGCATAGGATGATAAACAGTTGGACAGTCTCATCAATAACCCCAATCTTTCCACAGACATAGTTCACATGTTCTTTAAAGTTTAGTTTATTGGTCCACTATCACTCCTAAGTACTTAATTTTGTCCACAATTTCTATACTTTCACCATCTATTTTAACATCCATAAAATGTCTAACAAACTGCTGATATTTGGTTGGAGACGCCACAAACATCACTTTTGTTTTCGTTGCATTTATCTTCCAATTTATTAGCTCTACACCATAACGAGACATTTTCTAAATCCTCGTTAACCAAAGGAATCATTTCATCTAAGTCACCTCCTTCCAAGTACAAAACAGCATCTGCAAATAAATGAAATCTACACCGCCTTATTACACTTTCCACATCGTTGATATAGAGGACAAAAAGTATCGGTCCCAGTATGCTCCCTTGTGGAACACCTGTAGGAACATCCCTCTCCGTCGATAAGCATTAACCACACTTCACTCTTTGTTTTCTACCATTTAGATAGCTTCTAAACCATTCCAACACTTGTCCTCCTAGTCCATATTTCTTCAGTTTTTCCATTAATATTTCTCTATCTACAGTTTCAAAGGCCCTTTTCAAATCTATAAACACTACAATTATTGCTTGCCCATTATCTTTGCTCATTTTCCAGTCACTTACAACACATTGCAATGCTGTTTCGCAATTGTATTGTTTTCTAAAACCAGATGAAATTTACACAATAAATTATTGTCATTCACATGCTCCATTAATTGTATGTACACCGCTTTTTCAAGTACTTTTTCTAATGCAGGTAACAGTTTACTGGGCGAAACTCCTCGCACTTTATAGTCCCGGCCTCCTTTTTAATTGGCACCACTGTTGCCGTCTTTAATATATTAGGAACCTTCCCGACCTCCATTGATGTGTTTACTATATTAATGATTGGAGCCTCCAATTCCTGCCAAAACATCTTCATAAAAGCAACATCCAAGCCATCTGGACTACTTTTATCTTTTAAGTCAAACATAATTTTCTTTAGCGATTCAGCATCCAGTAATTTAAAGTCACTAAATACTGTGTTTCTGCCAGCCACGTTTATCTCCATATCATAATGGGCTATCGAATTAACTGTATCTTGTATACTAGTTATAAAATAGCTATTAAATCTGTCTGCTGCTACTTGATCATCAGAAACTTTTTCATTTTGAAAAATTACTGTGTTGCAAGAATCCATCGATTTATTGGATAATAACTTCTTTAACAAATACTACATTAATTTAGAATCATACTTCACATTGTCAATCTTACCATCTAGGTATCTTCTTTTTTCTTCTCTGATTATTTGAACCGCTGCATTTCTCGCTTCTTTATACTTCATCCACTGATCCCTTGTCTTTAATACTGCATCTCTTTTATATTCTGTATCTCTGATATTTATTGCATTTTTTACTCCGAGATTAAACCATGACTTACTTTTCGTAGAAAATTCCACAGTTTTTATTGATCGTATTACGTCTAATACCCTCTTCATTTCCATTATAAATTCACTTGTCCTTTGACTTAGGTCAGGTATTTTGAAATCAAACGTCATCTCTCTTACTAGTTTCTTCACACTTTCAACATCTTCAATTTTAAACCAATATTTCTGCACTGCTCTTGAGCTTTCACATAAATAGCAAAAGAACACGATCTGTGTGACGAAATTTTTGGCAAATCATTCACTCTCACTGTCGTTTCAAAATCAATTGTAATTACTAAATCAATTAATCTTATACTTCCGAAAAATACATTGGTAAATTCTTCTACTTTTTGCCACATACCACAGTCAGAAATGCACCTCTTTAGTCTTTCTGCATAGAAGTCATCAGATACCCCATTATAATTGAAATCACCAACAATCCAAAAACGAGATCGCTCTTGACTTATATTTTCACAAAATTCTTCCAAGAAATTTTAAAATTCTGCACTTGATCCTGCAGGAGATCGATATACTATCACCAAAACAATTTCTTCCCCATAACCAATTACCTTAATTTTTACAGCCCAATAACATTTCTGATTTACATGCTCTTCAAGTACTTCATATTTTATCCTGGTATTTATGTAACACATAACCCCGCCTGTATGCCTGGTATCTGAGTCCACTCTAATTACATTGAAACCATCGATGTGTACTTCAACATCTTCAATATCAGCTGTTAAGTGAGTCTCAGTTAGACATATTTCCACCGACGTTGATTCCAAAAAATATATAATTTCATCCCGATGTGCCAATATACTCTGTGCATTTATAACATAAATCATCCCTTCGTCTTTTAGCACCAATTTCTTTAATTGTTACAAATAACAAATTTTTTCTCGTTGTCTTTCCACTTGTCTTTTGTATACTGGACATTCAGCATCAAATACCCCATGTTTGTAATCCAAGTTTAGATTTAGTTTTTCATTTACAGCGCTGCAGTTTAAACATTTAGTTACATCACTTTTACATTCACTTTCTTTATGTCCCTGTTGTGCACATTTTCTACAACAAGGCTCTTTTGTGCATTTCTCTGCTTTATGATTAAGACCATAGCATCGATAACATCTTAATATATTGATATATTCACTAGCTTCGCATACACTCCAACCAACTTTGAGTTTGCCTTTCATCATGATTTTATTAAAACTTTGCACGTTTGTCTAAATTATAGCCAAATAATTTCTCTTCATTTTTTGGACAAATTTTACTTCAACTTCTTCATCTAGTACCTGCCGATTTTGTTTAATTAGACATGATTTTATTTCCTCTTCTGTCATATTTTCTTCTATTCCCTTTATCATAATTCTTGTTTACGAAAGAAATAGCTTAAAAACTATAGTAAATATTTCAAATTTTATTCACAAAAATCAGATCAGCTATAATCAAATTTGAAGTTTGTTTATGCCAAAAAAAATTTATTTTCTGTCAGTTATCAATTTACGTATCTACCTATTTACTACGTTGAATAATAATGTTGAATATTCTAATTAGAGTGAGTATTTATTATCAGTATAGTGTCGACTGCGACACTGTGAGCATCGTAGAGATTTAATAAATTGTGAGGTCGCAAAATAAATCATACCGTCCTATTAATTTTGTGAGGGTGCACAACTTAATCTGAGTATGCCACCTCCGTTAAAATGTCATTTGTGCGTCCGCCCTTAAGTAGAAGGGCCCCTGGACTGCAGTGCATGGGAAAATGTTCAGTAGCCTTTCATGCTAAGTGTATAAATATGGATCTGAAGGATTTAGACGAAATTGTGGCTAAAGATAAAGTGTGGGTTTGTAATCACTGCAAAAAGTCTAAACGGAACTCACTTATGGTTCTACCCGACGAACAACCTTCGGGGCCTTCGCCAACAACAGGTACGTCCTCTAACCTTCCCCATATCTCTCTTGTTGCGCTTGTAAAAGAACTCAGGTCCAATATATCCGAGTTGAAAGCATCGGTTAGATTCACATCTGACAAAATCACGGACTTTGAAGCCTTTCTACGCAACGTAGGCAAAAAAATGAAACTGATTGGAGTTTTACAGCAGGAAAATGCGAACCTGAGAAATTAAGTTTTTACTTTGAATTCCTGTATGCAAGAGTTTGAGCAATACTCCCGTTTGAATAATGTGGAGATAGTGAATGTCCCGGAAAGATCTAATGAAAACGTCCTCAATATTGTTGAAAAAACTGGAGAACTCATTGATTGTACTATCTTAAGAACTGATATTGTTGCTGTGCACCGTATTGCCGCACAGTCACCTGTCAAAGGCCACCCGCGCAAGGTTATCGTCAAATTTGTTTCTCGACTTAAGAAAGATTTATTCATCGCTGCGGCCAAGGCTAAGAAAACCATCTCAGCTGATACAATCATCCACGATTTAAACGGGCCACCACCTAAAGTCTACATCAACGAACATTTGACGTCCTTTAACAAACATCTTCTGAAACGCGTTGAGGAAGCTGCAAGAGTAAAATCGTACAAATAAGTCTGAATTAGAAATTGCAAAATTCATGTTAAGAAGGATGACAAAAGCCCATGTTAAAGTTGTCTCCTCTGAATCTGAAGTGGCTAATATGTAGCCGGCAACTGATCTATTTATCGTAATTCAATATTTGTTATTTTTTCACTCCTCACTATGGAGCTAAAACTTTATTATCAGAACAGTCGCGGCTTACAAACTAAAACAAAAGACTTGTTACTTAATTCATCGGAACAAGAATTTGATATTTTTATGCTCTGTGAAACGTGGCTAAACGACAATATTGATGACGGTGAACTTTTCGGTGATCTTTTTACCGTCTCTAGAAGAGACAGATCTTCCCCAACTTCCAACAAACTCCTAATCTTAATAGCGCTTTGGCGAACTTCACCGAAAATTTAAATAATTTTATGAGCGATTATCCAGATGACATTTTTATAATTTGTGGTGACTTCAACTTACCTCATATCTCATGGACCTCGAGATATGATACAGCTTATCTTCGACCTCACAACCATGTCGTTTCAAATGTAGCTAATAGTCTTCTATTAGACACTCTCTCTTATTGTAATTTGCTTCAGTTTAATTGTATTCTTAATTGTAATAACCGTATACTTGATCTAATAATGTGTAATAAATAAATACTTTCTGTACAAAAATGTGACAATCCAATCAGTATTGTTGACGCTCACCATATTCCTGTTGAGATAACCGCATGCTTAGACAATTATAAACCATCTTTAAAAAAAACACTAAAAATATACTCCTATACAATTCTGCGGACTATGAAATTATAAATAAAGAGCTCAGATCTTTTAATTGGGTCTCAAAACTTTCAGCTTTGAGCATCAACAATGCTGTCACCAAGTTTTACTGCATTTTGCGGTCCACCATCGCCATACATGTCCACGAAAAAAGTATTCCTTCTAAACGTCGCGTCTATCCCCCATGGTTTAATGGAAATGTCATCAGGGCTATTTAATTAAAATATTCTAGCCGCATGAAGTATAAGAAGTCGAAAGCACTTGTCGATTTAAATATGTACAAAAGTTGCAGAAAGTATGCTAGTCTTAATTAAGGACGCTCACAGCCAATATACTTCTAAATAGGAAACCTGTATTGTTGGTGCTCGTCCTGATGACATCCCTGGAATTTTTTGAAATCCTGTGCAGTATCACTTACTGAACCCCTATCAATATTATATAATAAGTCCCTAACTACAGGGTGTTTTCCGGATGACTGGAAAAAAGCCTATGTTGTTCCTGTTTTTAAAAAAGGTAACAAAAGTCTTGTTGAAAGTTATCGCCCAATATCCAAACTTAGCATAATCAGCACATCAAAACATGGATTGTACCTGAGCAGCATGGTTTTTTTGAAGGTCGTTCGGTGAACACAAATTTGATTATATTCGTGGAATACGTACTGGGTGGTATGGACAATGGCCGTCAGGTGGAAACTGCATACACCGACTTCAACAAGGCTTTTGATACTATTGACCACGTTATTCTTATGTCCAAACTTGCTAGAGCTGGTGTGCATGGCAACTTACTGCGGTGACTTGAGTCCTATTTAACCAACAGATTGCAGACTGTTGTAGTGAACGAGTATTAATCAAATTACAGCGCCATTACTTCTGGTGTGCCACAGGGTTCTCATCTGGGACTGCAGCTGTTTAATATTTTTATAAATGACATCTGCAATTGCTTCCACCACTCCAAATTTCTAATTTACGCAGACAATCTCAAAATTTTTCGCTCAGTAAAGAGTGCTCTTGTGAAGTCAAGTTGATGCAAGCAGATATTGATCGACTTTGCGAATATTGTGCAATTAATAAATTAAAAATAAATACCAAAAAATGTTTCCACATCTCTTTTACTAGAAACAGATACAAGGTGCCTGCTTCTTTCTCCATTTCAAGCGAAGTAGTGTCGACCGCTGTGACCATCAAAGATCTTGGAGTCATCTTCGACAGCAAGTTAATTTTTGACCAGTACGTAGATTCTGTAGTTCGCAAATCCTATAAGATGCTTGGATTTATTAATAGAAATTGTAAAGATTTTCATAAAATTTCAACCTTAAAAGCCCTATACTTTGCATTTGTCCGCAGTCATCTTGAGTTTGCTAGCAACATATGGGCTCCACAATACCTAACCTATATCAACAAAATAGACAGTAGTATATGTTTGCTTACTCCTCTCAGCCAACGCCGTGTACTACTGCATCTATTCACACTACACAAGCTGGTCAATAATAATATTGATTGTGCAGAACTTCTGAATCTACTTGGTATACGTATTCCCGTTCACTGAACAAGAAGCATTGATCTGTTTAGTTTAACATTTTGTAACACCAACTCTGCCGCTAACCTCCACTCATGCGTTTTGCAAAATATTACAATCTCTATAGTAATAAAAATCTAAATATAATGTTTTTCAAAATTCATTTTTAAGATTTAAAAATCTTTGTCTCAGTTTGATTTAATTTTGCCACTTTGCTTAACCTCCCTTTATTTTTTAAGTTAGTTCTTACTTTGCTGTGTTTTTTAGACTGTTGTTACCCCATTTAAATACTAAATAAATAAATAAATAAAAACATTTTATAGTAGCGTCAGTTTACGCACAGTTCGTGATTTATTCCCGGTTAAATTTAATAATCGACCTATTCCATCTGCATCAACAATTCATAAGTCTGTGAAAAAAATTGAAAATACAGCAAGTGTAGCAGCAGGTGATTGAAAAGGTAGTTTTAATATTGCAGTTTAAACAAATATTCAATCAAGACAATAACATTACAGACAAACAGAATAGAAGAACCAACGATGAGGCGCAAGAAAGAGTTTTGGGGTTGATCAATGCTGATCAAACAACAAGCATACGATGTATTGCTTGAGAGTGCAACACATTGACACAGTCAGTGCATAAGATTTTGAAGAAGCATGATTATCATCACTACAAACCTCAGTACCATCAAGAGATATTCTTAGTCGATGAAGTCTGTGAAGTCATGCGGGAATGTTCAAACGAAGATAGGAACTTTTTGCGGTCAATCTATTTTACAGATGAATGTACGTTCACAGTTAATAATGAACCAAATACGCAGAACACTCGATACTGGGCCCAAGAAGATTCTCAGATAGGTCTTGAAACAAAAATGCAGTTCGCACAGAAGATTAATATTTGGGCTACTAGTTTCAACAATAACATTATTGGACCATTTGAAATAGTTGGAAATTTAAATTTAAATACTTACTTCCGACTTTTGGTTGACCCTGCATTAAGAGAAGTTGCACGTGAAAATCAGGAGATCTGGTTTCAGCATAATGGTTGTCCAGCAGATTGTGGTTTGAATGTGAGGAAATATTTAAATGATAACTTTCCTAATTGCTGGATTGGTCACGGTGGCACTATCAACTGGCTACCAAGATCTCCTGACATGCCAACATGCGAATTATTTTTGTAGGATCAACTGAAAAACAGAATTTACAGAACACGCCATCCAAATATCGACTCTTGGCGGGAAGCAATAGTTGCGAAGTGTAGCCTAATCACAGATAGACAGTTGGCTAATGTAAGGCAGGCAGGCAGTTTATAACAGATTATTGTTTACATCAGAATGGAGAACTATTTGAGTACTTGCTATAAATGTTTCTCATCGAGTGCTATAACACTTGATACAGTATAAATAAATCGATGATTAAATTTAACCAAAGTGTGCGTAAACTGAGACTATTGTAAAATGTTTTGATAATAAATACTCTTTCTTCCACTAAATACTCGTTATTATTATCATTCATCCCAAATGGCACGCAGAAATTTCCAAATATGCCATTGTCAATACTATAGCACTAAGTTCGCCCTTTAGCTCACACATGGTATACTTAAATCAATGGAAACTTAATGAGTTTACCATGGGAAACGCTTTTTAAAGAAAAATTCATAAATCTGACCAACCTTTATACCCAATTAGTTCGGATTATCGAGGTTCCACTGTATATTTAGGTATATTCATGTAAAATAAAAAATGGTGAATGCTACTCTTATTTATTATAAGTTACATACCTTAAAACAACATCGTCCATGTCAGTATTTTTCTCGTATAGTGCAATAAACTTAAGAGCAGTAGCAACATCCATTGAAGCTTGCTTACAATTTTGTAATGCTTCGTTATCTAGATAGTGCAGCCATGAATCGATTGGTGTTTTGGACGCCCCATCTTTATTTGCCTCAGTTCGTTCATGGCTTCGAATTTTATACACTATCAGACAACAATAGATTTCGAGCTGAGTTTTAGTGGGAATTTCTGATGCCAATTTGGCAATGTCACCAATACCGTACTTTTGAAGAGCCTCAAGAAGTTGGATTTTTTCTTCCTCTGTCCATTTAACATGCAACAGATCGAACGGTAAACTCATGATGCTAAAAGAGCTGTAACTCCGAAGTCGTGACTGGAAGTATGATGAAATAACTAAAATAAAAAATACGATACTTAGCAATTTAAAAATATCCTATGGCTAACATTGTAGACTATGATATATACATATAGACGGTAAAATAATATAGTTAGATAGGAACATGTATTAGATATTAACTTTACATCTATTTTTCACAGATTTTAAGTAAAGAGAAGTTTTGTTGTAAAGATGTACAATATTGTACATAAAAGATAAACGAAATAGTTCAGATTGACAGAGATGAAGCCTTAACAGCCTCTTTAGTTAACATGGTAAACACAGCAAAGAAACACTTGAGCAGTGAAACACACATACAGCATGACATCTAATTTATGAGATATTGGTCTCGACTAATCCAAGATGTTAAACTTAAACAGCCATTTTGTATCAAAACGTTATTATTATCAGAGGTAATATAATTAGTATGCCTATTATCAATAATTTTTTTATGAATATTATGAGTTATAATCCCAAATCTTAAAATACGAGTCCGTAGGACGAGTTGTATTTTCATGAATTGGGATTATAATGAAATGATATTCTTAAAAATTATAAACTACTAGCTTAAACCCCGCGGCATATGCCGCATTTAAAATGTAGGACAAATTTAATAACTTTTGTTGCACTAAAGAAAGTTTTAAAAGCACGCTAGAGATTGGCAGTAAGGAAAAGTTCCAAAAAATATATTTTCAAATGGAAAGTCTCTGGAAAGGAAACGCTCGCCTCTGGAAGGCGTCCTAATTAATGCGACGTTGTTAGATGCAGTCAAAAAAATTCAGGAAAGAATTAATGCTCTTGTGACTTATGAGATTATATGTGAGAATTATTTGCTCCACCGAAATAATTTTCAGCTGCCTGCAATCTGTGTTTCTTTTCAGGTTTAAGCCGTTGAGAGTCATAAAAATATAAATGCGGTAACTCAAGTCTCCAGTTACGCCGTTACTGATATTGTTAAATAACTCGATTAATTATTATTTCTTAGTCATTTTAAACTGGCATTATTATTATTATCTTTATAATAGCAACCATAAGTAACTGTTTATGTTTATATGCTAGCGAGTTAATTTTCTTCTTAAATCACTAGTGAATTAATAGTAGATTGTTCTACAAGTTAAGAAAAGTGAGAGTTTTCCAGCAAATGTAAAAGTTTTACGTGAGCATGGAATTTTCCAATGTGTTAAACATGCAATTTTTCCGTGTAGTTGACAAAAATATCTTTTTATAAATAATTTTGGTCAAAGTATGGAAGCGCAATGTTTACTGTACTGTATAAATATAAATAACCAATATACATTATAGAATACTTGAAAATGGATGAATCTGTTATTAATTCATTCAGTTTCAATTTAAACTGCAGTGTTCTATAGCAGCTACTTGGCGCATTCGGTTACTTATTTAAAAATGGACCTGCGTTTTTCACATATGGCAGCGGTCGTGCTTTTAAAAACATGATGTTTGTATTTACTTATTTTACAGTACTGCAATTAAAGTGATAATAAATAAATCGATCAAATATTTATTTGCTTTTATTTTATATTCCAATACCAATATAATACAAAATACTATTACTTTCACTTATACTACATAAAGGGCAATGCCATTCAGTATTAGGTACAGATGTTAAGCCAATAAAAATCAGATAAAACCATTCCACAGAACAGTGCAAATTACAGCAAGCAATCATAGGCGTTCCATTATCAGGACCCTTACACAAACAATATATACTGTTATCTTTAGTTTGCGTGGCTACGAGAGCAGTGGTCCTTGTTTCCGTACTACTACTTTTATTACAAAACATTAAATTTGTACCATTATTAACATTTAACGACTCTTTGAATACATTCCAATCAGTATTAGCTGCAACATCCTTAACTGCTTTATTTGTGAAATATTTACCGAGAAGTAGGGCATCCAATACCGAACTGAATTTTCAATCCCGGGATTTCGGTATTGAAGAAATTCTATCTGGATCCCGGTATTCAATACCAGGATTTCCGGTGTTCAAACCGGGATTTTCTGTTTTCAGTACCGGTATTTCCAGTATTCAATACCGGGATTTCCGGTGTTCAATACCGGGATGTCCTGTTTTCAGAACCGGTATTTCTAGTATTATCCATATATATCATAGACTTGTAGGTGTATAATAGGTAAATATGCAAGCAACAGTGACAACACAACTGAACACAGTTTACGCCGTTTATGGACACATCTGCTAACTGCTACTACCCTGAACCATACTAATTATTATCTATCAACATGTCGCTCCATGTCTGGCGCCGGCCAGGCCGGGTAAGGCGACTCGCAGACTCTGCGAACTGCGACGCAGTGCACATAAAAGCAATCCCAAAAATATAGAAAATTCCGGTATTGGGGAAAAATACCGGGATTGAAATACCGGATAAAAAATTAGGGATCCCGGGATTGGATGCCCTACCGAGAAGTTCTGGCATAATCACATTGTTAAAAAACTTCATAGAAATAGCACTTTCTTTTTCCCAAAATACCTCATTGAAATGTATTCTTTCACGGAAAAAATTTTTACTACTCCATACCACAAAATCACAGTAATTAACTCCAGTAATAGCGAGTTGCATTTGTATCTGGTAGTAATAGCCATGGTTATGATCTAATTTAAATTCTTCATCCTTTTTTTTGTACGCCTGCACATTTTAGAACATTTAGGTCATCTATGCCAATGTCCTTTGCGCAATAAAGACACTTAATTTCGACAACCCCCATTTCACCACAAAAAGGGCAAATTCAGATTACTATTTAAAATAGCATCTGCTTTTCCACTTAGATAACAAATATTAAATAATTAACGACACTAACTGTAGACCAATAATATTGTAATGTTAAACATATACAGTGTGTCCCAGGATTGATGTTACAAGAGGTGAGATGGTCTAAAAATTTTTGAATTTTATTTTAAGGTTCTGGGATTTGGTCCTGCTTGGTTTGAAAAGAATTTTAAAAATATTTTCAGTTTTTGAAAAACAAGTAGGCCTTAACAGGAAAGCGAAAACTATTTTATTTTCAGGTAAAGTACCCTTTCTGTTCATGATACGGTAAAATTTTATTAAGGAAAATTGTTTATAATGATAAATTATGGCCCGATACCAAATTTCAGAAAGATCTGTCGACTTATAAAAAACCGTTATTTTTTAGATAATTGTATGTTAATTTCAGGTAAACTACCCTTTTTGTTCATGATACGGTAAAATTTTATTAATAAAAGTTGTTTAGAATGACAAATTATAACCCTATACAAAATTTCAGAAGGATCTGTCGACTGAGATTAAAACATTATTTTTTGGATTAAACAATTGCATTTATTAAAAATGACGGTTAAATCTAAGTCAACAGATCTTTCTGAAATTTTGTATAGGGCCATAATTTCTCATTCTGAACAACTTTTCTTCATACAATTTTGCCGTATCATGAACAAAAAAGGTAGTTTACCTGAAAATCAAATAAAATAATTTAAAAAATAACGGTTTTTCCTAATTCGACAGATCTTTCTGAAATTTTGTATAGCGCCATAATTTATCATTATAAACAACTTTCCTTAATAGAATTTTGCCGTATCATAAACAAAAAGGGTAGTTTACCTGAAAATAAAATAGTTTTCGCTTCCCTGTCAAGGCCTACTTGTTTTTTAAAAAATGAAAATATTCTTAAAATTCTTTTCAAATCAAGCAGGACCGAATCCCAGAACCTTAAAATAAAATTCAAAAATTTTTAGTACATCTCACCTCTTGTAACATCAATCCTGGGATACACTGTATGTAAGAGAGTGATTATGCTGCACCGATTTGGTGATTAAGTAGAATTTTAAATAGATTAGAGTTAAATTTCTCAGGTGAACAGGTTTTGAGATACTCCGGCAAAGAATTGTATAAATAAGCTATATAGTAAGAAAAGGATCGCTCATACATTGCAGTATTGTGATATGGAGGCGTAATTAAATTTCTATTTCGCATATTAGCACTATGAACATCACATCTAAATTCAATTTTATTAAGTAAATAAGAGGGTACTTTATTTGAGATAATTTTATGAAACAATGTGGCTGAATGAAGTATTCTGTGATTGTGCATATTTAACCATTTAATTTCGTTAAGTTTATGTGTTATGTGATCAAATTTTCTAATACCATGAATAAACCTCAGGCATGTATTTTGCATATGCTGAATTCTTTTACTGTCCGCACTGTCTATGATTAAATTTATTAAATTGTGCCATGGAAGAGACTGAAGGTCGTTACAGACCTCATAATCAAAATTAGCAAAATCTCTGTAAGTATACAAAAAACTTTTGCGATGCAATTTACATTTAATAGGGTAGTCACAATAAACCAAACAATGTTCGGATAATCCATGTACATCAGTCGCACCGTAATTGACTATACATTTTTTATCGTTTACCAAAATAAGGTCCAGTAATGTAGAGCTGTTTTTATCATTTTTCAGTACTTTTATCATTTATAGATAACATATCTATGTTAAAATCACCCAGACACACTATCTCGTCCGTCATATGTGCAATAAGTTAAAAGGAGTCCTCCAAGGTATCAATGAAGTCAGCGCATCCAAACTCCTGCCTTCGATAAACTGTTCCTATGACAACCGTTAAATTTTTTTTAAATAATTTTGATCCACAACTGTTCAATAGCTATACTACAACTTGCTGTAGGAATAATAGAAAATTGTAAGTTTGTAAATCGATTAAGCAATTAATCAACATCAGCAGATACTGATGAACCTCAGAATTATTACTATAAACAAACTTAATACGATAACTCATATAAATGAATATTTGATTAAAAGAAATAAAACTAAATATATTACCATAAAGACATTTGCAGCAACATAGCAATAAACTTAATAGCAGAAAGATTGACAAAAATCTAAATGAAGTTATATTTGCGAAGCAACCAAAATAACTGAAAGTAAACCACAAACTGCAAGTATAGAAATACAAATAAAAATTAAACAGGATTTACTTTGTGTTCTAAAAAATGCAAAAGAAAATATTTTCCATATAATTTTATAGAATTATCGATAGAAATATATAAAATGTTTCTTAAATCAATTTTATTCAAACATTCACAGAACATTTTTAATTTTGGCTATTTTACTATTATCTTTTGCCCTTATATAAATCCTGCCATTTTTAGACCAAAAATATTTAATATTCTTCTCCTTTTTATAATCTCGAGCTGTCGCAAACAGCTGTCGATTTAACGATGAGAGAGATTCATTAATATACACAGAGTTATTGCTTTTTGCCATATGAACTAATTCCAAATTGATATCACTTAACTTCAGATTACGTTTTATCTTTCTGCACGTTAGAAACTCCTCCTTGTCATTTCACAATGATTCCTCTCAATCATTTGAACATCCACTTTAAAAGAGAGAGCATTTCCTACTGGGCGTTTTGTTTGTCCATCTGCTGGTTTGGCAGTACGAGATGCGCTGGAACTGCGCTCGACTATGGCAACGATGTTCTCCTCCGCAGCAACAACCTGATAAATAACTCATTCGTACTGAATGCTAAAGCTCAGAAGACATCAGTTTTTCGGAGAGCAACTGAATGTAATAAGTGTTGGTTCACAACGTACTCGTGATAACTAAACACACGCTTTAGTACGTAACTTAGACAGTACTATTTATGGGTGAAGGAATCTCTAAGTTGTTAACGGAATTCAGCAATGCCCCGTTGGCTGCTTTTCTTTTTCCACCAATTTCTCCTTTAAGGAAGGTATCTGTAATTATAATGTACTGTAAAGTTATGTCGTTAATAGGATTGATAATAATGAAAATTGTGCAGTGCGAAACGCATTGATTGCCTCTGTTTTTGCCAGATAAAATTTCCACGCAAATCTTAGGTTATGTCACACAAGAGCACACAAAATTAAAATAGAAAATATAATAACGAATACTCACTTTTCTACAACAGAAATGAGGGTTTCCTTCTTCGTAAACTAAAGGCCAGCTGTCAACACGACGATTTTAGCCCTGTTGCCCGATTTACACTGTACGAAATAAATTTGTAGAAACGGTTTCAAAATGTACCAGATTCGTAGAATTGTACCAGGTCTGGCAACGCTGCTAATATCAAGACCACGCCCAAAATGGTAACTACACATAGACCACGCGCATAAATGTTTGACCTTGGGAATTTTCTGCTTTATTATAAGGGTATGATTAGGCATACTACGAATTATATTTAAGAAGAGAATATAATTTTATTTTATTTTATTTCAATAATAAATGAACAGTCCTCTGCAGAAAAAGGAAAATACAAAATACAGAATACAAAATGAATACTGATTGAAAGAGTGGACGTTGCATTCTCACTAAAATACAAAAGTAAATTATAAATGGCTAAATTATAAAAATGACTAAATCTTGGATGCAGAACATCGCAAGAGAGATCATTGCACAACTTACAGATGCAACTTAAAGGGTTGTTTAATGTGTACGATGATGAGTAGGTTGATAGAATGAAGGTATTAGTGATTCTCGATGAACGTTTAGGAACCCTGAGATTAAGTTGATTCAACAGAAGGGGGCAGTTAACTTGGCTATTTACTAATTTGTAAAGAAACAGCAGATCGTAACATTTACGAAGAGATTCTAATGAGAGGATCTGTAAGGCTGTAGACACTTCTCAAGATCACGTATAGATGTAATTCGGGTTAAAGAAGCATCGTTTATGGTGTAATCAAAAGAGAAAGAAGCTTTTGAGCGAGAACACGAGATACATTTGCATTTATTAAGATTAAGGTTCAAATCGTTTACCGTGCACCAGTTTGCAAACCAGTCTAGCGCTTTCTGTAAAATTTCAAAGTCCGAGTTATCAACTATACTTTGAAAAATTTTACAGCTCTATTGAGTTTATAGTGTAACGGGGTCTGGTCATAGAAATTAATGTCAACTTGAATGCACTGTCACTATACAACACATGATTCAAGCTCACCACATTTGGTAGAGTATTGCTAGTTTTTTTAAAATTTACATATACCTCCAGAAGTTTTTTGGATTTAACGTTAAGAAGTTCTGCATATTATCATTGTGCGCTAAGAAATCTCTTTTCGCGGTAACCTTACAGATACACCTCAAGTTAGAAAATAATGTATAGTACAACGGTGACCCAAATTTCTTGAAAGCCGAATGTGCCTCCTTTTTTCGAACAATTAGACCCATGAGTTCTTTGCTATGCCAAGTTGGAATATGGATTTCTTTTTTTGTACAAATTGATCAATGCATATGTAAACGTAGTGATAATAAGATTGTGGTCAAATCCCGGCACGGTAGCGTAGAATCAATGAATAGTTCCGAATATAGTTTGCACAAGAAGTTCGAGATTTCTTCATAATCTGCAGATTTGTAATCGTAGTACCAATTTTCCGGCTAGTCGTTTACATTATCAGCAAAGATGTTATATACCACACACAGTGGAGGATGATGAGCATCGATTGCTACACTAGATTCTATGGCGGAATGTACTTTGTGAGTGTGAGAATTGGAGAATATCAAATCTAATAATACATTGTTCTGGTTTACTATAGAATTAAGTTGAAACAAGTTCAAAAAGCTAAGAGTATCTGATAATGTTTTTGCACATGATCTCTCCAACAATGTCGCTGAATTGTTAAAGATAGGAACACATGCATAGTTTATTGTACACCAAGATACATTGGGTAGATTGTAATCCCCTAACAGTAGCCAATTTACGTTAGGATTTTCAAGTTCTAACGTTTCTAAAGTATTGCAGTATGCTTGAAATACAGTATCTGCCGATAGTGAAGGAGGGTAAACAAATCCAATAATAAAGTTTAACGTAGAATTTATAACACGAATAAATAAATGTTCACAACATTCTCAGAATAGTTTAAAGCAAAGCTTTTGTAATTATTTTTGATTGCAACTAAAACACCTCCCCCTCTAGTATAATGACTATTATTAAGATTCCTATCATTTCTATATATCACAAAATTATCTAGTTTAAACTCCGCACTAAGAATTGCGAGGCACAGCCAAGTTTCCGTAAATACAACATCATATTCATTTAATACATAACGATATTTTTCATCTTCCTTGATTTTTAAGTGAAGCCCTCTAACATTTTGATAAAAGATTTTTATCTCCACATTTTTACCTAGTTTGATTTCCCTTTGATTGAGAATTTTCATTAGCGCGTATATCAACAATGGTGGGTCTACCGTGTATATATTTAATAGTTTCTTTGACAGAGTCTTTGTTAACGGGTAATGATTTAAATTGTATAGAAGTGGGAGCGTAATACTATTTTATTACCTGAATATCAATGCTAATGATCAATGTTTGTCGGAAATACACGTTTTGTAGCATTTTATACTTAAAACGCAACGAAAAATCAACTGACATTTTTGAATTTAGTTCATTTGTCACGTGAAACATAACCAAGTTAGCTCGTACCAAATCGAAAATCGCTATATTGTCAGTATAGTAGAAGTTCTTATTGGCCCATGTCTTAAATTTAAGAAATGATGATTTACTCAAAATTTAAGAAATTATATTCTCAGTATAATTTAAACAAGGCTCCTGCATAGTACCACGATAATTATATTTCCATAATACCAATGAATCACAAAACTTTATTTTTAAATCTTGGCTAACTAATGGATGTTTAAGAATACTAATTTCAAATTTCTGCATATGTCTGGCCGTGGTGCTATTTGACCCGGTGTAACAAAAACCCTGCGTCAATGACATGTTTTGTATCGCTCAAGTTCCCCTGATCAGTTGGAGTCGGTGTAAGAGCCCTGTACAAGCTCGATTTTGTTCCTTTCCTCATCCATACTCATCGAAAAGAGAGAGAGGGTAGGAGCATAATATTAGAAGTATTTAGTATTTAGTTAATATATTCTTTGTTTTTTGTTTATATAAATATACTTCTTCGTTTGTAAAATAGCCACTAGGTGAGTCAACTAGTACATTTTCGAATTGTCAAAATGATTATTAATTTTGTTTTAGATAAATACGTAAATATACCAAGCGACTAATCTAGTGACTGTTGTTTTATTTCATAAGTCAAAACATTGTAAAAATAACAAAAAAAAACAATAATAAAGAGAAAGAGACCATAGTTTTATAATACTATAATTTTTTCAAGATATATTTTGTACGATAATTTTTGACGCTCGATACTTTTGTGACATGGCAACTCTGGTGTGGCCAGTCAGGACCATCCGTTGAAACCACGAAAAAAAATTTGAGTACCAATTCTTTTATTAATTTGTAATTAAATCATACTATAAATATTTCGTAACTCATACTATAAATATTTTCGCTTGTTTTCATTTCACTAGTTTCGTCACAAAAATTACTTACCTACCCCTTTTCAAGCTATAAAAGTAAGCATTTTTTGTATTACTTTATTTAAAGCAGTGCAAATAGCATTATATGTATAAGAAATAGAACCTTAATTTTTAGATATGTGGGTAATATAAATACAACTTAAAATAGAAAGAGATTACAGAAAACCACAAGAAGAATCTAGGGGTGTAAACTTCATCTTACTTTTTGCAATGCATTACCTACAACAAGACATAATATGATCCATATACAACGAGCTGCGACAATTGTTTTTCTCTTTTTGTAATACTTGCCATACCCACTTTTGCTGAGAGGGGAGGGAGGGATCTGGTTGGGTTTTGGGAGTTGAAAGTCCTACTAATATACTGGCCACCTGATGTATATTACAAGACAAATATTGAGTAGTTACTCTCACCCTCATATTATCTTAAACTAATTCAATAGCTAGATTTTTAAAAAACAGCCTGTGGCTTTTGTTAAATTTGCTGTCGCGGTCTAATACCCCCTAGTAATATTGTAATCGTAACAACTTCTAGTTTTGCTTTTTCACCAGTGTTTTCATAAATGCGTTTGTTGTGGTGCAATGAAGAAGCTAGCAATATATTTTTCCACTTCTTTTGGCACACAAGCAAAACCACCACAACTCCGATATAACGAACTCGTGATATAATGAACGCTCACTTTTAACATACAAAAATTAAAATCCCACCCAAAACCCAATACTTTTGCGTGTATTTAGGTTTGCTTATAAAAAACATATATATAGCAAACGCTCGCATATAACAATCAAATTTAAGAAAAGAAACTGATATAATGCTCAGTTATAACGAACTAGGTCACAAATGTGCACTAGATTATTCCTGTTTTATTACGCCATAACTTACTTATCTTTTAACCTTATGAAAAATTCTTGAGGTTATGTAGTTAAGTGCATGTGCTCAATTTTAATATTAGTTTTTCGTGAGTTATATTCATTTGCTAAAGTAATTAATACGTATTTTGTCAAAACAGTGCATATTTGTTTCAAATAAAGCAATATTTTGCCAAATTCAAGAAGCGATTGTAAAAACTTGCCCTAGCCTAGAGGTTATAAATAAAATGAATTGTTCCAAGTGTAAGAAATCCTTTGAACAGGAGAGAATCTATAAGTGTGATGAATGTCAAAAGGAATTATGTGCAGCCTGTTCTCAGTTCACTACCACAGAAGCCCGTTGCATGGTTTTAAAAGGTCCCAGAACTCGAAACTTTTATTGCACGGAGTGCAAAGAAGGTATCAAGCAAATTCCTGAACTCAAAAATGTAATAACTGCAATGCAAGAAGAGATGAGAGAGATTAGAAAACTCCTAACTGATAAGACGCAAGGTACTGCGCTGGATAAAGAAACAATCATAAGGGAGATGTTGGAACGAGAACACACAGCAAAAAACATCATAGTGTTCAACATGGAAGAATCAAAGTCTAGCGATGCAGATGGAAGAAATAAAGAAGATATGTCCAAAGTGAAGGAAATAATTGAGCAGACTGTAGGTGGGGTTCTTCCAGCCGGAACAAAGTGTTTCCGACTGGGAAAAAGACTAGATTCCAATAAAAACCAACCCCTAAAAGTAGTTCTGGACACACGTCACACAGCGGTTAATGTGCTGAAGAACAAAACTAAACTAGGTAACAAAAGTTTGAAATTATACTCCGACCAAACTCCGACCCAGCGCCAATATCTATCAGAACTTCGTGAAACTCTTAACAAGCGTATAGAGGGAGGGGAATCAAATATAACTATAAAATATGTGCATGCAGTACCGCATATCATTAAAAAAAAGGAGTAAATGACAGCCTTACAGAAAATAATATATTAGTTAATATCCCCATTATGTACACTAATGCGAATTCAGTAATGTCCAAATTTGATCTGCTAATTGTGGAAATTGAAAACCATAAACCCACTGTCATTGTTGTAACCGAAACTTGGCTACATCCAAATGTACCAGATGTGCTTGTAAACATTCCTGGCTTTACTTTATACAGAAGGGATAGGCCAGATGAATATGGAGGTATTGCTATTTATGTTTCTAACAAACATCCACAAAGTAAGATTACATCTACCATTAACACAACATATGACACAAATCCATGTGAAACACTGTGGTTAGATATTAAATTGGCTAATACGTCATTTATCTTATTGGGAGTGTACAGACCTGGGAGTTCCACTCTCCAAAATGATACTTTACTCTTTGAAAAAATCAAGGAAGCATCTTTTAGAGAAAATTTATTAATTTTAAGTGATTTCAATTTTCCACACTTAACATGGCCTATAACTCATAGTAATTATGGAAATGATAACTATTATCAATTTGCGACTATGTTCTTAGAAAGCAACCTTACACAACATGTAAACAAACCAATTCGACTTCGTGGCACAGACAACCCATCGCTATTGGACTTGGTGCTAACCAACGATGAAAATATTATAACTGATATTTATCATCACCCACCCATAGGGAAAAGTGATCATTCAGTATTAATCATTAACATGCAAGTATATAGTAGTCTCAGCAATAACCCGGCAGCCCAGCAACGAAACTACCTCAGAGCAAATTACAATGAGATAAACAATTTCATAGATGGTTACAATCTCACAATACAGTCAGGCGGTCCAGATGTAGAGGGAAAATGGTGCGAGTTCAAGAATATGATTAATCAAGCTATTGAAAAATTTGTCCCATATAAGAAAACAAAAAGTAAAGTCATTAAAAAAACCATGGGTCACCAATGAAATTCTTGGTCTCATCAAAGAAAAGCGAAAACTGTGGGATAGGTACACATTAAATAAAACAGTGGAAACATATGCACAGAGTATAGAAAAAGGAATAATGTTATCACAAAGAAGATACGCTTAGCTAGAGTAAATTTTGAATTAGGGATAGCAAATGGAAGTACCAAAAACTATTCGTTCTAGGGGTGAATTTACACAAGATCCCATTCGTATAGCAGAAACGTTTGCCGAACAATTTAGTAAGCAATATGTAAGTGAGACTGACAGTATAATTCCAGACATCAATGGTGTAGACAGAACAAATAACTCTCTGGATAGCATTGACTTCACCACTGAAAAGGTGGAGCTTGAACTCCAAAAACTGAAAAATGACTCTGCACCAGGACCTGATGGTATAAGCCCATATTTCTTAAAAAATAATGCTAAAAGTATTAGTTATCCATTATCAGTTATTATGCAAAAATCTCTAGATAGTGGTGTGTTGCCCAGCGACTGAAAAACAGCCTCAGTCACGCCAATATATAAAAACGGTGATAAGGCTGCTGCTTCAAACTATCACATCAGCTTAACATCAATAATTTGTAAGTGCATGGAAAGAATAATTTGTAATGATATTCTAAACTTCCTGAAAACTGAAGAAAAAATACCAGGAGAACAGCATGGCTTTACACGAGGAAAATCAGTAGTGACTAATCTTCTTATAAACTTGAATGCATGGACCAAACAGCTCAATGAAAGGAACCCTGTTGATATAGTATGTTTAGATTTTGAAAAAGCTTTTGACAAGGTACCACTTAAAAGACTGATCGTAAAACTGGAACACTTTGGAATTCGTGGTAACCTCCTGTACTGGATCAGGTCGTTTCTGAACGATAGAAAATTTTATGTAAAAATAGGTGACAGCATATCAGAACTAAATAACGTAACGAGTGGAGTTCCGCAAGGTTCAGTCCTTGGACCTAGTCTGTTTGTTATTTATACAACAGATCTGTTGACATCTATCAAATCGCAGAAGAGTGTTTATGCCGATGACACTAAAATTTATAGTAATCCTTTAACCAGTAGTGATGTAATTCAAGAAGATCTCAATGCAATCTTTGAGTGGACTAAGAACTGGCTGATTAATTTAAATGTTAACAAATGTTGCGTCTTGCACCTAGGAAACAATAACCCAGGGTTACCATATTTTATTAATAGTCTAGAGGTGAAAGCTGTTACGTGCCAGTTAGACCTTGGATTGCATCTGATCTGAAGTGGGAATCTCATATAACACATATAGTTAAAAGGGCAAATAGTTTGATATTTCTTGTTCAAAAATCATTCGTGCATATTACACCAGCTATGTTTATAAAAATATATAAATCATATATACGAAAGACGGGCTACCAAAATTCTCCCACACAACTTCTACAACTTACCTTACGATGAAAGGCTTCAAAGATTGAAGCTGACTACTCTGGAAGCAAGGCGTATGAGAGGAGATCTAATCGAAACATACAAGGCTCTAACTGGAGTGTACGACTGTCCAGGTATTGAAGATATGTTTAATCACAACACAAATGTGCAATTAAGTGGCCATAGCCTGAACTATCAAAAGATCGTTTTGTGTGTAATGCCAGGAAACACTTCATCACAAATAGGGTTGTTCATAATTGGAATCGATTACCAGAAGACATTATTAGCGCTAGAACTGTAAATCAATTTAAGAATAGACTTGATTCATATCTGCATTCTGAGTGATCTCATTTGTTATTTGTTTGAATTTACTTTATAACTAATTTTTGTTTCTATTGTTTATTTATTACTATCGATATTGTTTATTTCACGTTAATACTAAGTATGCTTTAGTTTATATGATGTATATGTACTTAAGGAACCAAGGGGGTTCAACAGCCTTTAGAGGCTGCCTGCCCTAGTGTAATTTAATAATAATAATAATAATAATAATTTCATAGCGGTTGGTGGTTCCCCTAATTTTGTTTATATGGGTATGTTATATTAGGTATACAATTCTTTACTTGCAAAATTCAGTTTGCTTCTGTAAGTCGTAAGTGTAACTAACTGTTAAGAACTGTAACCCACAATGGAGCATAAAAATGTAAATAGAAAAGCATTTACAATTACAGAAAAATTAAAAATTATTAGAGAACTTGAAAAAGACCGTTCTACTGTTTCCACGAGTAACAAAAACAAAAATAAAAAATACGAGGGCTGCTTAACATAAATGTGACTAAAGGAAAGAAAATTAGAAAAAATGTTCGAAGAGATGTGGACAGTGCACTACTAAAGTGGTTTACCTATCAAAGAAGCCCAAATGTTCCAATTACTGGGCGTATTTTGCAGAAGCAGAAGAGTTATTAGGATTGTATCCCCAGTCAAGCAACAGTGAATTTGTATTTACAAAAGGCTGGGTGGATAGATTTAAAAAAAGGTGCAATATCAACACAGGAAAAATACACGGAGAAGCCGCCAGTGTTCCTGTAGAAAGTCTAACTCATAGCGTAGAGATATTTAGCCAGAATTAAAAAGAGGCTACAGAGCAGGGTTGGCAAAAACCCGGGTTTTTTCAGAAATTATCTGCCCAATAAGTTTTTTTCAGGTTTTAGATAAATTCACTGTTTCTTGCATTTAGGTATCTTATGTAAAAATCTGATTGGATATTAATTTTTATTGTTAAGTAAAAGGTAATTTACTTAGAAATACAGAAGTAAACATTCTTTAAACATGTAAATCATGTAAATGGAGTAATATGTATACTTATAGTAAATTTATTAAATTATGTTTTTTTGCAGTGAGGGGTTTCCATTAGTGATGGGCATATCCGGAACGAATAATCGGAAAGTTTCTGATTGTTCAAAAAATCGGAAGGTTCCAATTACTTCGGAACGTTTCGGAACTTTTCGGAATTCGATTATTTTACTGTTCGGTGCACAAAATTCGGAACTTTCGGAATTCGATTATTTTACTATTCGGTATACAAAATGAGAAAACAAAATGCCAATTTGAACTGAACGGAATGTTGTGTTGACTCACTTGACTGCTATAGGCTGGTAGGTGAATGCCGACGGGTCGCGCCGTGTGCGCACGTGTATGATACGTGAAAGGCACTAATTGCAGTGGTATTTCGTAGATTAATTATTAGATAGTACACGTTACAGACTTCAAATTCATGTATTCTTTTATACTATCTATTATGTACTTTATGTGCCATTAAACTTTAAAATATCAGTACCATTTTCTGAAAGTCTATTAAGGTAACTACTGTAATAATTTGAAAAAATATTTTATTTCCTCTTATATCCCACTGTGCAACTCAAACTCATAAATTGTTTTACTGGCCGTCCTACAAACCCAAACAATAGATGCCAACGCAGATAAAGGCTTACAGCGCGACGGCGAGTGCTCGCATCGCAAATTTGCACGCACTTCATCTTCCTTCCGCTTGTTGTTGTTTCGCTCGTTTTCCCTTGCTTGCATTTACGGAATGTAAAATAATCGGATGATATTCCGATTTTATAAACATTCCAAAATGGAACATTCCGATTATTGCAATCATCCGATTATGCCCATCACTAGTTTCCATTGTCATTCAACGAAATTAGATATAGCCATCACACAACTTTCTTTTACTGTTTGTAAAAACGTAATTTTGCGACTTCAAAACCGATAATTTTGACAAAAGTTATAGTTAATTACTAAATATTAAAACAGTTAAAAAAAAGTATCCCCATTATTTTTTAAAAATTTAAAATTTTGTGATTTTTTCAAAAACTATACATCTTATAAAAAAACAAACGATTTTGACAGACAGACAATTTGTAACGCCCGTCACCCAAAAATCATAGTTGCAGAGCACAAACCAAGTATCTAGGGGTGGTTCATAGAAACCTCGTGGTATTCACTGTTACTTCCTTGAAAAGAATTTAATAAATTAACAAAACTGGGCGGCATGAACATAATAAGTTCAAAATTGAATAGAGTAATTTAATTATATTGTAATCAATAAATTGGATTTAACATAAACACAGTTTCTTATGGTTTTGGTTGAAAGAAACCCGTGTAGGTATAGATTTTATAACGGTATCGTAATAAAACTTATCTATATATTAAATAACGGCTGTAAAAAGAATACTAGTATGCTCGTGTCTGTTAGGTTGACCTTTCAATCAGCCAATAAGTTTGGGATGTAGCATAAGAAAAAAAACCTAAAATAAGGAATGCAACAAATGTTTGAATTGAAATAACTATACGATTTCTCGTAACTCCGTATTAGTAGCAAAGCCATCTAATAATCAATTAACAATCCCAAAAATCTAAAATAAGGAAAGCAACTATGAGGTTTAGAAGTTAAATTTGCGAAAATAACTTAAGGTTTATATCGAACCCTTCTATATCAAATGTTTGGATTGGAATGAAACTACACAATTTCTCGTAACTCCGTATTAGTAGTAAACCCATCTAACACTCATTTAACAATCCAGAATAATAATTTGATTAAACCAAAGTTCACTGTGCACATGAATAAATTTAAAATCCGTTAGCTGCGAGATGCAGTTCAGAAAATCTGTATTTCGAATGCCTTTAATGCAGGAAGGTCGCGCAGAAATCATATCGCGTAGCACCACACATTCGAAATATGCATATATACAGGGTATTTTCAAAGGATTTGCAGATTAGTATTAATAATGATATTAGATCATTACAAATTACGTAATATATATATATATATTCCCATTAATTTTTGGGCTTCGAGAAAATCTTTGAAAAAATTTAATTTCACCATTTTTCCAAAAACAATTCTTTAATTCAATTTTTATTAAGCAATTATAAAACTTCTCCGTAAAACGGAAAAAATAAAAGATTAAAGTAAAGTTTGTGCACGACAAAATCTGGCCACACAAAGAAAACAAAACGGAGATTTTTAAAATTATTTATTACTTAAACCTATTGTTAACTCTTAACTTATATATTGCTTTTGAAATGTATTTATATATATTGAACATTATTAATGTCCGTAACCAAAATTTCTAACTTTTTATTTCACATTAGACATCAACTTTTGCACAGTTGTAGTAGTAACGATTTTTGTCGCGTTATTCCACTTTTTCTGAAAGTCAGCAATATCTTTATGTGATTGGAAAGTTAACACGACCTAGGGCGTTTAAGAAACTTGCTGTGAATTCCTTACCTGTAGACTGGAAATCTAATAAAAAAGCGTGGATGACTTGCGATATTATGAGAGAAAAATGGGGATCCAAAATTGTAAAATACTGCTATTTTAAAACAATGCAGCGTCTCATCCCAAAGATCTGAAATTGAGCAACATAAGGATAATTTTTCATCCGCCTAATACTACGCCTTATTGTCAGCCATTAGACCAAGGCGTCGTTCAAAACCAAAATGTTTTACAGAATGTTGATGTTGAAACACATTTTAGCACAGATGAATACTGTTGTTTTTGCGAAAAAATTTGACCAAATCAGTCGATCAACTAGACACTACATATGCACCTGTAACTGTGGGAGCTCTAAATTCCGACTGCAACTCGAGGAGCATTTTTGTATCGCTTGATAAGAACTATTAAGATTTCTAGAATAGTTTTATTAGAATTAAAACCTCATATATGCCAAAGTTTAAAACCCGAAATCTAGACATTGTACTGCATCCGCAGTGTATTAAGTTAAAAAAAAACACCATTAGCAACATTAACCCTTAACCACTGACATGAATGTTTCAGGACGTAGACACTCATGTGCGGTACGTCATACCGTTGCCTATTATTCTTTGTTTTTAATGCTAATCTGTCCTATATAACTGTATTTGTTTTTTACATCAATTACTGAATTATTCTTCACACTTCTGTAGAATACAATACGACTCAAAATAAAATTAACTTTATTTTTTCGAAAAAATTATAAACGCATGCATAATATTAAAATAAATGTTGGACATTGCCACAAAACCCTGTATAAACTTAATTACAGCAAAATTTGAGTACTGGTCACTATAAAATGGTAAAATAATGTTTAAAGTAACAAATTAATGATATTAATTTAAAAAAAGATTAGAATAGAAAATATTGACAATAATTGCACTGCTCTAACTATACCAACTATAGGAACGTAGTCATTGACATGCGGTACTTGATACCGCAAGAAAACTTTACGTCAACGTAATTAAAAAACTAAACGCATACTGAAACTGCAGCAGTTGACAATAGGTACAGTTACACACCACTTGAAGGTACACAGATGGTTTCCTAGGAAATTTTTTGTAAAACTCGTTTTACAACAGAATGTATTTTTGTCAGTGGTTAAGGGTTAAGGAGATATAATGGTATGACTGTAATTGTAATTTTAAATATGAAACTAAACTGTACATACATATTGTTTGGTGTTTAGGCTATTTAAATGCCTACCATACGAACTGAAGATTTAACATTAGTAACAAACTATCCCTTCATGAACTAAAAAAATGTATCACAAAAATAGCATCTACTCTATTAATATAATTACTATTAAACAGTACTAAAAATTACTTACTTCTGAAAAAACGCAGGGCGCAGGTGGGCAACGAATTAAATAGTGGCTAACAAACGTACGCCGGGAGCAGAACTATCTAAAATACAATTACACCTCAATATAAAAAATATTACACCAACCAAATTATATTCACAATCTATAACAAATAACTATTAACAATTGCATAAAAATATGTACCACTTACTGTTCAAAGGCATTACTACTCCACTAGTGGTATATACACAGTGGGACAAAAAAACGATCCATTTTTAAACGCTGATCAAATCTCAACTGGTTGGTCTATTGGAACTATTGGAACTATTTGATAGTCAGTTCGACAAGATTTTTAATGCTGTATAATATGTTAATAGAAGCACGTCACAGAACTACAATACCATCGTTGGAATTTGGTTAATAAAAATCAACGATTGCAGAGTAACTGTCCGAGGTCTTCCACTTCCTGGTTTTCTACTGATACTCCCAGTATTACGATTTTTTAAAAGTAAATCCACGTTCATGAAATTCACGCAAAATTGTTCTAGCAGTAAATCGACTATTTCTGTATAACCATTTAATAAAAATCTTGTCTTCTTGATTTAAACATACCTACCATTATTGTACACTCACACTGTTCGTTGAAAGTTGTTGCACCCACAATTGTTGAAAATGGACTGACAGATGTAAATCAATTAAATGAATGACATTTGTAAAATTTAAGCAGCGCCGCCAACCGCCACCAGCACATCACTATTACACAGAGCTCGACCACACTAACAATGTAGCTTCACAAATTTCGACATTAAACTTTTTAAGGCGGCGCGCGACCTACGAAGTCGGGAGCCACGAACACCACGACCACCCTTGTGACCAATCCCAAAGCCCGTCGCTGAATGCTTTTTCGGCCTAAGATGTGAAAACTAAATAAAAAGACGCACGCGCGACTTAAGATCGTTCCTTGTTCAACTTATAGCATAGGGTTGCCACAGGACGAAATGATGAAACATAATTTCGCTTATAAAGAAAAATTACTTGAGGGCCAAGCAACCGCCTGGATGGCGACGAGGATTCATAAAAATGCGATAAGGACCGACGGCGTCACCCAGACGGGAACAAAGCTAAATTTAGAATCGACGAAAGTGAATAATCTGCGAGAAGCTAATCTTTCAAATGAACGGGAAAAAATGTTTTGGTACACCACTAAACTGTTCATTTAGGCCTAAGTTATGCGGGAAAAACATTGCAGTCTGAGTTACGAATGCGGAAAATGCAGGAAAGCGCTAAATTCCAAAAATTGTCCTCACAAATAATCTTCAAAATATAAACGCGAGCGACACACAAATAATTTTGCCCATCCTAGGAGTCATCATGCTGGTTACGTTTAGAAAACTGTCCTCGGGGCAGTTTCCAATACAAGCAGCACTCGATCTTTGGGAAGTGTAAAATTATCGGTAAGTATGTCTCTCCATTGTTATATTACTAATGATAACACGTACAACCACGTTTTTTTCAGTGACGTCGACCTCCTCTTTTATTTTTAGTTTTTATGGACTTGTAAATACTTACCTACTGATACAATAAGAAAAAGTTTTTCCGAATTAGGTGTAATTCAAACCAATGAATGTTCACATCGAGCCACGTTCGCGAGTGGACATAATCTGTGCGCTCCATGTGAAATAGTTTAAATTGTGTGTTATCACCATCATTTCAAACCAGGTTTTATTTATTATTTATTATTTACCTATTGTTGCAATAATTGCTATACCGGTACTGAGGAATTGATTCGCCAATGCGGCTAGCCACTGGCTACGCCAGGCCGCACACATAAACTTTTGTATAAATTTTGTTTTGTTGGACTTATCCGCAGTAAAATGAATAACGCGTTTATTAAAGAACCAACGTTAGTTTTTAACACAAGTATTCCTATAGAAGGTGTACAATTAACAGCTGTCACTAATACTAACACTAACGGAAATAAACGAACAATAAGCTCCCCATCCACAGATAATCAGAATAAGAAATACTCTTTCGATAGCACTACACTTCTTGCCAATAATAAATATTATCTCCCTGCCCACATTGACCCTGCTAAAGATATCACTAGTACAGATTCAGAAAAATCACCCGCTAAATCCCGAAAAATGCCTCCGATATTTCTTCAAGGTGCTAACAATTATCAAGCTGTAATTACAGATATTAAATCCACAATAAAGAAAGAGTTCACAATAACTAATCATGGAACTCAATTGCGTATTAACTTAACAGACATTGCTGACTACCGTTTGCTAACTGAGTTCTATGATAAAAACAAAGACAAAATTACATATTATACTTTTAGAAATCCCGAAAATTCAAATTTATCAGTTATACTCAGAAACGTTCTTATCTCCTTAACAACCAAAGAAATACAAGACGATCTTTCTTCAAAAGAATTCCCAGTGCTTAAAGTTACGAGATTACAAAAAGATAAAAAACCAATCCCCATATGCGCAGTTGAACTAACAAAAACAGATAAAGCTAAAGAAATTTTTAAACTAACCAATGTGTGTTACTGCATAATCATTGTTGAGCCTCGTCGCAGCAGCAGAGATACGCCCCAGTGCACTAATTGTCAGCGGCTGGGACATACCAAAAATTATTGCCATCTCCCGGCTCGATGTGTTAAGTGGACTGGAATGCACCATTACAAACAATGTTCTAAAACCCCATCAGAAAAACCAAGATGTGTGAATTGCGGCGGAGAACACCCTGCTAATTACAGAGGCTGTCAATACTACGTTACTTCAAACAGAAAGATAACACCCACCCAACGTGCTACCACAACAACAACTAACTTTTATAAATACGTAACACCAACTACCACATACGCACATGCAGCAGGAAAACCCACACTTACCAATGATTCTCAACATCCTACTCCTAATCCCTCAAGTTCTCCATCCATCGCCAATCTAATCCAATCAGTTTGGGATTTACTAACCCCTTATCACGAACAAATCAAATCGTTCATTTTCTCACTCATTCCTTCCCTTCTCAATGGCAAATAATAATTCACCCCATGTTTTATCCAATCTCATCATTGCAAACTACAATGCCAATGGACTACATAAACAAAGATCCCTAATTATTGCCTTCCTAGCCAGGCATAAAATAGATATCCTGGTTGTAACTGAAACGCATTTAGCAGAACGGGAGTTGTTCAAAATACCTCAGTACATTGTGTATCGCCAAGACCGCACGACCCATTTTGCTTCTGGAGGTGTCGCAATTATAATAAAACGCTCTTTAAGTGCTCATCCATACGAGCTGCCGACATTAATCAATCTCGAAGCAGTGGCAATTCAGCTAGACCTAAAGAACAGAAATAGAATTAACATTATTGCAGTTTATAAACAACCTAAACAGCGACTTCAAGAATCGGACATTACAACGCTTTTCCAAAGCAACACTCCAACGCTGGCTATCGGTGACTTTAACTCGAAGAACATTCTCTGGGGCTGTAATAGCAACAACCCAAATGGTAACAGGCTACACACATTTATATCAGATCACGCAATTCAGATTTCCACACCGACTGAACCAACACACTATCCCTTCCGGAGAGAACACCGCCCAGATATATTGGACATCTGCCTTCTTAAAAACTTCTGCTCTCCAATATCACAAATAGTATTAACGGAACTAGAATCTGATCACCTACCGGTCTTAATAACTTTTAACGACTCTCCAATGAGTAATCCGACTTTACCTAGACTGATAAATGGTCACGTAAATTGGAATTTTTTTAAAGAAGTGCTGACGCAAACTATAACCTGCCCAACATCGATTGAATCAAATGAAGGCATTGATGATGCTATAACCAAACTTAACAATGCAATAATTGTAGCAATAAATCAGGCCACTACAATTCAGGAAAAACGTAAAAGGAATTACCTAAATCCCCCATATCACATCTTGACTCTCATAAATAATAAAAACAAATTGAGACGAATTTGGAGCAGAACAAGAGACCCTCTAATAAAAACTCAATTAAACAGGGCAACTCGTGAAGTCAAATTTGCCTTAGATGCATACAGAATAAACACGTACAGACATTACATCGGTGACTTACAACCTAGGGATCCTACAATGTGGCAAGCGACAAGAAGAATACTTAAACAGCATCCCCAAATTCCTATTATTAAAGTTAATAATCAGACATATGCCTCAGATCAAGAAAAAGCCGACCTCTTTGGAAACCAGCTTGAAAATACATTCGTTACACGAATTTCCGGTGACAACAAAGAATTTTCTGAGGAAGTTATATCCGAAATAAACACTACTTTCCCAAACAATCCAGGGTTAATAGTTCCCACTACACCGACGGAAATTATATCTTACATTAACAAACTTCCATTAAAAAAATCTCCTGGACATGACCTTATTCCAAATGCAGTTCTAAAAAATCTTGTTCAATGCCTGTTTAAGAATTGGATACTTCCCAAATACCTGGAAACACGCACACGTGCTCCTCTTTCCTAAACCTGGAAAAAACCATAAAGATCCGAAGAATTACCGACCTATTAGTCTTCTTCCTACAATCTCAAAATTATTTGAAAAGACCATCCTCTTTCGACTCACTCAATTTCTAACAGAAAACCAAATACTGCCGACATTTCAATACGGATTCCGAAAAGAACATTCAACTGTGCAACAATTGTCCCGCATATCAGAGCTAATTGAAATCGGATTTGAAAACAAGCTATACACACAGCAGCAGTATTTCTTGACATCGCTCAAGCGTTTGACCGCGTTTGGATTGACGGACTCCTATATAAAATGGTTAAGGCTAATGTTCCCGATTATATACTGTGCATCATCAAGTAATTTCTCACAGATCGCACTTTTGTTGCAAGAATTGGCTCTACCTTGTCAGCGAGCAGGAAGATTAGTGCCGGGGTTCCACAAGGATCTATACTGGGTCCTATATTATTTAATATATTCGTACACGATTTACCGGAGCCTCCCAACTCAACTGTTGCCATGTATGCTGACGATATAGTTCTATTAACACAACACCACGATATACGCTCAGCAACGCAGCAACTTCAAAATAGCGCCGATCAACTCAGCAACTGGCTTAAAAGATGGTGTATTAACATAAACCCCACTAAATGTGAAACAAAAATTTTTACTTTGCGAAGACCAATTATACCACCCAACATCACTCTTCTTGGTCAACAAATCGAATGGAACCCAGCAGATAGCACCGTCAAGTACCTGGGAGTTTATTTAGACAAAAAGCTTACATGGTCCACTCACATTAATAAGAAATTAAATCAAGGATACGTAAGACTCGGAATGTTGTATCCAATTCTTAACAGAAAATCGACGCTGAAACAGGAATGTGGTATTCTGATTTATGAATCCATTTTAAGACCGATAATCACGTACGCCTGCCAAGTCTGGGCAGCAGCATCCAATACACAGTTAAAAAAGCTGCAAACATTTCAGAATAAAGTACTAAGGATTATCTTTGATGCACCTTGGTACATACGAAATACTCAGCTACATCGTGAAGCCAGTCTACCGACAATACAAGAATTCACCAAAGACGTTGCTAAAAAGTACTTCAATAACATAAACAAGTGCACTGGCGCCAGAACGTATAACACTGGAAGAAGAGGTATACATATTAGACTCAAAAGAAGACTTCCCCAGGATACACTTCTCTCATCTCAAAGTAGCTCTGACAATAGTGATTAGCTAAAACAGTGTGACCGTGAGAAATCAGTGAAACAATCTAGCGAAGTTATATTACAAAACTAAACATTGTAGTGAGGCTATAGCCGTAACTAACTTACTGACACCCTAATATACGTACTTATAACAGCCATGTATAGCGAAATAACGCTGAGCTGGCTATACTTATTAAAAAAAAACAATGAATCTTTATATTTAGTGTTACAACAGAACCCTTATTCTTCGTATACCGATTTATGAGAAATGAGGTGGAAATACATACACTACGCAAAAACTAGCACAAAATAGAGAGAAAATCATCAAGAATGGGAGGAAAAAGTTGAAACTATACATTGATTAAAAAATACATAAAATAACTTAAAACTAAAATTTTAAAATTCTAAACAACATTAGACCACTCAAAAAGCATAAAAAAAGACGATTAAAGATTGATTAAATAACAAGTAAAACAAAAGTGGACCAAGGTGGACGTTATGACCAAATGCGACAGTTGACGTTGTCACCAGAATGGGCGTTATGGCGGTGGACATTATGACCAGGGTAGATGTTACGATCGATGCCATAAAATTTTATTCTTAAGCGGCGTCGGTGGACGTTGTGACCAGAGTGGGCGTTATGACAGTGGACGTTGTGAGCAGGGTGGACGTTATTACTAAAAATAGTAGTGGAAATTGTGTCCTCCATGGCGGGCATACTAGGGAGTGGATGTTGTGATCAGTGGGCGTTGTGTCCAGGACCCTCAACAAGCACACTTATCGCCCGGAAAGCAAAAATGAACGGACGAAAGACTTACCAACCCCAAGGATGTGCTTCAAGTTTTCATTGTTATTAAAGATACTATCAAAGTTGCTCGAGAATAATGGTCTAGATAAAAGATTTTCCAAAGAGAATGAACTGATTGCATGTTTAGATTGATCCACGACATTTTTCCAAATTATTGGAAGAAAAACCTTCTACATAGAAACAATTCACAAAAGTGGCTACTTGAGCTAGAGTAAAAGTGTCCCTCCTATGAAACGAATTATACTGCAGCTTAGTAAATTGTTTCCTAGGTACATACCTTGTCAAACAATTTGATCGCAAGAAGTGATGCCTTTATTGACTCGCTTAATAAGGGCAATGAAGAATATGGGGTATTTACAAATTTATTTTTAACTTACGAATATACAGGGTGTCTCAGAGAGTTTTACACTTTTATCTTTGAAATAACTTTTTAACCTGTTAAGATATAATTGCTTGGTGTTTTACATTGAGTAAAGTAAAATTGGAAATGTTCCCACATAACTTAAATATTGTAACGACCTTCTGCCGGATCGCATCAGAACATTCCAGAACTCCGAGAAACGACCTTAGAGCCAGGTGCGACGGATGAGTCAGCGGCCTCGGTGATTAATACGCGTGACACGTCAGCGTTGCCGGAAGGGTCGAGAAGCTTCCGGAATGAATCGCCCAGCGATATAAATAAGGGCAGCGAACATAACAGTTCAGTGGCGAATCCAGCTTTAAAGCGTGAAGCTGCCAGATAAATAACTCGTGCCATATAAATCATTAATGTTTAATCCGGTGTATAAATAAATAAGTGTATTCGTTGTTAGAAAGAGTTCCTGTATTTATAAATAATTTGTGTTCCGCGTTTAATAGTTGCTTTGTAAATAGTTAAGATAAATCGTAGTAAATAAATGCATGTACAAGAAGCGGCGTATAATTTTTAATAGCCCCAGAACGTAAAAACGTAACAGTGGCGTCAGGTGTCGGGTTGTACCAGGGGCTATAAAAATTATTGAACATACATTAAATAAACTAATTGATTAACAAGTACCGATAAAAGACAATCAGATAATAAATTTAAGTGTGTGTTGTGGATGCCTGTGACAAGATCTCAGAGCGGCAAAATGGAGGCTCAATTAAACCAACTTTTCCAGCTGATGCAAGTTGGCCAAGAGAAGGCAAAAAAGGCGCAAGATAAGGCAGAAAAAGCACAAGAGAATCTTATGGAAGAATTGAAAGCCGACCAAAAGCAGGCAGAAAAGGCGCAGGAAGTACTCAAGGAAGAGCTGAAAGCCGCGCAAGAGGATCTTAAAGAAGTACTTAAGGAAGAACTGAAAGCGAGCCATGACGAGTTGGCAGAGGAGATCAGAGATATTCAGGAGGAAATGGAGAGAAAGGTAATCAGAGTTCAAGGTGACGTACTGGAGCTGCAGAAACAAGTTACCAAGTTACTAAGTGGCCAAGGATAACCAACTCCCTCTAAATCTGCTGGCTTCTCTCCTCCTCTTGCGGTAAATCAGCCTACCTTATCGCGAGTTGCTACTCCTAAGGTTGCTCCTTCCCAAGATGCTCCCCAGTGAGGCCCGTAACATCCGGCTTGCATATGAAACTGCCCTCTTACGATGGGAAAACGCCATGGTCAACACACTTGAAGCAATTTGAAGCCGCAGCCGTCGCTAATGGTTAGGGAATGGTAGACAAAGCGACCGCATTGATTCTGACATTGCGAGGGAATGCCCTGAATGTTCTGCAAATGATTCCAAAAAATCAGCAGAGGGACTTCCAGCAATTGGTAAATCGTCTGGAGCGGCGTTATGGCAATGGTCATCTTCAGCATGTGCATTGTGCCCAGTTGAAAAACCGAATTCAGAAATCGGGGGAGACTCTGCAAGAACTTGAGGTCGACGTTGTTCGATTGGTTCGGCTAGCGTATCCATCGACGCCAGAACACTTCCTGGAGCAGCTAGCCGTCCAAACATTCATAGATGGAATAAAAGACGCCGATACTCAGCAAGCGGTACGTCTGGGGCGCCATAGGACACTGGAAGAGGCCTTAGCCCATGCGTTGGAAGTCGAAGCGGCAAGGAGTACCTCCAGAGGACATGGTCGTGTCATCGGTGTCACCACGACAGAAATGGCTCCTGAATCCATGGAGAACATGTTGCGACGACTCATAAAGCAGGAGACGAGGGAGAAGGGACCCCGTTGCTGGAGTTGCAGAGAGACGGATCATCTTAGGGCTCGCTGTCCGAAGAAAAGAGCCTGGACGTCTGACGAGCCGTCGGAAAACTAATACGGGTCGACAAGAAGGGGCGAGAGTCGACTCGTGATTGCTATGCCCCAAAGATTTCCATCCATTTGTCTTCCGTGCAACGCCAGCCTGATAGCCTCTTCATTGATGGGAAAATAAATGGAAGAGTTCGGCCTCTGCTGTTGGATAATGGAGCGACGAAGTCCATCGCCAGGTCTGACGTAATACTGGACGAGGGTCAGCTGCTGCCCACCAGGACACGCCTTCGCACTGCCACGGGAGGCTCAGTGACCACACATGGGGAAATTGATTTGACATTGAAGATGGGGGGTCAAACCCTCAAGCATCGGGTCCTGATTGCTGACATCGCGGACGAGTTCATCCTGGGAATGGATGTTATGAATAAGTATGGGTTCACTTTAGACCTGAGACGAGGCGTGTTGCACGTGGGTGGGGAGGAGCTTTCCCTACACCCAAGAGAAGAAATCGCAGTACGAGTGATATTGGCCGAAGATGTTACTCTGCTGGGACGAACCGAGAGGGTCGTGGATGCACACCTGGACGGCGATCTCCGTTGCAACTTTGTGCGAATGATTGAACCCGATTATGACAAGGAGCTCACTCATGGTATCCTGGTTGGGAAGACGTTGGTAAAGACTGGGCTTAAGGTCCCAGTAAGGATGATGAACGTCAACAGGGAACCAGCAACCGTCAGAAGAAAAACAATCCTGGGAAAGTGCACACCGGTCTCCGCCGTTGTCAGAACGATTACTAGTGACAGCGGCGGCAAGGCGAAGGGCTGCCCAAAGGCATTAATTATCACCGTGATGTCTACTTGCAAGGGCGTGAGCCAACAAGAACGGAAGAAGAACGAAGATCTGGTGACCCGGTACCAAGACATCTTCAAGTGCGGAGATCATCCCAGCGGCCGTACCTACGTAGTTAAGCATAAAATCAATACTGGGGATGCTCAACCGATTCGCCAACATCCAAGAAAGTTGCCCCACGCCAAACGGGAAGGAGCTGAGAAGATTGTCCAGGATATGCGAAACCAAGAGATCATCGAACCGTCCAGCAGCCCTTGGGCCTCTCCTGTGGTTCTTGTCAAGACGGTTCTGTGTTGACTACCGGCAGCTGAATCATGTGACCAAGAAAGACAGCTACCCTCTGCCACGAATCGATGATACCCTGGACACGCTCTCCGGTTCTAAATGGTTCTCGACGCTAGACTTGAAGAGCGGTTATTGGCAAGTAGGAATGGAACCTGCGGGCATGGAGAAGACAGAATTTACTATCGGAACTGGGCTCTGGCAGTTCTCCGTCATGCCGTTCGGTTTGTGCAATGCCTCCGCCACGTTTGAGTGGCTAATGGACACCGTCCTGAAGGGTCTATCTTGGTAGACCTGCCTGATATACTTGGACGACATCATAGTGGTGGGTAGATCCTTCAACGAGCATCTGAAAAATCTGGAGGAAATGTTCAGTAGACTGCCAGGTGCCAACCTGCGATTAAGTCCAAAGAAGTTCCACATCTTGCAGAAGGAGGTACAGTACTTGGGGCACGTCGTATCCCGCCAGGGAGTAGCAGTAGATCCCAGTAAGGTGAAGGCAGTGCAGGATTCGCCGATCCCGAAGGATAAGCATGAACTGCGAAGCTTCCTGGGCCTCTGTACTTACTACCGACGGTTTGTGCTGGGCTTTGCAAACATTGCAAAACCGTTAACCTGTCTAACGGAAGAGGGACGACAGTTTGAATGGAGTGCTGAGTGCGCGGAGGCCTTCGAGACGCTCAAGATTGCCTTAACCAGTTCACTTGTGCTTTGCTATCCACGTCAGAAAGACCGGTTTATCCTCGATACTGAAGCTAGCAATGTCGGAATGGGTGGTGTTCTGTCCCAGGTCCAAGATGGACAAGAGAAAGTCCTGGCATATTTCAGCAAGGTCCTGTCCAAGCCAGAGCGGAATTATTGCGTACCCATCTGTATGGCAGAAGATTCTTGCTGAGGACCGACCATGCTGCTCTAAGATGGGTACTGCAGTTCAAGAATCCTGAAGGACAGGTGGCTAGGTGGATCGAGCGCTTACAAGAGTACGACTTTGAAATAAATCATCGACCTGGCACAGCCCACAGCAACGCCGATGCGTTATCCAGGAGGCCCTGCTCTGCGGACTGCGGCCACTGTTCGAAACTGGAGAGTCGTGGGATACTACTGTAGTCGACGACTCGTGGAAGCTAGACGAGTTGCAGAACAGCCAGGAGAACGACCCCGACTTAGGCACGGTTATAGCCTAGAAGCGAGATGGCCGTCGACCTACCTGGCAGGAGGTCTCCGCCACCAACCCAACGGTGAAGACTTATGGGGCGCAATGGGACTCCTTGCAGCTGGACTACAACGTCCTAACCAGAATCTTGGAAAATGAGGACGGTACAACGTCGGTAGACCGTTCGAGAGGATAGCCATCGACATCGCTGGACCATTCCCCGAGACCGAATCGGGAAATAAATACATCCTGGTGTGCATGGACTACTTCACCAAGTGGCCCGAAGCGTACGCCCTTCCGAATCAAGTGGCCGGTACTGTCGCTGATGTTCTGGTGAAGGAGTGATTCAGCCAGTTTGGAGTCACCCTGGAGTTACATTCCGACCAGGGCCGGAATTTCGAGTCTGGACTGTTCCAGAACGTTTGCAAGCTACTGGGGATACACAAGACCCGGACCACTGCCCTCCATCCTCAATCGGACGGCATGGTGGAAAGGATAAACCGAACCATGGGAAAGCATCTGTCCAAGGTGGTTTCCGAGCATCAGCGTGACTGGGACCAGTACATTCACCTGCTCCTGATGGCCTACCGATCGGCAGTACAAGAGACAATCAATCACACCCCAGCCGCGGTACTCTTTGGGCGCGAGCTGCGATTGCCATGTGACATCAAATTTGGAAGAAAGCCTGGCGAAGAAGCGGCCGGCGAGAACTACGTGGGGAATCTGAAGAAGAGGATGGTAGAGATCCACAACGCCGTACGCCGAAACATTCAGGGTGCCAGCGACCGAATGAAGGGCCGATATGATACCCGCGCTGAGGCCGGTAGTTTCCAGCCTGGCGATTTGATATGGCTTGATAACCCCCAGAGGCGTCGTGGTGTCTACCCCCAAGCTCCAAAGGAACTGGGAAGGCCCCTACACCGTAGTTGCTCGACTGAATGACGTGGTATACCAAATCCAGAAACCTCCTCGAGGAAAGTGCAGGGTGGTGCACTTCAATCGGTTGGCCCCATATTCCGGAACCAATGAGGAAGTGGAGGCTGTTACGCGGCAACGCCTGAGACAACTAGAGACCGGAGGTACCTCCTTCCAGGAGTTTATGGCCTCTTATGGGGGTACGAAGACTGCGCGATTTGGAGTCACTACAGAGGTGCAGCGTGACCTGTTCAACACGCTGCGGCGGTATTCCCTGCCACACTGCTTCGCCCAGGACCTCCGGATGTCTAGGGGGATCGCCGTTGCCTTCCGGAAGAAGTTTTGCCTGTTAGACCAGCTGCGAGAGCAGGCACCTCAGGTTGGCAGAATTTTGCGGCTGAAGGAAGGCAATCGGCAATTTATTACCTGGTGGCGAAAAGGTTGTCGTACGAAAAACCTAGTTACCAGGAGCTCCTGTCTGCTCTTTTGGACCTTAAGGAGCAGATGGTAAAAAACGGCGAAACCCGGCTAGCGGTGCCGAAATTAGGATGCGGCCTGGATTCGTTGGACTGCAGGGTTGTACGCAGCATGCTGGAAGTAGTCTTCGCCCGGACCGGCATCCAGATCAAGGTCTGCTGTTACAGCCCTTTGCGAAGCATTGAGCCCACGGTAGACTGCTACTTCTTTAGCCAGTCCGTGTGCAAGAAGAGCACCGCCTGTAAGTACCGCCATCGATCCCCACAAGAGCGAGAGGACAGGCACCCGTTGCAACTCGTTCTGGGACAGAACGACCTAAGGCGGGGGCAGTATACCGACCTTCGATCATTCCAGAAAGTGTAACGACCTTCGGGCCGGATCGCATCAGAACGTTCCAAAACTTTGAGAAACGACCTTGGAGCCAGGTGCGACGGATGAGTCAGCGGTCTCGGTGATTAATACGCGTGACACGTCAGCGTTGCCAGAAGAGTTAAGACGCTTCCGGAATGAATCACCAGCGAAAATAACAGTTCAGTGGCGAATCCAGATTTAAAGCTTGAAGCTGCCAGATAAATAACTCTTGCCATATAAATCATGGATGTTTAATCCGGTGTATAAATAAATAAGTGTATTCGTTGTTAGAAATAGTTCCTGTATTTATAAATAATTTGTATTCCGCGTTTAATAGTTGCTTTGTAAATCGTTAAGATAAATCGAAGTAAATAAATGCATGTACAAAAAGCGGCGTATAATTTTTAATAGCCCCAGAACGCAAAAACGTAACAATATGTTGCAGTGGAACGTTTGATGTTCAAAAATGTGCATTTTGTTCGCAGCTTTACCATCAAAATAATTCTTACATCGCAGTTCGACGTACATTGTCGTTACTGGTCTGAGGAGAATCACCGGAAGACAAATCAAAGTCTATTACACAGGCTGAAAGTCACTGTTTGGGCAGCAACATCTTCAAAAGGCGTAATAAGCCCATGCTTTTTTGAAAATCACAATGGGTTACTACAAATTCTGACAGTTACACCACAATGTTTCATGAGATTTTTGGCCCTGCTCTCCTAGTATTTGATGGTTTTGATCACCAATGGCGGCTCCAGTAAAATTGGACTACTAGTCATATACATTAACCCTTTAACGCTCTCAGGTATGCTTGTTATACCACTGTGCATAACAGTCAATAATACTTGTTTTGAAACTTAATACTGCTCTGAAACGTCTTGTATCCGTTCTACAGACATTGCAGTTCCTTTGTCTAATTTTATATTTCCTAGAACTATTGTAGTTATAAAACTACCCCAATAAACCTTGGTGTAAATGTGTAGCTGGTATGCCAGTATTACCAGCGTGCATTCCGCGTCACGACTTTGAAGTGTGTACGCTATTTTATAGGTGCAATTTTCAAGTTTTGCGCTGGCAAGCGTTTTAGTGTAATATGTAGGGATTGTAATATTGATAAGTAGAATAAATTATTTTGTCCTGAATCTGAAAAATAAATTAATATTTGGAAACCTTTTATTTACGTCGCAAAAATAGTCTATATTTATGTCCACTTTTTTAGTAATAACGTACGTTTTATACAATTTATTTTTGTGTTTCGAGTATTTATAAACATATCTACTGAAGATGTAATCGAATTGCTTTTGCTACTATGTTGCGCTAGGAAAATATTTGCGTTCAAACCAATCATGGTCGCATTTTAGCTGATGTTTTTGGGACAGGTCGCGGCGGTCTCGATTGTTTACGATGGGGTAGTCATAAATTTTCAACAAACCATTAGTGCTCCACCAAGTGTTTATACTATTCAGTTCAGTTCTTTCTCACCTCTCTTCCTTACTCGCTCATTAGTAGTGTCCATCAAATGTTCATCACTCTCCATCCTTAATAACCAGAACACTACCCTTGGATTACTGCACTGTACAATATTTTGTCTGTCCTAAAAGTTGCAAAAAAATTAAATTAAACTAAATCTACTCTCCTTGAACGTACGCTACTCTAAAGTGTTTAAGCATTCTCACTTCGTATTAATTCCAAACACCTTCTTGTTTATCGTTGCACCTACCGTTATTGCTTTGTACTACATACAGAACTTTTATTTGAGTTGCCTGTACAATATGCATTGAAAGAACCTTTCCCAGTTTGCGTTCTGGAAGTCAATGCTCGTATGATTCTATATATTTAAGATTACGAGTTACATCTACATCTAAATCTATTCTCACCTGCTTAGGGACATAGCTAGGGTTGGCGAGTCAATATATTAAACCTATAATACTAACGCACATAAATTTTACGTGTTGGGTTTTATTAGAGCATATAGTTCTATTAAATAGCTGTTAAAATGAATACGTCTTGTGATAACATCTCATTGTCTCAGCAGTGTTTTTTCCACTCCTTCGATATAAAATACATACGCCATTGGTTCGATAATATACAGTAGTTTACGCCCCGTAGCAATGAAAAAAATGACAACTACATACTGTTATAAGTGGAGCATGCATTATGTAGGGAACGTCAAGTAAAAATATGTACCTATGGGTGAAAAAATTTCAATTTTTAACATACGTGTATCTATTATTTCCTGGAATTACATTTAGTTTTTATTTATATTTTTTATAAATGAAATAAATTTTGTTGCAGTATCTACAATTTTAATAAAGAAAAGCATCTATTGATATCAATGATATAAACATCTGAAAATGATTTAACATATCCGCTGAAATTTGAATCACTACACCCCTTTGAGTTTTTTTTCCGAAAACAAACATCAACAGCAGAGCTGGGATGAGCTGGTCCCGGGTGGTGTAGCTTGAACAAGCGTCCACGTTCGATCAGCAGAGTTAAGCAATGCTTTTTCTGGTCAGAACTTGGATGGGAGTTCCACGGCTGCATCTCTCGGCGCCTCGTGATACGGCTGTCACGGAAATAGTTGGTCCCGGCGGTCATAACAACATCATGGCAGTCGTTATCGTTAGTGGGGTTAAAAGTCCCCATAAATGCACAGCGATGCCTATAATTGGCCTAACGGCTGTCGGCTGAGTGCGATATAAATATAAATAAATAAATTACTAGAAAAAAGTAATCGAGTCGAGTACCGATTACAATTACTTGTATAAAAATGTAATCGGTTACAAATTACACTTGAAATCAATTTTACTTATGTTTCGATTACAATTACTCTTTGCAATTCTATCAAAATAAATATTAACGAATGACCTTCCCAAGCCAAAATATATTGATGTATACTATCTCATAAAGAATTGAATGAAAATGAATGATAAAAGTTGAAATAAAGCAACCAAGAAATGAAAGATTATTTATTTCAAACAGAGAATGTTTATTAAACATATATACAGTGTGGTCCATTAAGTGTGCAACAAATGGGACATTTTTTTATTAGTTGTAAAACCGAAATTTAAATACCCCCAAAAGTTAGTGCATGTTCGATAACCATATCAGATGCCCTTAGAATGGCTTCAAGTCAAACAATATACAGGGCAGGACAAAAAATATGTAATTCGTTCAAGAATAAAGTTACCTTATTTCAAAAAATATAGCAAAATTTTATTGAGAAAAGTTGTTTAGAATCAAAAGTTATGCTCAAATACAAAGTCACGGCCTCCTATTCGAATTTTTATTCTTTTTTTGTAAAATTTTGTATTATCCCCGTATGATACATATTTTTATTATTTTGATTTTATTAAGAGTTTTTCATATGTAAATTATTATTAGTAAAGCATTTGCCTTGTTAAAAAGAATATTTGCGAAATTCTAAAGTTCTGTTAAATATCGTTGCAACAAACATGAAGTGGACGCTTACCTAAAAAATATAAATCCAAGTAAATTTTACAAATACGCTTCAAGTTGATAAAAGTTATTTAAAAGTGATGTGGTTGTGGCTACTTTAAATACATATAAAATCAAAATAATAAAAATATGTATCATACGGGAGCAAAACAAAATTTTCCAAAAAAGAATCAAAATTCGAATAGGAGGCAGTGACTTTGTATTTGAGCATAACTTTTAATTCTAAACAACTTTTCTCAATAAAATTTTGCTATATTTTTTTAAATAAGGTAACTTTGTTCTTGAACGAATTTCATATTTTTTGTCCTGCCCTGTATATTGTTTGACTTGAAGCCATTCTAAGGGCATCTGATATGGTTATCGCACATGCACTAACTTTTGGCAATATTTAAATTTCGATTGTACAACTAATAAAAAAAATTCCCATTTGTTGCACACTTAATGGACCACACTGTATATGGAAAGACATTAAAACAATCTCATTACACTAAATCACGCAAACGCATACTTAATTTAATCCTAAATAAAACATAACTGCATATATTTGAAAAAACTAAAAACACTTATAATTAACTTCATATCTAACCTATACAGTGATTGGCTTTCACCAAAATTAACTTTTCAAAATTTTCGTCGAAGAGTATTTATAATTGAGGCAAAAGAAAACAATCGCTCCATGGGAGCCAAAGATGGCAAACAAGTATTATATTTCAGGAACATTTTCTTTAAGAGTGGATAATCATTTAATAACGATACATGTTTTCTTTGGTCATCTAAATATTTTAGCATTGTATACTGTGAAACTATCGTCTTCAGTAAAATCGAAGTGAGAAGTGTGTTCATTATCCCTATCCGACATTTCATTTACAACTCGCTTTTCTCCTGCGGCAATGACATACCCTTTAATATCTTCTACAGTGACTTTTGAAAAATCTTTGATAGAATTGAACCATTTCAATTTATTATTTGGACATAGGACAGAAGCTATTACGGCATTTTTTGACTCCAAGGTCAAGATAAAAATAAAAAATATCGGAGAACCTAGTCTGTAAGCTTTTAATTTCTGAATTTAGCAGTATTTCACCGTCCTATTTAAATTTTTCAATTTTTAATTTTTCCAACTTATTTTTTAAAGATACCTACTACGCTTGGAATAAGATACCCATAGAAGGTATTATCTTATCTTTGAATAGAATCTCAAGTTGTTGCTAGTGGAGTCATTACTTTGTCGTACCTACTCTTCCAAATAGTCTATTTCAGTTTTCTTAAAATAGTCCAGATGCAAATCTTGAAATAGTAAAGGCACTTTATTTTTTTCTTTTAATATTTGTTCTATAGAGTCGTAATAAGAGTTCCATCTTGTTTGTCCGGGGTTGTTGAGTGTGTGTCCTAAAATGGGCGCATTCAGACGACACAACAGTTGTAGAACTGTTGAGTGAAAGTTCCCTGAATGCGACCGCTCACTTAGCCGCTCAGTCGTAGCGGTCGCCATTTTATGCAGCGCATTTCAAAACCGCTCAGTAAAATGGACGTGTTTACCGCGCAAAACAAATTTAAATAAAGATTATTATTATTTTATTTTTAATAGGTAATTATTGTTAGATAGTATCTACATAATTACCTACTTTCCTACTACACTATTTACTCTTTAATTTATCTTACTAATCTCATCAAATAATGTTTACTCCTTCATTATTTGAACAAAATATAAAGATATTACACTTTAATTTGTTATTGATAGTATCATCGCTCATAATAGATTGGTTTATTTGGAAATTCGAATAAAAATGTAAATACATTAATTTATTTCACGTATTACAGTTGATTTGTAACTCTTAACACAAAAACACAACATTCATCTGTATTTATATGTTAAAATAAACAACTTGACAGTTAGCTCAACGTCAATTAAAAAAACTCATTCAGCAAACCTACATCGCTCAAACTGAGCGCTTGCTCAGCGCTCACTCAACGGTTGTGTCGTCTGAATGTGCCCAATGGCTTGTACCCTTTCAGCTGATTTGGGCTTTCCTGTAATGAGCGCCATAGTTATCATAGAGTGAGTAAAAGGGCACATAGAGTCATGGACATTAACGGACCAAAACAGGATACTTATTGTTTAACTTTGATTATAATTAACAGTTTATTTTAATTTGTCATGCATAAGAAATGTATTGTCTATTTACTAACACAGATTACAAATTATCAAGTACTATTTATTGAATGAATGGAAACTCTTTAAAACAGAAAGCGAAAAAATCCATATCTGGATTCCTTAATTTTGTCTCTTGTGTAAATAGTAAATAGACCGTATTAAAAAAGTCTAATTCTAGTTTAGAATATCTCATGTTGTCATGTTGAATCTTAAACAATTATTGAATATCGTGGAATTTTCCCATAATTTTGCTACCTCATTACTTCTAGAGAGATTACAATAAAACTAGTACCTATATATAGGTTTGATAAATTAGTGCTTTTGAAAATATACGACAAGTTTTCTTACCAAATTTTTTCCATAACTGCGAACACTTATCAAAGGCATGCATGTGTCTCGTTCTTAAAGCGGCATTAGATTTTATAGCTCGTTGACAATGGTTGTAGCAATCAGGTTGATTGTATGACTTGCACATCTTACATGGTGTGGAAGAATATGCTGAATTTTTTATTCTGGGCCATTATAAGTTTCAATTCTACGTCCATTTCGAATTCGCTATCCTCAGTCTCATTGTCATCGTTATCTTTTTCTGTAAAATGGAGCTGGTCGTTTTTAGTAACACAGAACTGCTTCAAGGCCTTAACAAAATTATTGGCGTTATCGGTAACAGTTGCTACAACTTTTATTTCGCTGATACCGAATTTTAGATTGATGTTCTCCAAATGTTCAGCAATATTTTTGGTAATCATGAGTGCCAATGAATCTCTTACATGCAAGAGCTGCAGATCCTCTGCTAAAATCAGCCTCAATCCAATGGGGACTGTGGCACCCATGAACCTTCATCTCTTTGCTGACCATATATCAACAGTCCTACAAACGTAGTCAACAGTTTTCATTTTTTGTATTTGCTTGTCATAAATCTCCGAAATTTTACAAACAGCTGCTTTCCTATTCATTACTGTAACATTTATACCTTCAAACAATTTAATAAAACTTTTGTTTTCAACTATGGCTATTAGTGACATTGAGCTAGCCAAAGAGTTAACAATTCTTATATCAAACTCAGCTTGTAAAACACATAAAGCACCAGAATTGGTAAAACTTTCAATCTTCTGCTGCCTCTTTGTATTAAAAGAACCATTTCATATTTAACACAATATCCTGGGTGAACACGTTTTAGATGTTTAACCCGGGAGTGGTCGCCCTATGGTTGATTCAACCGCACATTTTAAAAAATTGCTGTAGCTTTGTAATGCAACTACTTTGCGAGTTATGCTTTTAAAAATTCTCCTAAAATGCATATTTGCTATATTTAATGATATTTCAGCACATTTAAAAAAATTTTAAAACCGTTTTTTTTTTAATGCAGTTGATTCGACCGGGGCGCGACCTCTAACGTAACTTAATTACTTTTTCATTTATCTGGTATTATAAATTAATGCCACTCTGTAAAATCGTTTATTATTCTTTCCTAATAAAGTGCAAGAGAAATGTTATAGTTATTAAAGACATAAGGCCGTTAGTAAGCATCTAACAAACGAGGATAAATTTGTTGCCGAGGCTAATGAATTTATCCGAGCCATGACCATTGCTGTTATGGGGAACTTTTCAGTCAGGTTGACAGTTCTGTTATTGACAAATAATAAGTAAGCGTTATGAAAAAGGTTTTTATTAATATACAAACATTCTGTTAAAAAAACTAACAGCGGCTGAACTGACCGGGGCGCGACCACTAACGGAAGTTTAGGACGTGTGACTATACTTAGGTTAGGAAAGTTTGTTGTGGTGTTTTCACATCCTTTAATTATCTTAGTTTTCGGAAGACAAATTTTAGAAGTTGCTTCAATATTTTTACTACCGGTGTGAATGTTATGAAACTTAAAAACATTTTCCATCCAAAATAGCAAAGTTTTAATGTTTTTTTGAAGTATCATTATTATCAATATCAGTAGACAAGCTATTATCAGAATCTGTTAAAACAGTATATGTACTTGTAAACGAGAGCGCATTTGTAATAGTAGGAGTACCATTACTAGAACCAGCTACTACAGAACTCATGGTAGTAGATGCTATTTGATTTTGTTCTGGGGAATTTTTTTTTATATCAGTAAATACTCGGAAATCTTTGGTTTTCGAAACAATTCTTTTTGTTGCTTGGGTCTAACAAGCACATTAGATATTTGAGTCTAAGGCAGGTTGAAAAATTAATTTTTATCTGGTGTGTATTCCGGATCACCATCTGAAAGATTTTCGTATGCATCTTGTTCTGAAGATCAACCATATTCTTCTAAACTACATTCACCACCTAAAAGAAATTTCGCATTTTGAAATACTAGGAGTGATCAATGTGTTCGTGGCCTAACATAGAAGGCTTAGACATTTTAAAAAACAATTGCCGTCATTTGACACAAGTCTTCTTTAATAACACACATCAAAATGTAATGGTTACTGTCTGTTGGTTGCTGCGCTCTTGTTTGTTTTGTAAAGCAATATGTGTTAGGTTCCATAAAATAGAAAAAGGTGAAATTCGTGCAATAAAATAATTATTTGTTCAAAAATAATGACGCCTCTTGAAATCTAACAGTATTTACATAAGCTGAGTCTGCACTTTCTTACAGTACGGTCAAAAAGTAGTCCCTGCTTGCAGGGAATTGCTGTGTTAGAGCATCGTTTGGAAAATTATATTGCTGTTCAGGGCGATTACGTTGAAAAATAAATGTTGATTCAAGAGTCTTGTTCGTTTCTTTAGACTTTAGGTTGCCGATACATTGATCGTCCCTCATACTGGCGCCAAAATTGCTGATCCAGGTTAATATCCTACTATGCCTAATTATGTTAATTGTTTGCAAGTGAATTTATTTCAGAATTTAGTTTTTAGAAGAAATTAATTTAGAAAAATGAATGTTACTAAAAAGTAGAACGTGCTTAGTACGTATTACTACTACTACTTACTCAATATGTTGAAGCAAAACGAAAAGATCGCTTCATTATCTTTCTATCGTACACCAAACTACTCTTCTCCTTCTGAACTCTGAACTGTAACTACATGCTCTTACAAGGAATAGCTTTGCAAAACAAGTTCCAACGTGCAGATTTTCGCATGGGCCACATGCATGAATCATATTGCACAGTAATGCATTTTAGGAGTAGTTAATCTTGAAGCCGCGATTACTTTTGTACTCGTAATTACATTCGTAATCATATTTGATTACTTTTGATATAATTACAATTACATTTCAAAAATATACTTGATTCAAATTACAAGTTAGCAAAAGTAATCAACAAGTACTAATTACTTAAAATGTAATTCATTACTGTAATTGATTACATTTGTAATCGATTACTTCCCAGCTCTGTATATTAAAAATCATAAAAGTAGCAACTACATAAAAGTTGTCTTTGCAACATACACTTAGGCGCTGAACACACGGGGATTCCGTATCCGAGATTCGGTATGCGGGATACAGAATCTGAGTCTGTTCAGACACGGCGACTGAATCTCAGACGTGGGCCTTCAGTCACTTGCAGTGCCGTGCTGTTATGGACCTAGCATTGCTGTTCTTTGTTTCTGTCGAATTAGTCTAGAAGTGCTGTATTTAAAGTCAGGGATTGGGCTCTACTAAGCTAATAAATTTTTCATTGTCAAATAATGTAAGTAAGGAACGCCCTGCTTATTCGATTTAAACAGAAGTTGAAGAAAATCTGCTACGCCTATGATATGATATCATATGTTCTGGCTGGCAAAATTAGGCGTGTCCAGGCCCTGGTACACGTGGACTCATATGCTCCAATGGTAAATCGGTATCCGAGATACAGAATTTGTCGCCGGCAGCCGAAATGGAGAGATAAGTAATATTCAGTCGCCGCGTCTGAATAGACCCAGATTCTGTATCCCGCATACCGAATCTCTGATACGGAATCCCCGTGTGTTCAGGGCCTTAATATATTACTTAGCTATTTGTTTTTCTGTATTTAAATAAAAAAAATAGAAACACTCTTTTATTATATCGCTCCTTACGTAAATGATTTAAACACTATCAGATACATAAGTTAATTCGATATAACACGTTATAATCAGTCGGAATTATAAAAAAAATAAACCAGTCTAGTTCTAAGTTTCTTGTTTTTTTATTAGATATTTTAAATAGAAATACAGTGCCAAGTTTAGTACTTATGAAGTCTCCAAACAAAAATAACCTAAATTAAAACTTTAGAAGTAAAGCATCACCATATGCCTGCGGTGAGCTCAAACTTGCATTTAAGATTTTAACCCTTTCATTGCGGCTCCTGTTTTAGAATGGTGCTGGCCCAGTGCGGCTATAGTAAGGCTCTGCGTATCCATATCGACGTAACATAATTTTCCGATTCCCGATATAGGTACGCCTTACGAGCTTTGGGTTCTCGCAGTGAAAGGGTTAAGCTGATTTTTAATTACAAACGTTGAAGTGTCTTAAAGAAAAAAAGCTACAAAGCTAAATATACTAATAGGAATAAATAAAAGGTGGCAAAACAAGTAATTATTCCATGTAGAAGCACTCATTTTCAAAGATCAGTCTATATCAATTAACAAAAATCAAACAAGTTAACATGTTGACAGACATTAATTACAAAAATAAAATTTACATTTGACTATTACGCTTTAGCAACGTTTCACACCATGAAACAAAGTACATAAAATGGTCCCACAGTGTTGCCAAACGTACAGAATTTTTCGTATATGTCCAGAAATTTGACTAGATGACAAGACGCAAATGATTTTATTATAATTCTTCCAAATGAAAAACTGCACAAGAAACCCTATAAAATCTTTTCTTAGAATTACTGCTCGTAACAAATAAAACATATTTTGTTACGATTTTTCATGTTGTATGAGTGTTGACATTCTAAATACTGCGTGATCAAAAAAACAAATGAATTAAGACTGGGCCATGGTATTGATTGCGATTCGGTATATTTAACAAGTTATTATGGACTTAGTCGAATGCAGGCTTTCACAGCCGTTGTGGATGTGTACGTTACGCGACGATCTCTTGGGTACGCGTACGTCAATTTTCATCACCCTACCGATGCCGAACGAGCTCTAGATACTATGAATTTTGATTTACTCAAAGGATTATGTGGTCACAGCGAGATCCGTCCTTGCGTAAATCCGGGGTGGGCAACGTATTCATCCAAAATTTGGACAAGAACATCGCTCTCTATGACACTTTTTCGGCCTTTGGCAACATTTTAAGCTGCAAAGTAGCTATGGAAGATCGTGGGGCCTCCAAAGCATATGGTTTTGTTCATTTTGAAACAGAAGAGTCGGCGAAAAAGGCAATTGATAAAGTAAATGGAATGCTTTTGAATGGAAAGAAAGTCTATGTGGGAAAATTTATACCCCGTATATAGAGCGAGAAAAACAACTTGGCGAAAAAGCGAAGTTATTTACGAATATATACATAAAAAATTTCAAGAAAGACCTCAACGACGAGAACATGCACGAAATCTTTAGCAAGTATGGGAATATAACCAGCTGTGTTGTGATGAAAAACGCCGATGGATCTTCAAAATGTTTTGGATTTGTAGCTTTTGATGATCCGCGGTCAGCTGAAATAGCCGTGAAAGAAATGCATAATAAGGAAGTAAGTGGCCGTATCTTGTACGTTGCAAGAGCTCAAAAGAAGTCTGAAAGAATTAGCAAAAAACAAATTAATTAAGACTGGGCCATGGTATTGATTGCGATTCGGTATATTTAACAAGTTATTATGGACTTAGTCGAATGTAGGCTTTCACAGCCGTTGTGGATGTGTATGTTACGTGACGATCTCTTGGGCACGCGTACGTCAATTTTCATCACCCTACCGATGCCGAACGAGCTCTTGATACTATGAATTTTGATTTACTCAAAGGATTATGTGGTCACAGCGAGATCCGTCTTTGCGTAAATCCGGGGTGGGCAACGTATTCATCCCGAATTTGGACAAGAACATCGAAAACAAAGCTCTCTATGACACTTTTTCGGCCTTTGGCAACATTTTAAGCTGCAAAGTAGCTATGGAAGATTGTGGGGCCTCCAAAGCATATGGTTTTGTTCATTTTGAAACAGAAGAGTCGGCGAAAAAGGCAATTGATAAAGTAAATGGAATGCTTTTGAATGGAAAGAAAGTCTATGTGGGAAAATTTATACCCCGTATATAGAGCGAGAAAAACAACTTGGCGAAAAAGCGAAGTTATTTACGAATGTATACATAAAAAATTTCAAGAAAGACCTCAACGACGAGAACATGCACGAAATCTTTAGCAAGTATGGGAATATAACCAGCTGTGTTGTGATGAAAAACGCCGATGGATCTTCAAAATGTTTTGGATTTGTAGCTTTTGATGATCTGCAGTCAGCTGAAATAGCCGTGAAAGAAATGCATAATAAGGAAGTAAGTGGCCGTATCTTGTACGTTGCAAGAGCTCAAAAGAAGTCTGAAAGAATGAGTAAACTAAAACGGCAGTACGAACAGCTAAGGAGTGAAAGATACACCCGCTATATGGGTGTCAATTTGTTTATTAAAAACTTAGACGATACCATTGACGACGACCGACTACGAAGGGAATTTACCCAGTATGGAACCTTGTCTGCAAAAGTTATGTTGGAAGATGGGCGCAGCAAAGGTTTTGGTTTTGTATGTTACACATCACCCGAAGAAGCTACTAAGGCTGTACGACTTTAATGTTATCAAGGCCTATTCTAATTGTTTGTTTTTTTGATCGCATGCAGTTTAAAAAAAAATTATATTATAAAGTATTTGTGGTTTTTAAATTTCTTCTATGTGCTGGTATAAACATGTGAACTTGGTACGAAATTTAAATTTAAAAAGGTTGGCAACGCTGGATCCATATGACAGCTGTAACAGTGTTGTCAAAAATCAGGTTTACAAAGCTTATGATATAAACAAAAAAAAATTACAAATTTATGTAATATATGCCTTTTTGGTAGTCAGCAATGAGATATCACATACAGTTTCCGACGAATTCATTTGATCAGCATTATTATAACATACAGTGAGATCCTCAGATAGTAACTCTTCTTCCACAGAAATCACATTTGCTGGTTTGTTCACACGTCTAGTGTGCTTGATAATATCAGGTATAACAGGAAGGTGTTTTTCAATGTTCCCCGGAAGTTTAAGCACCTTTTCCTTCGAAGTAATTGTGCGTTTGGCTGGTTTATATACACAGTTTGGCAAATTCATGTTCTCTTTATTAGAAGTTTTAATTGTAGCTGGCCTTGGAAATAACGACCCAGCTACGAGACTTTTTGTAGCAACATGTTGCACTTTTGGTACCCTAGGCGAATTCTTTATATACACAGAGACAGGGCTAACAACATTCTTAAAGTCGGGCGTTTTATTACTCGCTCCGGACAATGGTTTTAATGGTACTTTAAAATCAAAATGTTTCTCAACCTGGACTTTGGAAGGACTATTTTTTTGCAACTCTGGAGTAGAGCACAAATTCTTGGTTAGCGTTTTTACTTGTTTTGTACCATAGCAAGGACTAATTAAATTTATAGTTTCATAAGATTGAGAATGAACATCTCTAACTGAACTATGTTGCCCATTGTTTTTGTTAGACTCGAAACAGGATGTACCTGGTTCTGGAGAAGCAGAATTATTAAGTTTTTCTACAATAGCATAATCAAGACCATTTTTTAAAGCCAATTCCATTTCTTCTAGTGTATCATTAAATCTATACTCAGACGATGTGGAAGAATTGTTCAGTTCATCTGATGCTTCATCATATTGATCATGATTTGAAATAATTATTTTAGCTATACCGTTTGCATCGTCGCCATCAAGTACACTGTTGTCTATATCAGTTTCCGTTAAATCTACTGTTACGGTGGGATTTACATTTGATTTTTCATTTAACTGTTCTTCCATAATATATTTTGTTGGTTCAGCAACGTTAATGGTTTCCGAGCAATCTTCATTTACGTGTCCACTCCTCTGCCTTGATCCTCGCTTATTGATATTTAGTGTATTAGAATCATTACATTTCCACATCGTCGAGGATTTCAGAGAGCTCTTATTAATGTGGAAATTGGCAGAGTTTGGCTGTTGCTGAGATTCATCATTCTTTTCGCTTTCAAGCTTCTTCGCTTTTATTTCTAGTCGTATTTCATATGAACTATCTTCATCTGATGATAGCTGTTGCTGAGATTCATCTTTCTTTTCCCTAGGAATCTTCTCCTCTTTTACTTCTAGTTGCATTTCAAATGAATTATCTTCATCTGATGATATCACATATATTTCTGAATTACTACAGTTTTCATTGTCATCGTCCACTATACTTTCCTCTGATATATATGATAATCTGAAGGTATCCCGATGATCATTATCATAATCATCATCGTCATCTGAAGATACATGAATGGTATCAATTTGATGGCCCAAATGTTGACTATAATCGAACGTTTTATTTGGTGAAGCTTCTAGTTCACTTATATCGTCACTCTTTTGAGAAATATCACTGTGACCTGCTTCATCACATTTGAAAGAAGCTGCAGGGAGACAGTTTTCTTCATAGCACACTAAATTAGAACATTCTGCAGCTGACGCGTAAGTGCTTGAGTTTGAATTACTTAAATTTAAAACTTTTGACACTTTTTCTATAAAGTTGTTGTCAGCCTGGGACCCTTCTCTGGGAGTCAAAAACGGAGTATGCGACGTACCACTTTTTTCATGAGTTACTGTCTCATTCGGAGTATAATATTCAGACAGAAATGATGCTTCCAAATCGGGCTCCGTTCTATCAAAAAACTGTTGTTTGAGTAGGTAATCTCTTGTTGGTGAGTTGCAATAGATGGTTCTCGTGGGCTGGTCAGTGCTGCAAACAAAAATGTAAATTTAAAAAAATTGTGGAAGTGAAAAATTTGGAGTGTCTTATACATTTTTAAGGGCTATTTTAGTTATTTTGTTGTTATATAAGGAGAAAGAAACATTTCTGATAAAGAAATTATAATCGGTAAGTATTAATCAGATAATTATCCTTTCGTTACTCATGCGCTCTATTATTGGTATTGATATTATTCAAGTCTATTCTGTGGTTTCAGTACCTTTCGTTTACGGGTAACTGATGAGTTTGAGTATGTTGACGAGGTAAAATAGAAAACAGTTTAAAATACTCTTTGTTTCTATGTTCTGTAATATCTTCCCAATCAAATAATGGTTGTGGTTATGCAATCAAAAGTAAAACTAGCGATATGTACTACTATTGTAGTACAAGCGACTTTAATTTCTTTCTTACTCTACCGTTGTTAGTACATATCGCTAGTTTTACTTTTTATTGCATAACCACAACTATTATTTGATTGGGAAGATATTACAGAACATTGCAATGATATTGTAGTGTATTAGGACACTATTATAGAAGCAAATTTTATTTATTTATTTAGAAGAATATCACATGGTCAAGCAACAGGTAAAAACCCAATTACAGGTTGACACTAATTACAAATATATTATTATTATTATTCTGCCGTACTTAGCCAAAGAGCAACATCTCCAATGTTCACCAATGGAAACACTACTCTTCAGCCAAGCACAGCAGTATCATGGTACTGGTAGTACAATATGAGAATAGAAAATCATAAATAAAAAACAGAGCAAAACAAATGTAAAGATTTTGCATTAGCAGATTTTTGAATTTTGGAAAAGACATGCAGAAAATATCAATACACTCAGCATACTGATTATAAGATTGCATAATTCTCCAAAATGGTGAGTTTAAAGTAACATTGGTACTAGCAAATTCCAGTTTGAACAGTTGCAAATGTCTGGTATTGAACTCAGACACATTAAAAATAATACATGAAATTGTAACGCTAGCTTCCGTTGGAATTTGATTAATTCATTAAATAATATATGCAAATTTAAACGTCGCCGACATTTAGCGTTATCAAGAACCCGGCGTGTTCCAGGGAGATAAGCTAGCGCAGACCAAAGTTCCGCTCGTGATAACAGCGCTAGACAAAGAAAAGTCGCTCGCCGTCTCCCCACCTATGAACAAGCGAGCCGTATAAAAGCGGTTGCAGAGCTTATTTTAGACAGAGATTCCCCAGAGAGATTTTCCTGACAGATTCTCCAGTCCTTCCAGTCCCCGATCCCCCGTCCTATTTACCTGTCCGGCCCAGACAAATTCTCAATTATTCTTCTACCTCAAATTCCTGATTTCCTTCCGATATCCGCTGGTAGACCAGACCAGACCTGGGGTTCGTTAGAAGTAGATGCTTTCAATAGAAAACCCACCTTGCGTACCTAAAACTCTCTCTTGTTAATAAACCTGGGGCTCGTTAGAAGTGGACGCTTTCAATAGAAAACCCACTTTGCATGCATAAAACTTCCCTGTTAATAAGCCCAAAGCTCGCTAGAAGTGGAAGCCTTCGCAAGAAAACCCACTTTGCGTACCTAAAACTCTCTCTTGTTAATAAACCTGGGGCTCGTTAGAAGGGGACGCTTTCGATAGAAAACCCACTTTGCATGCTTAAATTATTCCCCTGTAAATAATCCCGACATTAATTAGGCCTAATAGACCCACTAACTCAAGCCCGTTATCAGCTGCCGCGAGATTAAATTCTTGCCTCGCAGACAACTGCCGAAACTTTTTAGTTTCGACTCGAAACAGTTCATTTTGATTTCAATACATTTAATTTCAATGCCTAACTAAAAATACCCCGTATTCAGATTATAACTGGGCTTTCCTGTTGGTTTTAATTCATAATTAAAGCAGCCCGTATTCAAGTCCCGAAAACCAGTGTTCATTGTAATTTCAATTCGTAATTCAAACAGCCCGTGTCCACGCTAAATATGTGCAGTTCAATTTGCATTTAAAACCAGTCCGTACACGAGTTGTAAATCGATGTAAGCTGGCGAACTTTTACTAATCACTCAGATTATAGTTACGTACTTGGCATGTCCATGGAGGAATAACATTTCCGAGGTGCGTAAACTTCCAGGGCCAGCGACGTTATCCTGCAGCGACGATCGCACCGAAGAAGCACACACTCGTCTCCGCGGCCTCCCGGTGAAAACCGTAGCAGTCCAATTAGGGTAAGAAATACAGTAATTAACCTAATTCCTACACGTGTTTACAGCCGTCAAAATAGCACAGAAGCGAAATTGACAGCACGAACTCCCCACGACGCCGGCGCCGCGTGAGCTCCCGTAGACTCGCGAGGAAGCACCCGACCGACCCCGAAGAAAACCTGTTAGACAAAAACACCCGCTATCCGCCTGTGTATCACCGGTTGCGGTTCTTCCAGGGAAACGAAACACCGGTTTAGGGCAAATAACACAGGTCTGCGACCAAATTTTTTTCTTTAAAATAATGGGTGATTCTTATGTATTTTGGTGCGCTGAGTTCGGAAATGCCCTCAGTTTTTTCCCAGCATGTAAGCATTTTCCGCAAAATGCATTTTTCTGCGGGATTGCCTACCTTAAGGCGTATATTTATGAATATGCCGAAAAAAGTTGTTTTTCCTATTCGGCTTCATAGTTTTATATTAGAAACTATGAAATATGATAAAAATTAGTATATTTAACAGTATTAGTCAGCGTATGAATCATGGAAACCCATTACCTTAATAGTATGCAATTAAGGTTTATCGCTTTTCTTCGGTGTTTTCAGATTCCAATGTTACTGTAATAAATGTTTTTGTTATTAAAAGTACATAAATAAATAGGAGAAATTCTTTCTGGTAATTAGAGTAATTGTGGTGAACATTATTGACAAATGAAACCTGGATTTTCCCATTGCCCTATATATACCCCTCGTAGTCCTTCGATTTGTTCATTTCAATTTAAATATTCTTAAAGTGTCTTTCAAAATGTCTTCAAGAGCTTGTGTTAATAATCCTGATAGTTTCTGTTACATTTGTGGCGAACTTGTATTAAAAATACAATCTCGAAGTATTACGGAGTTTATTAAAAAAGTGTACTTTGCCTATTTTGGTGTGAAGATCGGAGATCAAGAAAAACCTGGGGCCCCTCATGGAGTGTGTTCAGGCTGTGTTGAAGGACTTCGCATGTGGTCTAAAGGAAAGGTGAAATCTTTTCGTTTTGGGGTGCCTATGATTTGAAGAGAGCCGAGAAACCACGGCGATGACTGCTACTTTTGTTCTTGCAACATACAAGGGTACAATGCCAAAAATAAAAAAGATATATGTTACCCAAACATGCAATCTGCACTTCGGCCTGTGCCTCATGGACCCGGTATTCCAGTACCAGTGCCCCCACACAATTTTGACGATTTGCCAGAGTCATCAGAGAGCGAGTCAGAGCAGTTGGATGATGAGTTTCAAGTCGAAGACTGTGGACCCCAACAGTTTTCACAAGAAGAATTAAACGACCTCGTTTGTGATTTAGGGCTTTCTAAAGAGTCTGCTGAATTACTGGGCTCTAGACTTCAAGAAAAGAACTTGTTGAGATCTGGAACTTCATTCTCTTGGTACAGAAGCAGAGAAAAACAATTTGAGTCAAATTTTTCTCAAGATGGCGAACTTGTATATTGTTCTGATGTTCCCAAGTTGATGTCAATGTTTAACATTCAACATGTGTCAGATGAATGGAGGCTTTTTATTGACTCGTCAAAAAGAAGTTTAAAAGCAGTTTTGCTACACAACGGCAATAAATACGCTTCTGTACCCGTGGGGTACTCTGTGCATCTAAAAGAAAAGTATGACAACATGGCTTTTATCCTTGATAAATTGAAATATAAGGAGTTTGGATGGCCTATCTGTGGTGATCTCAAAGTCATCTCTATGGTGCTTGGACAACAAGGTGGCTATACGAAATTCCCCTGTTTCCTATGTGAGTGGGATAGCCGGGCAAAAGCACAGCACTGGAGCCAAAAAGTGTGGCCAACGAGAACTTTGAAGGTTGGAGAAAAAAATGTTCACTTTTCTTTGGTTGATCCCAAAAGTGCTTTTACCCCCACTTCACATCAAGCTTGGACTGATGAAGCAGTTTGTCAAGGCATTGCCAAAAGATGGCGAAACGTTCAAATACCTTGAAAAGAAATTCCCGGGACTGTCTGAGGCAAAGTTAAAGGAGGGTGTTTTGTTGGCCCGGACATTCGGAAACTAATGAAAGACAATCAGTTTGAAAAGGTGATGAAAAAAGCTGAGAAAGAGGCGTGGATATCATTTAAAGAAGTTGTGACTAAGTTTTTGGGGAACAATAAGGACCCGGATTATGAAGAAATTGTAAATAAAATGTTGAAATGTTTTAAAACCTTGGGGTGCTCCATGAGCTTGAAACTTCACTTTTTGAACTCCCATTTGAGTTATTTCCCAGAAAACCTTGGTGCCGTAAGTGAAGAGCAGGGCGACAGGTTCCACCAAGACATCAAAGAAATGGAACGGAGGTACCAAGGACGATGGGATGTGAATATGGTGGGAGACTACTGTTGGATGCTTCATAGAGAACTTCCAGACATCCCACACAAACGGAAAAGCTCAAAACGGAGTTTTGGGGGAAAAAGATGTAGATATTATAAAGAATTATAAATCCTTATTGTATATACTACATATTATTTTTATCAAATTGTATTTAAAAATGTAAATAAACCACTAGTAATATATATTTTTTTAATTTCAAAATGCATTTTTACCTATATGTACTGCGGGTTTTGCATAACTTTCTTTTTCAGTTTGCGGAAAATCCCTACGTGCTGGAGAAAAACTGAGGTCATATTTGGACTCAGCGCACCAAAATACATACGATTCACCCATTACGGTGAAAAAAAATCAAAAAATTTCAATTTGCAGGCCTGTGTAATTTGTTTTACTGTAATATACAATTTCATTTCACTAACTTTTTAATAAATGCTAAATGTAACTATAGTTAAAACATAATAAATTGTTTAAATGTATTTCCATGGTGTTTTATGTATTAATCTATCATATATCTGAGCGAACATTATCTCCGACTTTTGAGCTACCCGTTCGCAGTAATTTTGACATCTTTATAAGAAGGGGCCAGTGTTACAAAATAAAATCCGGACAGTTGAACATATTATTTAAAATCTTATAAAGAACAGTATCATCATTACACTTTCTACGATTTTCCAAAGTCACCAAGCCGACAGTCGCCAATCTACAGACATGAAGGTAAGTCAATATTGAGTCACTTACAAGTAATTCTTACAAATTTTCTTTGGATTTTTCGATTCTATTACAAGGAATTGCATAACAAGGGTTCCAGATTACGCTTACATATTCAAGATTTAATCTAACGTAAGCAGAATACAACAGCTTATATGTATTAATATTTTTAAAAGAATTTGTAATTCTTAAAATAAATCCTAGCATAGAATTTGCTTTATTTGTAATGTTTTCAATATGTTTAATAAAAGTTAATTTAGAATCAAAAGTAACACCAAGATCTTTCATAAAATTTACTTCACGGATACTTTCTTGTGCGATCGTGTAGTAATATTTTAAACACTTTAAATTTCTTGTAAATCTAATATAACAGCATTTATTTATATTTAATTAAGAAGACTCCAAGTCGACAACGTGTCAAGATCCACTTGTAATTTATATGTGTCGTTTTGGTTTTTTATGACTTGATATATTTTAAGATCAGCTGCAAGGAACAAAAGACCACATGACAGTATAGATGACAAATTATTAAAAAAAATTGGAAACAAAGTTGGTTCGAGATGGGAGCCCTGAGGCACACCAGACGTAAAGTAATGAAGATTAGAATTAAAACCGTTTACTACACCCATCTGTGTTTTGTTAGTGAGATACGATGTAAACCACTGCAGTAAATTTTCTATAACGCCGTAATATAAGTTTTTGAACAAGTAATGCGTGGTTGACCTTGTCGAAGGATTTGCTAAAATCTGGATATACCGTGTCGATCTGACGCCCTTCCCCGAAGCTCTCAGCAAGATAATTTGAAAAGATAAGTAAATTGCTTACTGTTGATTTTTTGGCTAAAAATCCATGTTGCTTGGGAGTTATATGAGCTTCCATAAAAGACATTAAGTATTTATTTATAATGCTTTCAAATACCTTCCCAAATACCGAGAGCTTCGAAATAGGTTGATAATTACTTACCACTGATTTATCACCTGATTTAAAAATATGCATAATATCGAGAGATCCAAAAAAAACTGTTCCTCAGCGGGCTGTGAAAATTCAACGTATGAATAATATGTTGGTGACACTGTACGTTAATGTCAAATTCGAGGTTAGCAGGTTAGGATTTGCGTCATTTTGTGTCATAACTGACGGAAAACCTAACCTGATAACCTCGAATTTGACATTGACGTACAGTGCCACCAACATATTATTCATACGTTGAATTTCCACAGCCCGCTGAGGAACAGTTTTTTTTGGATCTCTCGATATAAGCTAACAGAAGCTGTAGAGGATAACAAAGTATGAGAACAATTTCTGATAAAATATGGATCAATACCATCAAGGCCTTTAGATTTAGAAATGTCGAGATTAGAGAGAGTGTCCTGAATTTCATTTTCACTCAGTGATAATTCAGAAAAGGGAATGACCGGTGGGGGTGTATTAATATTTTGTATTTGTTTAAATGCAGCAGGTTTCCAAATTGATGAAAAATGAACTGCGAAATAATTGGCTATTAATAATAATGGTGAGGCACTAACACCCCATGAAGGAGCTTGGCCTGCAAGGCAGAAGGTCAGAGCTTTCGTATCCTCGCTCTCACACACGGCTGTCTCGTGTCAAATTCATGACACGTGGTGATGTGGTGAGCATCACTCATTAGACAACCGCATTATTACCCCTTATTCTTTCGAATGCAGGTCCCCAATTATTTAAAGCGCCTGGGTAGGCCGCCCGCCAGGCATCGTTCTGGGATTTGAACTCCAGACTTCCGCGCCACAGTCCAATGCTCTAACCACCAAGCCACGCTGGCGCTAATTGGCTATTATTGTTGGAATATTACTGGAAGCGTCATTGTCAGTCATTTTATTTATTTTTTATAGAAAAATAAAAGAAGAGAAAAAATAAAACGGAATAAGGACAAGAGGACTCATAAATGAAGAAGGAATAACAATACGATATAGAAAAGAGAAAACGAATATGGAAAGATCACTTCAGTAAACCCTTAAAGGGAAAAGTGGAAGACACGAATGGGGCAATAGTTGAACCATACGATGAAGAGAGAGAAATACAAGCTCCAACTTATGAGCTAATAAAAATAATAAAAAAAATAAAAAATGGAAAAGCAGCAGGTAGCGACGACATAATAGGAGAAATATTAAAAAACGGAGGAAAAGAACTACATGATAGAATTCACAAGCTAATAGTAACAATATGGAAGAAGGAAGAAGTGCCAGAAAAATGGAAGAAGGGAGTAATCATACCACTACACAACAAAGGGAAGAAAGAAGACACCAACAACTACCGTGGAATAACACTATTGAACACAGCGTACAAAATATTATCAGTAATACTACATCGGAGATTAGAACCATACACAGAAAAGCTTCTCAGGGACTACCAAAATGGTTTTAGACCCGGAGGATCAACAATAGACGCACTACATGCAATAAATCAAATATTGGAAAAAAGCTATGAATTTAACATCGAACTAAATATACTGTTTGTGGACTACAGGCAAGCTTTCGACAAAGTCAATCGAAAAAGAATGTTTGAAGAAATGAAGATACTAGGAATCCTAATGAAATTAATAAAACTAACAGAGATGACGATGACAGAATCCCATAATAAAATAATAATAAAAACACAAGATGAAACAACCGAGAGTTTTGAGATAAATATGGGGGTGCGACAAGGAGATGCGTTATCAGCAGTGTTATTTAACATAGTTGTTATATATAAAAAGTGTAGTAAGGACACTAGAAGACCAAGGAAATATAAACACGCAAATTATAGCATATGCTGATGACATGGCTATAATAAGCAGGACAAGAAAAAGACTAGTGATGGGCGAATCCGAATGAAAAGAATCGAATTATTCGATTGTTTCCGCTTTCCGAGATATTCCGATTGTTACTGAAAATATCTCGAATGAAAAAATTTGTCGGAACAATCGGACTACTCGGAACAATCGGATGCTCGGAACGTCGGAACTCCGATGGTCGTTCAACCGATTCTCTCGTTTGAACTGCGATTACTCGCATTCGGATACAAGTTTGTCCAAGCGATCGATGGTCGGCTCTCGCTCTCGGCTGCCGGTGTGCCGCTTGCCGACGGATTATTCGGGGTTCTCATTTAAAACAATATTTTAACAAAAATTTGAAATAAGTAACCGAACACGCGATGTAGCTGCTATAGGATACTGCAGTTTAAATTTAAACTACATGAATTAATAACACATTCATTCATTTTCAAATTAGGTCTATAATGTATAATGGTTATTTATATTTATACAGTAGATACAGTAAACATTGCGCTTCCATACTTTGACCAAAATTATTTAAAAAGATATTTTTGTCAACTACACGGAAAAATTACATGTTCAGCACATTGGAAAAGTGATTCTTCCATCTTCACGTAATACTTTTACATTCGCTGGAAAACTCTCACTTTTCTTAACTTGTAGAACAATTTACTATTAATTCACTAGCGATCTAAGAAGAAAATTAACTTGCTAGCATATAAACATTATGAACAGTTACTTATGGTTGCTACTATAGAGATAATAATAATAATAATAATGCCAGTTTAAAATAACAAAATTGAAGAAAAAACTGTTAATCAACTTTATAATTTTATGACGCTCAACGGCTTAAGCCTGAAAAGAAACACAGATTGCAGCTGAAAATTATTTCGATGGCGCAAATAATTCTCGTATTTTAAACGCCCGCATTCGGCTATGCACAGCAAACACGCAGTACGCGCCTACTGCACACGCACAGCTCTCGACGAAATCCAAGATATTCATTCGTATTCCGAACTGAATGATTCATTCGTATCCGATTGTTCCGAATGATTCATTCAATTGTTAAATTCTCTCGCATTCGGATACCTCGATTGTTAAATTCATTCGATTGTGCCCATCACTAAAAAGGACTCATAAAAGCATTTAGAGAAATGGAGCAAAAAGCAAAAAAAGTGGGCCTACAAGTCAACGAACAGAAGATGAAACATATGAAATATGGAAGAAACAATGAAAACGAGAACCAAAACCTGCAAGTCAACAACTACAACTTTGAGAGCACAAGCAAATACAACTACCTGGGGACACAAATAAGTAACTCAAGTAAAAGTAATGAAGAAATCAAGGCAAGAATCCAAGCAGGTCATAATTAAATTAAAAAATTAAAATTAAAAAATTAAAAATATATAATACATTAATAAAGCCTGTGGTGACGTATGCCATGGAAACACGATGCATAAGAAAAAAAGACAAAGAACAACTAAGAATATTCGAACGCAAGATACTGAGGACAACATTGGGACCAAAAAAGACAAGCGAAAATGAATATCGAGTGCTAATGAACTTTGAAATACAGAAAGAAATAAACGAGAAAGATATAGTGAAACACATAAAAGCACAAAGAATAGGATGGCTAGGCCACATAACACAAAGTGAGAGAAAGAAAGCTATAAAAGCAACAACAGAATAGAAATCGAGTGAGACAAGAAACAAATGAACCCAGATCGAGATAGATAGACGAGGTGGCAGAGGATTTAAAAATAATGGGAGTGAAAAACTGGAAAGAAGAAGCCATGAACAGAAAAACGTGGAAAAACTTAGTCGAGAAAGCAAAAACCCACCAAATGTTATGAAAAAGTAAAAATCACGAGGAAAGGGGACTAATCCACCCTAGAAACAGGATCAAGGAAGTTCCTTTTGAAATGGCCAAAACCCAAATGGGTTGTGGAGCCTAAGAAGAAGAAATACTTTTCCAGATTGGTACCCAATTCATTAGGAAAGTACTGTGTTACCGAGCTACCCATGTTTTTAAGATGATTAGCAATGTCATTAACTATTTCTTGAGGTAATTCTTCTGAATTTGTCTCTTCACAAAACAGTCAAACTTCCCACTTTCAACGCTACTTAGCCAAATTTGTAATTTCCTTTTAAAAGATCTTATTTTATCATTTTCTGTAAACACTGTGATCTGTTTTCCTCAAAGTGACAAATTAACTTCATTAAGTTTAGAAAATATTTCTGTTAAATAGGTAAGTCTAAACAACCAGTTTTTATCAATTCATATGCTTTGTAAATCAAAACGATGTTCCAGAAAAAAAGTGTGAACTTCAGCTCGCAACTCGAACAATCGAAGTAGTATTTTACCCCGATATAACCATCGAACTTCTTTGTAAAGTAGTAGAGAAGAATGAAGGCTTCCCATATCATCGCACAAGATTTTAAATAGTCGCATGTTTAACGGTCGGGCGATCTGTTGTGGCACGATGACCATTGACATAACCACTGTGGTCACCTAAAATAAAATTTCCCCCTTTTAAGGAATTTTTGATGGCAACGAGAAACAGGGATTTTTTACACTTCACTGGTCGAATCCACTCGCGCCGCCCTTCCGCATCGGGGCTCAGCGGTGAGCACACTTTGAGAAACGCTGATCTAGTTCATGAGTATATGTGCAAAGGAAAACCAACGGTTGTTCATTGCGTTATTCATGCTGTATATGTTACTGCTTATGTAGTTTCGCTAAACATTGAGCTTAAAACACAAAAAAATCGAAGAAAGAAATTTAAAGATTTTTTTTTAAAGACTTCGGTGAAGCCGTGTGTTGCCCCTGATAAAAAGGTCTCGTAAGAGTTAACACAAGCCAACCACTACCACAACTTTATCAAATTCATCTCATAGTAACAATAAAGCTTCACGCAATCGTTATTACATATGTCCAGTTAAATAATCCAGAAGTCAAGAGAAATAAGAGAAAGAGCTGCAACTTTAAAAAAAAATCAATGACTATGATTATGCAGGGTGTTTGTAGATCGCTAGACAGTCCGAAACTTTGTTAATAATAGATATTGAAAAAACCTTTTCTTTATTTTAAATGCCAGTATACAACCTACAAACTGCCATAAACTAATTTAAACCATGGCCTCCTATTTTTACAGTGATACACAACTTTGGTTTTTTAAATGAAACACCCCGTATATTTCTACATAATTGAAATCAGCGCCAAAAATACTTCATGATAGCATGCTTAAACTAAAAATTTTGAACTTACTATTTTTGAAAATTAAAAAAAAAACGTTTACTTAAAGTAGGTCGTAGTAGGTCAATCAAATAAGAAATGCAAACAAATTTTTACTTGGCTCTAAAAATTCGATCGAACTATCGCACAAAATGTACAAAAACAATTGAAAACTGTTTTTTTAAATGGAACAATGAGTTTCATTTGAAAAATACAATAAAAGGGCTTTCCAAAGATGTACCATATTAGCTATTTTGTTTAAAAGTAGCTTTTAAAAAATCAACAATACATAAAACAATTAAAAAATAATACTGTTTTATGTAAAGAAATATGGTTTTCAATTGGTTTAGTACGTCTGGTGAGCTAATTCGATTATGAGATACATTTAGGTTTAGAGCCAAGTGGAATTTCTTTTGCATTTTTTATTCGATTGTTGGCAATTTTGCATAAGTCATGGCCTGAGAGATGTTTATTGATTGACGAAAGATAATAAAAAAAAAATCTTTTTTATTCAATTTATTACCTTACGGGTTACAAAGCAAAAATACAATGTTTTATGCACGAAGTCTGCGATGCAACTGAACTAGTGATAACAATTACGTGGGACATCCGTAAGACAAGATAAACTCATTATCAGCGTTCTCACATGTGTCGACAGATAATGCGTTTATGCAAGCATGTAATTAATACGTAACACCTCCCGACCGAGATTGGAAAATCATCTATGGAATAGGATTTTTCAATTTTTGCAGTTCTAAAGGAATCTCTTTTGGATTCGATTTATTTATGATGTTGTCAACTTGTCTAAGAGGCAGTTACGTTTACAATATAATATCATACTAAACATAACAAAAGCAAACAAAAATATAACTACAAGTGTTAAAGAGCTTATTCCGAAATGCGTGGGCAGTACATAGTCATTGTGGACAATTTCTTTAGATAATTGAGTGAATTGATTTTTTATTGACTGAAAATCATTTAAATCGATTTGTTTTAATTCAATGGTAGGTGTTTCTGGAAAGTAATTTTTAAGTGTATACATTGTTATGTTTAAAGAAGGCAGGTTAATATTTCTAATGAATTCATTCTTATAATTATTTGTCGATAAGGTATATTCATGATTGGTTACCTTGCATTCTTTCGGCAATTGTATTAAATAGGTTCCAAAAAGAGGTTGTTTGTAAGGACTATTATTACTGCAACTTACATCGAATATTAATTCTTTAGGAGTGATCAATAACCAGGCATTATTACTTATTTTATGCATTTTAACTGTATTTAACTTAAATCTATAGATTTTACAATCTGTGGTTCCCTTAAAATTAAGAAGGTCAACCGCACATCTTTCGTCTTTTTCTAAATCTTGATCAACGTTTTCACAGAAATAGAGGCCTTGTTTCACTTTTGTGCACATATTATTAATTGTTACACTGAATTTATTATTGAATAGGATGTATGGTTTTGAAGGAATTATCATGTGGAAAGTGTTGTTGTTTGGTATTGGTAAGGGAATCAATTGATAGTAGTCGTAAGTGTAATTAGTACTCAGAGGTATTTCGAGTATGAAGACTAAATTAGTTCCTTTTCTATATGCCTTTACGTCGATTAAATGATCGTATTCACTAAGATCAATCGAAGGTTCATATGGGAGTCTGTATAGTATATGTTGTTTTGAGATAAATTCAAGTTCAGTTCGTAGATCCTTAAGTTCCACGATAGAAGGGTGTAAAATATTTAATTTAGCGAAGGTGATTGCTTCTTCAAGTGTATCCAGAATTTCTAACAGAAGATTTAATAGAGTGGCCAACTGAAGTTGTACCGAATGGAGATTAATTAGTGCATAATTTTCGATATCGTGTAATGCTGTAGTTTTGATGGCTGATTCAATTTGTAGAAGTCGAAATTGAAGAATTTTCTGGTTAGTTTCTAATTTAAATAATGTTTGATTGTACTTGTCGATAGCTTGGGTCATCAATGACGTTTGGCGTATTGTGATCTCTTCTAATTTATGTTGATTCTTTTGAAGGGAATTTAAGGCTTGATCTATTCTTTTTCCGTCTTCAGCATCGAGGTTACCGGTAATAAAGCTGATTAGGCTTCCTAAACCGTCTATTGCACCTCTTTTGACTTTCCGAACGTGATTGGGAAACAAATGTTCAATTTTCTTTTGAATTTCTATTAATAGACTTTCCAAAACGAGCAGATAATTATGACTTTCTAATTTATATATGGGTCCATGATTTTCCGATTCTAATGGTTTTTTGAGGTAATTTACATTTTCTTTTAGTTTTTCATATTCGATTAATAAAGGTGAACAATCGATAGTCTTAATGAGGGTCCATTGGTCCTTTTTTATTTGTGCTGTACCAAGCCTGTTGAAGTAAAGACCTGGATTGTTTTTGAGGTTCGTGAATCCTGGTTCTGCGGGGTAGCAGATTCTAAAGCAGAGGAATCTGTAACAAAGGGCCGTAAATTGTTGACATGTGCCTGTCTTGTTCCTTTATTATTTTTAAGTGTGCATACATGATGCGGCGTTATAGATATAATTTCGTAGGGTCCGATAAATTTTGGTTTGGCTTTTCCTCTTCGGGAATCGGTTTTTAGTAAAACTTGTTGTCCAACTTGGTAGAAGTGTTTTCTATTTTCTTTTGCATTCAATTTTAAAATGTAATTTTCTTTTAATTGCTGTTGCTGTCTTTTAATTTGTTCATATAAATATTTCATTTTTTCAGTGTGATTAGCAGTGTAATACCATACTCGTTGTTGTTCGAAATCAGCTGAAAAGGGATCCTGTGACATAGTATGTCCGAAAAGTAATTCGTGGGGTGTCATTTTGGTGCTTGTATGAATAGTGTTATTGTATGCGATTATGGCATATCGCATTAAAGTTTTAGGTTCTTCCTTAGAATGTCGACTTTTCAATAATCGATAGTGCTCTATCAGGGTTGAATGTAGTCTTTCGATGGGACTGTTGGATTCATGACGTCCAGGCGTTGTAATGTGCAAATTAATTTTGTGAAAAGCAAGTAGTTCTTGTATTATTATTCCGTTAAATTCTCCGTCTCCTATAATTTTTATTGGTGTACCATATTGTGATATAAATTTTGTTATTTTCCGAACTATGGTTACGTTGTTTCGATCTTTCAGGTGATATACTTGTGCAAATTTTGAAAGTTTATCGATAATTGTTAAGAACATTATTGTCGATATAAAATATGTCTATGTGGCATTCCTGCATCGGTTTATCCGGAGTGTCCGTGACATTATAAGGGGCTTTAGTAGGTTGTCTATCATATTTTTGTTTTTTGCATTCTGCACAGTTATTAATGTAGTCTGAGATTGATTTTTCCATGTTCTTCCAATAGAATTTACGCTTTAACGCTAATAAAGTTGCTTGAATTCCACGGTGATTAGTTTTTCCTTCGTGGTAAAGTTTTATTTGTCCATATTGTTCTTCTTTGTCGATAATATGTTTAACTCTATTTAAACATCTAAATAATCTTGGTTTGTTTACACTGAATAATTCGATTGTTAATCGGCATGTAATCTTGTATAATTCATCTTCTGGAAAGAACAGGTAGTATGATGTGTCGGGTTTGCAAAATTCTAAAAATATTTTTCGTAGGGTAGGCAGAGGATTCGTTGTATTTATTTCCACATTCAAAATCTTGTGTCCTTCTTGCATTTTAATTTTTGGGGTCGATGGCTCGTCGTGAACCATATGAAATATTATTTGGTTTTCTTTCGTTTCCAGGGCATCCTCACAAATAGGTATTGTAGGTGTCGATGATTCCTGGGTATGTTGTGTATTTGAATCTGTGTCTTCTGGTTGTTGGATTCTTGTTATAGGTATTAATTCTTCGAGATCGATTGGCGTTGGTATTCTTGCGGGTCGATTTATTACAGGTCGCGGTTCAGGTGTGTTTAAGCGTTCACTGTTTACAATTTCGTCCAGGAGTTGGTCGAGTTCTTCGTCTTCATTTGCTATCATAGAAATATTTGTTGTATGTGTAATGGGATTAATTTGTATGCGAGAGAGGGCGTCAGCATTAGAATTTTTGGTTCCTTTTTTGTAAATAATATCGTAATTATATTCTTCCAGTTTGAGTCTCCAACGTGTTAGTTTAGAATTGGGTTCTTTAAGTGAATTTAACCAAATGAGTGGTCTGTGATCTGTAACAATGGTGAATTTTCTTCCATAAAGATAAAGGCGGAAATATTTGGTGGCCCAAATTATAGCGAGTAATTCTTTTTCTATGGTCGAATACCTTTGCTCCGTTTCGTTGAGGGTTCTAGATGCGTATGCTACTGGTAGGTCTTTTCCAGGTGTACCTTGAGATAAAATTGCTCCAAGGGCGACATTGGATGCGTCGGTTGTGAGAATAAATTGCTTATCAAAATCCGGGTATTGAAGTATTGGGTCATTTAGTAGTATATTTTGCGCACTTTGAAATGATTTTACAAAGTCTGGGGTGTGTTCTACCTTTTTACCTTTCTTTAGACAGTTCGTAAGAGGTTTAGTCATTTTTGCGAAATCCTTTATGAATTTTCGGTAATATCCCAAAAGTCCAAGGAATCCTTTGATTTCTTTCTGGGTTGTTGGGATTGGATAATTTTGTATGGCTTTTATTTTGTCGGGGTTTGGTTTAACTCCTTGTGGTGTTACTATATGTCCAAGATATGCTACTTCTTTACGTAGGAATTCACTTTTGTCTAGCTGAATTTTCAAATTGTTTTCTCTGAGTCTATTAAATTCGTTACGTAATCTTGTAATGTGTTCTGGAAGTGAGGTAGAAAAAATTATAACGTCGTCTAAGTACACTAAGCATTGGCTATCTGTTAGTCCTTTTAGCACGTTGGTCATAATCCTTTGAAACGTAGCTGGGCTATTTTTAAGGCCAAAGGGCATGCGTAAAAATTCAAAATGTCCGTCATCTGTAGAAAAGGCAGTCTTTTCTCTGTCTTCCGGGTCAATTTCCACTTGATGGAAGCCTGAAGCTAGGTCTAGAGTGGTAAAATATTGGCTTCGTCCTAGTTTATCTAATATGTCGTTAATATTGGGGATAGGAAACTTATCTTCAATTGTCTTTTCATTCAATTTCCGATAGTCCACTACTATTCGCCACTTTTGTTGTTTTGATGCATCCAATTTTTTTGGTACAATCCATATGGGTGCATTCCAAGGCGATTCGCTAGGTTTGATAATGTTGTCCTTCAACATTTTGGCCATTTGAGTTTGAACTTCTTTTTTATGAATGTATGGATAACGATAATTTTTCGTAAATACGGGTTCATTGTCAGTTGTTCGAATTTTATGCTTAATTTTATTAGTAAATGATAATGGAATGTCTTTGCAATAAAATATATCTCGGTATTCCTCACATAAATTCGTTATTAACGTTTTCTCCTCGTCATTCATGTGATCTGTTCTTAAATTGTTTAAGTTTTCTCGTAATTTGATTTTGACATCTTTTGTACTAATATGATTTAATTCGATAGTCTTAGGTTCAACTATTGGTTGTAATTGAATTGGTTTCTTTAAATTAAGTTGAATTGGTTTGTTTCATGTATTTATAACTGTAGTCAAAAATGCGTTATTTTCAATCTTGACATATGCTTCTGGGATTATTAAATCTGGTCCAAAGTTTCTTTTTTCACATAGTGCTTCTTTTAGTTGGCTGTCGGTGGGTAGTCGAATTATACTTTCTGATCGAGGTGGAATATTTATTTCACATTTATCCTGTTTCCTTGTAGGTATTTTTTCATCATCTGATGGTTGAATATGGAGTGGCAAAGTACAGTTACTTGTAATTAGCTGATTAGTAGATAAATCGATTCTTGCGTTCAATTGTTTTAACAAATCGAGTCCAATGAGTCCTTCGTAGTTGTCATTAAAATTGAATAAGTAGATTTTGTGCATTTGATTTGTCTTGAAGGATCTTGGTAATGGTATATTAGCTACTTCATCATGAATTGACGTTGCATGTGCAGTGCTAATTTGGAAAGGTTCGTTGTAAATATATTCGGAATAATACTTGTGTACGAAAGCGGGATTTAACAATGTTTTCATAGATCCAGTGTCAATCATGAGTTTTGCGTTGAGTTCCGGTAAGTATATGTAAGGTAGTTTAGGTGATGCCGAATTGTTAACGTATATTAGGTCAGGTTGTTGTTCGGGCTGGTCAGGGAAAAATCCTGTTCGGGGTCATTTTCTGATGCTGGAATCCAACTGTTGTCTTCTTCGGATTGTTCATAATAATTATATTCAGCGTCAGGTGCAAGTCCATAAGCGTTATCTTCTTCTTGTACTTCGGTTTCTACAGGTCCTTGATCATGGTAGAAAAGTTCTTCGGAAATGAAGTTCCTAGGTTGATTGGATTGTCGAATATAATATGGCTGTTTAATAGTACGCGATATATCCATAGGAGTAGGCTTCTCGAGAGGTTGGATATTTCGAGGCTTAAATACGTTGGTTCCTGTTGGTTTCTGGTTTCCAAAAACAATTGGTTGCGATGGAAACTGCTTTGCTGGGAATTGTTTTGTAGACGATTGCTGTGGTGGTAAAGCAGGAAGTGTCCTTATTGGTGCTGGAAAATGTTGGCGTTGTACTTGGAATTGTGGGTGAACGGGCTGCATCATTGGTCTATACTGCGTTTGAACCATTGGCATTGGTTGACGATGGAAGTAATAATTTTGCTGATTTGGCTGATTTGACTTCTGTGTCACATTTGGTTTGTGATGGGGTTTTGCAATGCTTTGATTGCCTGATTGCAAATGCCATACGTTTTGTTCTTCGTTAATATATTTAAGGGCATTTTCCATAGTGGTTGGTCGTTGACTCCGTATGAATGATCCAAGGGGGTTTCTTAATCCACTTAGAAACGTCTTTAAAGTTAAATTGGTGTACAAGTCTCCTTTAACCTTAATTGTAGCTTCGTCTGTTGTGTTGGTACTTAAATGTGAAAATAGGGCGGCTCTCATTCTTATGCACGAGTTGTAAAAGTCGATTGGGTTTTCGTGATTTCCTTGTCTGAGGTGTAGTAAATCTTGAAGAAGGCTGTCTTCGGATCTTCGGTCGCCAAAATTGTTTTTTAAAATTTCTTTGAGTTCTTTATAACTTCCGATGGTATATCCTGCAGTTACTAATACGGCTTGTCCGGTTAGTTTGCTTTCGATGCCGGATAACAGAAGATGATTGATGTAATCTTCATTGTTGGCAGTTGAAAATTGATTGTAGATGAGATCGGCTGCTTTGAAAAATCTTGCAAGTTGAGTGGGATCTCCTCCAAACTCGGGAATGGTCTTTAGATATTCGAAATGGAAAGCTGGTACTGCCATTCTTCTTGTGTTTTGTCGTTCGAGTATATTCTCTTGTACAGCAGCTGTTTGTTGTATCGGCAGGTTTGGTTGCGTGGATGTGTTAGGAATTGCAAATGGATTTATAGCAAGGTTGGCTAGTTGATTGGCCAGGGTTTCCTCAAATTCAGACATGGATTTTTATTTAGCGCATTTATTAATTAATTTATTGTTTCACAAGAGTATACAGGCATAAATTAAGTCAACGGACACCTGTAGTCTCGCTTATGTGAAACGGGAATATTGTTTTAAAATATTAAGCGTTCTCCTTAGTTTTCGCAAGAGTATCTTTAGATCTAAATTCTCCTGAGAATTTTAAGATCACAAGGTAGCACTTGCCAAAATCAGAGCTAAAACTATATTATTATTAAGGTTTAGCAGTAGTTTAAATTTTATTTCACTTTGTTTTAAATGGCAAAACTTAATTCTAAAATTTTATCTTCTTGCTGCAAATTGATTAGCGACTTACATTAGTAGCAGGCAAATTTTCATATTGCTGTTTGGATGCTCCGCTTCGGCGATTCTTGTCCTCTGCGTCGCAGTGCTGTATTGCTCGGCTTCGGCGATTTTTGTCCTCTGCGTCGCGGGGTTGTGTGGCTCGGCTTCGGCGATTTTTGTCCTCTGCGTTGCGGGGTTGTGCTGCTCAGCTTCGGTGATGCTTATCTTCGGCTGGGCTGGTCCACTTGGAAGCGATGTCCAGTCTTCACTTGGAACCGGGTTGGATTTTGTTCGATAGTAGACGAAGTGTTAACACACAAAATTACACGAATTTGGGGTAATTTTCTACTATCCGTACGACTGCGCCAGAGATGTTTATTGATTGACGAAAGATAATAAAAAAAAAATCTTTTTTATTCAATTTATTACCTTACGGGTTACAAAGCAAAAATACAATGTTTTATGCACGAAGTCTGCGATGCAACTGAACTAGTGATAACAATTACGTGGGACATCCGTAAGACAAGATAAACTCATTATCAGCGTTCTCACATGTGTCGACAGATAATGCGTTTATGCAAGCATGTAATTAATACGTAACACCTGCCTACATTAGGTAATTATTTTTTTAAATTGTTTAAGCCTGCTATCATAAAGAGTTTCTGGTGCTGATATTAAATATCTAAAAATATATGAGGTGCTTGATTTGAAAAACCAAAGTCGTGTAGCACTATGTAAAAATAGGAGGCCGTGAATTAAACTAGATTACAGCTGTTTGTATACTGGCATTTAAATTTAAAAAATCTGATGTGATACACTCACACAACTTGCTTTTACAGTGAACTTATAATTTTTTTAAGCATTTGTCAAAAATTCTACAGAAACCGTACAAAATAGACTTAGTTGAAGTTAAAAAAAAGGTATCTCACTGGAAAACCACCTATCTCACATTAAAAATGTAACATTTGAACAAAAGTTGTTAAAAGCCGTTTTTGAAAAAAACCGAAAAAATCTGAAAAATCACAAGAGTAAACACCATACTTCCGATTATGCGATTTTCTTCAAAAGCTTTTCTGTAGCATCTAGATAGTACACAAAACTTATATAGGAAGTTTCAACGTCATACCTCTTTTAATTTTTGAGACATTATATTCTGTTCACACACACGCACGCACACGCAGCCACCCAAAACAAAGTAGTTTTTTTTCCAATATCCCTATTATTAAGTTACGAGTTGTCTAGCGACCTACAAACCCCCTGTCTACTCATATACTTTTAACTTTCCTCATCTAAAAGACGAAGAAAGTATTGTAATCGCAAAAGCTAGATATTAGATATTTTCTTATTTGTACATGTTTTGAGAGTTCAACACCAAACTTCGTGAGGATATGTTTACCCCTATTTTGATTTGATTTTTAAAATTATTTACTGTTACAACATTCACTTGCAAGGAGAGTTCTGAGTAAAGCGCTTTACACATTCATTTATAAAGTAATAGCATACTTACATTGTTTTGCTTATAAGTTCATTTAATATTATATAACCAGCGTTAATATTGAAAAAATAAATGTTTAACGTAAAGTGATCGCTGTTTTATAATGGTAGAACAAGCATGTGTCTGGCAGACATGTTATGTTAGTAAAATAGCTTATCCAGTTAAGAGTTAAGAGGCTAAAATTGTTTTTTTATGTTCACACCGACACATCTGAAAAACAGTTGAATTCAGGGATATGAAATAAGATGTCAGAAGAAAATCAGGGTGTCTACTAATATACAATTTTAAAACTCCAGGAATTTAAGTACCATTTTTGAAAAATTCCAGGTATTTTCACACTACTCCGTCATACTTTTGTTGGCTTCACGCACGTTGTGGTTGTCAACTTGTCATGAAAAGACAGAACATTACACAAGAAACACCATGCGCGTGCTTTGGGTCTTGTGAAGTCACACGATAGCTGCTTGACATAAATTGAACCTACTAATATTACGTACGACGCTAACACTTTTATATCTTTTTAAGAGTTACACGTAATATGTAAACGAGCAAAATGGTTGCCCGATCAAATGTGAATCACATGATTTTTTAAATTTCATATTTTACGGGAAATAATTTTTTTCAAATGCGAAATCACAAATTTGATAAAATTTTATAGAAATTCCAAAACGATAATGAAATTCAAGAAATTTCAAGTATTTCAAGTGCCAGTTTTGACATTCCAGGAGATTTCCAGGAATTCCAGGTTGGTAGACACCCTGAAAATGTAGTAAAAGAACTTTTAAAAGATCTGTAATGATTAAATATACACATTTTGAGCACCCTGTATACCTGGTTAAGTTTTCTTTATTCAATTGTTTTCCGTTATTTGCATTTTTTGCAAAAAATCGATATCTACAAAACAGTTTAACTTTGTATTACAATGATTGGCATTTCAACGTAAAATTTTTACTAAAGGGTGTTCTATTTAAAAAAGTAAGTTTCCACCCTCGTAGAATTGCCAGATCCGGTAGAAGGTAACTGCTTCTGTTCCTGTTCTCTTTAATAAGCCTAACAGTACGTTAATTGTTGTAGCAAATGAAATAAATAATGGTGCCGTTATTATTATATTTAATTAACAAGTTGTCTAAAAATACCTTTCATTATTTAGGGCCAGTGTAATACTATAGGTGCATGTAGATGCCATATAACACTACCTTTGAGAGTCATTGCTTGTGGTATGCACTCGGGAAATTATTAGTTACTTGTGACAGAATAGAACTTGTCTAAACATTTTGTTCCATGAGTTTATATTATCTAATCCAGGGCTGTCCAACTTCAGATAATGCGAGGGCCACAAAGTTATTTTCTAAATGGTTGGCGGGCCGCACCCCAGAAAAATAAAATATTTGGAGCAATCACTTATGTTATGCAACTCCTGGGTAACGCTAAAAATGCCGGACATAATTCAGCTAATATGTATTACGTTACCAAAATTGAAATTGAAGTAATTCACTCACCCTGTAAACTGTCTCAAGGACGCGGATTCATTTGCCCTGCATAAGTGCCCAACGCCCATAAACCGCATAAAAGCAAAGCTTCCACAAATAATATTTCAAAATAGCTGAAGCTAAGACCTAAAACTTGAGCGCAATCACAGGAATTCTGCCGACATGGTGCCACTTTTTGCAAGAGAAAACAATACAAGCGGCCTGAAACAGTTGCTTAGTCTGCCGGTAAAGCAGATTACTACCTAATTGCTAAAAGCTGCGTTCGCACGGCAACCGCGTTCAAATAAATGAGCATGGCCAAGAATTATGCACAAAATAAATTCTAATGTTAATTGCGATTACGATAACTGGTAAACTTTTGCATCACACTGCATCTGACATTTATAAGAAATTTTCAACTTGGATTTCGGTCTTGGGATTAGCGCTTTTATGTTACGGAATGCAGTCCTTGTATTTGTTCTCTCCGTTTAAACTGTGGTCGTACTACGATTATAAATGAAAAGCAGGCTCGAGTTAACGACACGAACTGCACCCGCATCCCCACTGTTGTTATTTGAAGCGGTAATGGTGACTCTAGTGTTTGCATTACTGAGTACAAGGTGGTCTAAACATATTCGTTGCCAATCAGCGAGCCACTGATTACGATTTCAGAATCATTCTCAATTAAAAAGGCATCGCGGGCCACAAAATATGATTTTCCAAAATTCCTCGCGGGCCTCAGAGTACAACTATGCGGGCCACATGCGGCCCGCGGACCGCTAGTTGGACAGCCCTGATCTAATCTATTACCTAATTGTGAGAAAATCTATTGTTACATCTTTAAAAATTTTAGATTGTGACGTTTATACCAAATCATATAAGATATCCTCAAATTTTTAAAAGAAATAACTATAGTACAAAGGTAACACAAATGCACATTATTTAAAGTAACTATTAGAACTTCCTACAGAAATAATTCCTTGGGTGTATTACATTAATTAGTTTAGCCCACAAGACATTACATTTTAACCCTTCAGTACCCGTTTACGGTCTGTGAGACCAAGCAAACACATGATGCAGTATATTACTTAATGTGCTAGCGTTAGTTTACCGCCCATTTACCTACCTTCCTATATATTGCCATTGAAGATCCGTATGCAGTTTTGAGTTCGTGCGTGCAATGGTTTAAAAGTTATTTATAATTTCGGTTTCAGAGACCGAAGCGGGTACCCGAGTTGTTTTTATTTTTATCTTTGATATACGACCAATGTGAGAAGAAGGAAGTATTTTCTGCATTTTTAGTAACACTGTTATACTAAAACATTATTACAGACATGGCAGATTTTATGAGAAAGAACAGGCACGACTAGAACAGACGATGCGAGATATAATAGCGGAGGAGGATGTCGACAACGCGTTTTATGATGATGTGCCATCGTCTGACGAAGATAATTTATTGGAAACTAGGGAAATGAACAGTGACACTGAACAGGAAATATCTGATTATGAAGACGTTAGTGAACAAGAAACTAATGCCATAAGATATCTCATTATTTTTATGGAGGTGGCAGAGGGGTGTCGGACTGCGAGACGGGTGCGGGTACTGCTGTCTTAGAATTTTGAACGGGTACTGGAGGGTTAAGGAAAATTGTTTTATTCACATAAAATCACCTTCAGTTTTTTATTGAAATAAAGTCTGTGCATACTCACCATATGCTGGATCTGCTACCAATCACTTTTGGATTCCTCTTCAAGGCAAGTCCTGTTTTTATTTCTTTGAGTGTCACGGGTCCCCAAAACACATTAATCTCCTCCGACTCGGGATTTGCGTTACTTTCCATATTCCCAGTTGACTCCATGACTTTACCTAATATAAAACCACAGTTAATTTAGTTTTAAGTACTCTTGGCTACTGAATTTCTTGAATATCTAACAACAGTAACGGACTCTCATGCCGCCATTTAAATTTTAAATCACAAAAGCATTGCGGTTATAACATCGACATTGTGAGGCTGGTTCACAATCACAGATTTGTTTAATTTGTTATAAATGTTTAATTCATACTACAAATTTGCAATTATTTTAAAAAATATTGTCTCACAACCACGTATGTTAGCCATAGCATGCTTCTTATCTAACAAATTTTCCATAAATATTGTTTAATTTTTAGGAAAGTTAGGTATTTGTGAACGCACAACAATTGTTAGCCATTTGGCCAACATTACAAAATACAATTGCTATTCATTTTATAATTGTTTTTGTGTTTAAGGTTTCAATATAACTATTTTATATTTTCTACTTTTCTTCGTACAGATTTATAAAAATCTGTTATTCTATAGTTTGAGCAATTCGTTTTGCAACTAATGATATAATTATTTCAGTATTGGCTGCATTGATCAGGTGCAATTGTATTCTCAAACTGTTATCCAACCCCTGCAGTGGTCCTGAACAAATCTGTAACACATTACGATGTGTGCAAATAAGTCGATGCTTAGACAATTTGTTTTAAAAACCTTTCGAAGTAAAATTAGTTTTATTAAAATTATTCAAGAGTAGAAGAGTATTATTTGAAAAACATTATTACTTAATAATAAAAATTTTCTTAAAAATACATTAATTTCTGTATTTATTATTATTACTTATATGGTGTATTATAAATTGCCACTACAAATGTATCATAATTTTTTAAACATATATTTCTTTATATAAAAGTAATATTAGTAACTTTTGTTTGCGTGTTTTATGTTCACTGTTCAAGATAACGTAAATAAAATATCAATTACTAATTAGTAAATAATAACTAGTACCCTTGTAACTACAACGTGGGGAAATATTACATGAATCAGTAAATGTTGACTTTGATTCTAATAAGTAAGAAAATACTTGGTAATGTAAATTACATCAATTTTCAAATTTAAAAAACATTGCAGGCTGTGGGATTCGTACTTCACTCCTGCGAATGCGATTATAACGCTTGGCAGTAATTAAATCTATCTATTACGTAGAATTATCAGGGAGTTAGAGTAAAAACAGTTTTTTGATAGAAAATAATACCTTGTTAAAAGAGAAACTATCTCACTCGAAAGACGGGTTAATTTCAAAATGTAAAGAAGTCTATCTACTAGGCAACCAACATGACACACAAGTCACAGATATCAAACTCGGTTACTCAGCTTTAAATATTGTTATACTAAAAAAACTACTTATAATAATAGAAAGGGCCCTGCAAATGCCAATAACTTAACACAACCATTATCATTCTCAGATGTAGGTATGTAGTCAGAAATCCTCTGAACTGGAGATTTCGCAGGAATTGAAAATGGATGAAATAATTAGTCTTTAAAAAAGTTAGTTATCAAAAAAAAGGGAAAATCAAAAAAGCGTACCACAGCGTTAGATACAGCAGCTATAAAGAGAGCACCACAGTTAGGTCATCTGCATGTATACAGATTACAGCCAGAAATAAAAGAAGATCTGGAGTTCTTCTTAAAGACTAAGGATATTCAAAAGGAAAAGTGTGTAAAATTAACTTTCAAGTCTCCAAATGAATACTCTACCACTAAAACATGGCAAATTAACCATTTGCCACCAAAATATTTGTACCCTAAATAAAAAGTCAAATTGCTTGGATGTTTTTCTTAGTTAGTACGATTATGCTCGCTTTAGCGAGCACGACTTGAACAGTACCTACTTATATGTCTGATAAATTAAGAGACCTGCATCAGATATATTTGAGTGATGAAAGTAATACTGATTTATAGAGCTCAAAAAATTAGAAATTTACTTGTGAAGAAAAAAAGAAATTTAACAATCATAAAGTAGCATATTCACACAATAAATCTGGTGCAGTGTGGGATATTATTAGGTGTGAAACGGGATATAATGTAAACTCCATACGGTTGAGTGTTCCTCAAGGGTTAATACTGGGCCCTCTCCTATTTGTTTTTTATGTTAATAATTACATCTGTTTTTCAGTATGCCGATGACCTCTCAAGTATAATATCCAGTCCAACAGTTAATCAAATTTCACAGGATAGTTCTATTATTGTCAAGAATACATCTGCATGATCATTAGATAATGCATTAACATTAAATGACACAAGAAATGTGCTAGTCAAATTTAGTAATAACAGTTTAGTGCAGAATAGTATTTACTTACAACATCATTTAAAATCAATGCCTGAAAGCTGAAAGTAACACTATCAAATTTTTTGAGGTGGGACTAGATAACACTTTAAAATTTCAGTCTCATATTGACAATGTTATTCAAAGGTTAAATACATATTTGTTAAGCATAGGTCAGAATATTAAACCTTAAATAACTGTAACAAAGCAGGAATCTATAATATAATTTTTCTTAATGTGTGTTTGTCTGTGTGTCTGTGGCACAACATAAAATCTCACGTTCCGGCTTCACAGATGTTTATATTTGTTTAGGTTTTGTTTTTCTTATTTTAGCGCTCGGCTCGGAGATTGACCTTTTGCGTATCCTATTTCACGTGCGCGTAGCGCCCAGTTTGCTTGTAGTGTATTAAAGAATCAGTTTCATAAGGCAGGTTTTATTGTACCAATAATGTTTAGAAGGCGAGCAGCAGAACGGAGAGCGTTGTAATGAGCGAGTGCGATAAATGACTTATGAAACGAGTTATTGTAATACTATTTTCTTATTTTGCACTTTCATAACATTTCCAAATAAAAAATATCCGTTATAAGATGTAGGGAAATTTGTGGTGGTTGGTAATGTTGATATGACAATTAAAGATTCTTGAAGTTTGAGGTTGTTAACTTTCTTTTGCATATTATTTTAAAATGTAATTAAAATTATTGCAGAAGATTTTCATGTACTCCGCTTGAAATACGAGAAATTTCCAAAAAATAGATGTTTGATGCTATGACATTTCAAAGCTACCAACTTTGAAAAAGTAAATTGTGCTTGCCATTAAAGCACTTAAGTGAGCTATAAACACACAAGCATTCGTAAGCATTATTAAAAGTAGCGGTAGTATATTTGTCCAGTATCTTATAGAAATTATCTTAAATATGTTTTTGTAATTTTTCTTCGCGTGCAAAATTTTATCTTCATGGATAGAAATAAAAATGTAATACCACTAGTGGAGTAGTAACGTATTAGAGTGTAACTGGTATAGGGCATTCAGTAAGCACAAAAACATTTACATTTTTTTGAAGTTGGCATGTGCATATAATTTTTCTACTAGGGATTCTGTATTTTGTTTTGCAAAGGTTTACAAGCCTGCATACTGGCAGAATTGAATTTAAAAATGACATTTAATATTTCTCATTGTCAGTGTCAAAGTAGATATTTTTCTAGAAATCCTAACCTAAAGTTTCATAAAATGTAATAAAGATACCCATTAGTAAACGCTACGTCAATAGTATCCAACACAGTATTTGTATAATATCCTTAAAAGTAGTTAATTACAACATTTATGACAGATGGGTAGTAAATGTCACACCCTTAACCTATTTGTTTTAGTAACTTTTTGTAATTACATTCCTAAACAAAGGTGGATTTTGGAAGTACACTCATGAAATTTTGGATATCAAAGGCCACTTTGTGTTTTTATGTTTACTGAACAGACTATACATATTTGTATTAAATTGTTGATAATAACGAGAGTAACATTTGTTATAATTTGTGAATATAAATATTGATGGCAATTTTTTTATATAGAGATATAATTGTGATGCAATCTGCATAAAGGGACCTTAAGGTAAAATTTGAGGAAATTCGCTTTTAGGTACAAGAATTAAATTCTTAACAGATTAGTTTCTAAATTACGGGAAGATATGAATTTTTTAGTCTAAAGAATCACTTATACTATACCTATGTTTTGAGAAAATAGCCTCCAAATTTCATGTTTAATAATTTAGCGATAAAAGAACAATTCTATTATAAGAAGCGTTTAAGAAAAATTATAATTGGCACTTATCTCAAAACGTCAAAAACGAATTCAGGATTCATAATTTAGCAAGAAAGGGGAAAATTCTATCATAAGATATGAAGCGTTTATTAAGAGATTGTAATTGTTATTTAACATAAATTTGACACGTACACAACAATTGTACATATTTTTTCAAAAACAATATCAATAATAATAATAATATCTAATAATAATAAACTACCGAATGGAAATTAGGTTCGCCTTGTTCGTTCTGCGACGTTTGGGAAGGTGTGGTGTTGCTCATTATCAATAGGATCAACCGAATGAATGCTCATGATTTTAAGGATGTTGCCTTCCACGGAACTTACTTTTCACTTATTTTAAAACGAACCCGCTCGTGAAACTTGAAACAATTTTTTGGCTTCGCCTAATTGTTTCGCCAGTTATCCAATTATTTCAGGCCTAACCTGTATAATTTTATTTGAATTAATAATCTTTTGCATTTCAAATTCTTAAATTTTCCAAACCAGCGCATTTTGTACCTGGTTCGAGTTCTTTCTTTCGCGCGATGAACTCTCGACCCGCGCTATCTCTTATCAGAGTGCAAGCTCTCTTTTGGGCTCGAATTGTTCGTACCTCGCACTTGCTATTTTTGGCCAGCCGTCCCCGGCGTGGTTAAATTATGTTTGTTCAAGTCAAATTACGTGCGCTCAATTAATTTCTATGAGCATTGTGTTTCCTCAGAGCTGATTATGATCAGGTACGATGGCGCTTTTTTGATTTGTTATTCGCATAGTAATTATTTTTTTTTCTTAGCTCTTAATTACCAATTTCAACCACGAGTTTATCTCGGAGGCCAAGGCGCTTGCCTTATCGCATTTTCGACACCTGCTGGGTTCGGCGTATTTGCTGCCTTTTTGAGGATGCTTCCGCAGCAATTTTCGGTGCATCCACGACAATTGCGTCCATTATGTGCAGTTCACGTCCAGCTTATGTTTCGAGGTTAGTTAGTGCTACTCCGGGATTAAATATCAACTTATCTTCAATACCTGGATTTTACATTTATACATTTTAAACCCGTTGTTATTTGGAATTTAAATTCACACGTTCCGCAATTATTAACATGTAATGTCCAATTTCATACATGCTCTTGCTTTTTACATTTAAATTTTTATGCTTATAGTTAATTATGCTCAGTATTTAAAAGTTGCTATTTTGATGTGTATTGACCCTCTGTAAAAGGTACAGTCAGCCTTTTTTTATTTTCAATAGCCTAACAGAAGGATTTATTAAATGACTGTGATAAGCTTATTCCACGAATAATTTGATGTTAAAGTTATTAAAATAACCCGAAAAAGGTTTTTAATTTTATGCGTGTCGCAACCTTCAGTTTACGTACACAATTTTGTTATAACATTATTTGCATTTTAATTATCCTGATTATTTACTACTGACACTTCAAAACTTTTTATTAATTATTAATTAAACGATAGTCACTTGCAGTTTATTTCTTCTTATTATTCGAAATCTTTTGATTTCTGGCGCCCATTTCCTTTTCCTTTTTTGAAGACATTCCAGGGTACACAGCTGATGATTTGAACCTACGATCCAAGGCCGCCAAAATTTGAGTTAGTTAGGGCCATCGCGGTGAGTAAAGAGTTTTCAGAGTTGCCGTGGTGTATAAACTGTAGGGGGGTTAATCTGCGATTTTTACTACCATTGCTTAATTTTATTAATTAATCGCAGGTCGGCTTCTTTATTATTTCAAACTAAGTGAAACAACACTCAGTCAACGTCTCAGTTAGAATGGGACTTTAACTTACACACGTTTAGGTCCCATTTATTGAATGCCTAGGGATGTAGAAAATGTCATTCTTGGTAATCTACTATGCAGTATTTAAACTTAAAGTGAGTTGTAAACTGTAGTAGAAAGATGGCTGCAGTGGTAGTAATAGAAACCTGAAAATGGCAATTTTTGGCCCTAGTATAGGGTTACCAACATTGGGTCGATGCTGACCCGAAGAAAATAATTTTTTGAGGAGAAAAAAGTGGGATAAGATTAATTAAAAAGTTTAAGGTGAAATAGTTTTTTTCCATTATAAAGATATAATTCCTAAAATTGTTTTATATTTTTAAGTAGCATATGAAATGCAGTATTTTTGACCCCTCCGTGGGTACGTCAAATCTGAACAAGACGTTTCGTACGCTTTAATATTTAATTTAGCTCAGTGATCATGAAACTCTCTTAATGTCTCAGTTAGTCGCTTATGCAAGATCACTATCTGCCAAAATAGAAATCTGATTTTCCCTTATAGTGTTGGTCGGACTTTAAACAATGCACAAAAAATCCGAATTCTTTACATCATCTATTGATTTCAAAACACATATAAAAACAAAAAACGCGCATAAAATTATTAAAAAAAAAAAATAAGGAAAGTAGAATTAAGTTCTCACCTACGTGCGATATAGATTGAGACTACTCGCAGGTGTGTTGCAAACATAAATGAACAACGTAAAATAAAAAATTGCGTTGAAATAATTATCTTTTAAAAGAATGCAAATGTCAAAATGTCGAACAAAACTGGAATGTTAAAATTACCTGAAGCCGCTACTTATTTAAATCCTGCGCGTTTGCAAAATCTTTCAGTTAAACGCAACCTTATCACGCTTTGCAAACATTTTACTTGGAACTGACTGCTGCATACCCTTGGAAACGGCATGCCTCGATTGCATCATCCGCTCCCGGCGGACATTATGTTAGGAACCACTGATTGTGTGCAGACCTCGTAAGGACAGTTGAATTGGTTCCTCTTAAAATTAACGCTTCAAATAAGCCTTTAAATATAGCACAATGGGTGTACTTACATGTACACTCGGAAAATGCGCTGCACTTTAACACTGTTTGCAGCAAAAGTTGGCTGCCAGATTCTTTTAGAGCCACTTCAAATTATCTTATATTTCCCTAGGCGAATTCACGTACTATACTTTTATCTCAGAAGAGGCTGCGTGCGACTGCTTCCTGTTTTTGTTACATTTGCATGAGTTGAAAATTCCAGCATTCCACGTACAGTGCGTTTTCTGCTGCACTCGCGAAAACCAAACTTCACAAACAATACACGTCCAGCGCAGGACCGGCATTTACTTACATAAAATACAATATTAGTTCTAATAATAGAACATACGAAATACAACTTGGCTTCTACATTTAAGCATGAAAATAAACATTAACGGTAAGGGATGCAGCTGGCCCGTTACATATAGCATAATTCTTTGTAAATCATAGGAATTAAAGAATAAAACCATTTTTTAAATTCCATAAAATAAATGTTCAAAATTCATCTTAGAAGTTAAGTAAACTACGACGAAACTACATTTTTCTGAAAAATAATAAAGATATTTTCTAAAATTATATTTTTCCTCTTTGGCCACTTTCTTACCAATGACTTCTGCTCTGGAGCTTTTAAATGGAAGTCAAATTTTTCGCAATCCATGTATGTATGAACCTTTAGTTAACCCGAAGAATTTTATTGAAAACCCGAAGCCCAAAAAATGATTATCAAACCCGACGTCTTCGGGTCAAAATGACATTGTTGGCAACCCTACCCTATAGTCCAAGAGCCAGCTTGCTTACATTATTTTTAACAAGCATGTAACTGTTATGGAAGGTCCCTTTGAATATAATAACAAGTCTGGCTCTTTGCTATGTTAAAGGTAATCATATCTTATAAGTAAAAAGATTGACAGACGCTTTCGCGGGTGGTAAGTTTACCCCAGATTCACATAAAGTTGCATAATAAACTTAACCATCTACTGTAAAATATCGAGAGATCCAAAAAACTGATCCTCAGCGGGATGTGGAAATTCAAACGTGTGAATAATAAGTTGGTGGCACTGTAAGTCTGTCAAATTCGAGGTTACCAGGTTAGGTTTTCTGTTAGTTTTGACAGACTAACACAAAATCTAACCTGCTAACCTCAAATTTGACATAGACTTATAGTGTTACCAACATATTATTCCTAGGTTTTATTTTAGTTTTGCACATTACTTTTTTCCGCCCTTCAAGGACGCAAGGGGGCTAAAACCACCACCGCAGGCTTGCCAGACTACAGGTTCCCTTCTCAGTATATGCAAAGGGACCTTCCATAACAGTTACAGACTTGTTAAAAATACTGTAAGAAATTTGTTGCTGGCTCTTGGGCTACTAGTAGCGGATTTTCGATCTCTTGTGAAATTTACTTTTGCACTTCAAGGTTCCTTTATGCAGATCGCATTAAAATTGAGTTTTAGATAGTTCTGCTCCCGTTGTGTGTTCGTTAGCCACAGCCAGTTTAATATTTTACTTTCATACGTACCTGCGCTGTGTCCGGTGTTCAAAACATAAAACGTTAACAAAACGTAAATGATTGATAACCTCACGCATTTGTTGTGAAGTTAATTAAGAAATATAACTGGATTTTTGAAGTTTGTTCAGAAGTAAGTAATTATTATTTTAGTAATGAGTTTTAAGTCGTTAAAGTGTAGTTATTTAATGTCAAACCTCAGTTCCTGCGATAAGGATTTAAATAGCCTAAACACCGAACAATATCTATGTTACAGTTAAGTTCTATATTAAAATTACATGTACACCTATACCATTACACCTCCTTAATGTTTGCAATGGTGTCCTTTTTTAACTCAGGAGCCTGCGGATGCAGTACAATTTCTCTAGATTTCATGTTTTAAACTTTGTAAGTACTAGACAGGGACATTCAACACCAAGCATAGGGATTTGCATTGGAAATGACTACGTTTATGCAGTTTGCGGTTATCCATTTAAACAAGACGAGAACGTATTGATTAAAGGAGAAAATGATTACATATAACACTATTCTGGAAATCTTAATAGCGTGTATCAAGAAATAATTATTAATAAAAGTAACGCACTTGTTCAACACAGAAATTCCTCTTGAGTTGCAGTGGGAATTTAAGCTTCCCACGGTTAGTGTACTACTCCTATAAATGTGACAGATGATATTTTTTGTGCTTCTGATCATGATTTACTTATATGTTCTAACAAAAAGAAAAAGTTACACCCATTTAAACTGCAGGAATTACTTAAATTTTTTAATATATCGTTTAGAAAGTCGAACAAAGCAATTGATCAAGTTTGGGTTAACAAACAACAAGTAAGATTTCTAAATTTTAAAAACCTGTTGCACCACCTTGTCATCTCACACATGCAGTTGCCCTTCTATGCCTGCTGCGAATAATGTCATCAAGTGAGTTTTGCAATAATTCATTCCGAAGATGATGTCGTAGCTCTGTAACCGTACTTGGAGGTTGTCGTACAGTAGGTATCTTACGTTGCATCATGTTTAAGACATGTTTAATGGGCGACATTGCGACATATCTCGAGACGTAGCGGGCTACGGGGGAAGGCTGACGTTTATACCTCTTATTTGTATGTTTTTTAAACTAAAATTTAATGAATAATTATCTTGTTTGACTTCTTAAACAATATATAAAAAATTCAAAGCAATTTCTGCATTTGATTATTAAGCAAAATAATTGTTTGAACACAATTGCAGTGTTTCGACTGCAGTAATAGCTATTTCCTCATTTGCAAACTGCTTTCATAGTTGTAAGCTGTCATCTGTCTTTGGGGCCATTTTTTGTATATTATTTGTATGACTGGTATTCTCTCTGCCATAAAATTCCTTTTTCATCGTACATTTGCTAGAGAAACTTTTCTTTAAAGCCAGCATGATTGATAGTGCATGTGATCCCGTTAATTTTTTATTTGTAAATTCGTTAAAGAACACTGAAAGTTAATTAAAATAAAGTTGCAAGTACTTTATGTGGGAAGAATACCACCCTTGACAGCATTAACAATAACGTAATCAAAATCATTGGCGAAGTTCCATGTTCAAAAGAAAAACTTAGGAGTCTGAATTTAGTTGTAAATATGAACTTTTGTTTTGGTGATCTGAACTGTATTCTAAGAGCTTTATGTGTTTAAAATCAATGTTGTGAACAATTTCATGCTGTATATTTTCTTTAGTTTACTGTCACTCAAGTGTATCTTTCCAGGTGAACATAGGGCCTGTTAACATATCCTATTTATGGTTTTGAATTATTTACTGGATATTTTATGTACGAGGGCGGGATGATAATTGGTTAGCCTAACAATGAAAGATCGGTTTTATGTTTTCAAAATTATTTAAATTTTTTAACATAGCCTTTTAGACGCTCAATACATTTTGTCCAGCAATGCTCTAATGCTTTGATCCCATGACGAAAGGTGCGTTACTTAAGGTCTGCAAAATAGGCGCCAACAGTAGCCGTGGCCTTTCCAACAGATGAAAATTTTTAGCCACCGAGGGAAATTTGGAAGGGAATAAGTCAAAGTCCGAGGGAGCCAAATAGAGTGAATAAGGTGGATGCGGACGCAAATCGTGTTTTAATTTGATGACTTCACCCATTGCAGTAACTCTAGTGTGAGAACCTGCATTTTCCTGTGGTTAAAGGCAAACGCGGCACCCATCATTTGGACAGCTTTTTCGTGCCCAATTCTTGAGTTAAAATATCGCACATTAGCTCTTTTGAGATGTTCACTACATTAGCTATTTCCCTCAACTTCAGTCATTTGTCTTTCAACACCATAGGTGCTTTCGATTTGCACGCACGAGCTGCTAGATGCAACTCGGGGTAGATGACTACGCGTATTGTTTGCAAGAACGTTTTGCTCCAGATCTGCTCAATTTTACTTTCCCTCTTCCCCTCGTGCACCTGCTTTATGGTTGGTGTTTTACGCTCGATCCACACTATCGGGCTGCTCTCTGTTCGATCTCGCTCCGCTCAATTTTTTATACATTGTTTGCAATAGGCACGACCTGAGCTTGAGCGTTGTCTATAGTGTGAATGTGCCCATTGCTAACAATGTAGAAATATTTGAGCGGAGTGAGATCGAGCCGAGAGCAGCCCGATAGTGTGGATCGAGCTTTACTGTTCCACAACTGCTGTTAATTAGTTAGGTTAGATTGACACTTGTTGGGTGAACTGTTACATGAATAACCTAACATTTTGGGAAATTGTTATTTTTTTAGAAGATAAACAAACGAAACTGCCTACTGTTCTTGCCGCTAGTGTCTAACTGTCTCCTAGTGCTGTAAATTACAACCAATGACAGCATAAAATAGGTTAAGTCACGTCATAGAATATCGAAACTATTCTGTGGTCATGTGATGAAGTGATTTTACGTGTATTATTTAAAACTACTTTAAGTTACGTCTAGCTGCACTAGAGCGAGTTACTCCTGCACATACAAACACCAAATCGAAAGCGCCTCATATCATGAATTTTGGTTACCATTTCTGTTGTAGTCACACTTCTTTGGCGTTCAGAGCGGTGCTCGTCTTGGACGATGGTGCGGCCTTATTAAATTTAACCATCTAATTTTTTTCAGTCGTATATGATGGAGCACATTCACCCAGCACAGTTTTCATCTATTCAAAAATGTTCGCACCTTTTAAGACTTTTGTATGAAAAAATTCAATAACCGCACAATGGTCAGTATTTTTCATTGTTAAACAAATACAACACGCATTTGCTTTCAACAGCTACTAACAACCAACTATTTCACTGATCGACTTTATATTTTCAGTATTGCCAATTCAAAGATGGAAGTTAACATTCTTGAGTATACGTTTATATTTATGTATTTAAAATATGTGGAGGCTAACTAATTGTCATCCCGCCCTCATATGATGTACATCGTTACAGAAAAATACCTATCCATTTAAAATGTTTGTTAAATATCAGTTATCTTATATTGTAAGAGCTGATGCCGCCGGCCGTCCAGACCGTAAGCACTGGCACGCAAAGAAAATTGTATTCTAGTGTTGCCAGTTTAGGCGCTATAATCAGAAATGATGTTTTCTTAAATAGCAGCAACGCATTTTTTAATAAATCCGAAAGATTTGTTGAAAAGTCAAGAATACATTTTTTTATTGAAGCGGGGGTTTAACCCTTTTATTATGTAATTTTTTAAAATTTTATTAGGCATTTACCAGTTCAACAAATTGATTGTTATTCATGGTAGCGTTAATTCATATATACTTACTTACTTACTTATTTCTGAGTCTTTCTACCGTGAGGTGTAAGACTATTGGGTTGAGTTGATCAGCCTTTTCCATCCCTTCCTATTCTGAGTTAGAGTTTTGACTTCGTTCCACTGGATTCCTCTCTTCTGCACCACTTTTTTCACGTCCTCTTGCCACGTTTTCCTAGGTCTTCCCTTTCTGTTGACTCCTTGTGCTCGCACTTCATACACTCTCTTTGTAAGTCTTTCGTCTGTCATCCTTTGTATATGTCCCAGCCATCCTAATTGTCTGTTTTCGATTTTTGTCAGTATTGGTTTTATTTTAAATTTATTTCTGAATGTCTCATTTCTGATTCTATCTCTTCTTGTTTTCTTATCTATTTTCCTTATGAATCTCATTTCTGTTGCGTTTATTTTACTCTTATCTTTGTTTGTGAGTGTCCAAGTTTTGCTACTGTATATTAATGTGGGGTTTATTATCTTTTTAACCACTTCTATCTTTACATCTTCTGTTATTTCTCTTTTCTCTAAGAATGTTGTCCTTTGTTGTATATTCTTCCTACTTTTGCTATTTTATTGATTATTTCTTTTTCTATCTTTCCATTTCTTTCTATTGCTGTTCCCAAGTATTTAAATTTTTCGACTCGTTCTATCTTCTGCCCGTTTATTCTGATATCATGTTTTTTGTTACTTTGTCCTATTATCATTGATTTTGTCTTCTGTACGTTCATTCTCATATTTATCTTGATCAGTTCTTTGTTTCTATAATTCTCTCTCTATTATTATTCTTTGTTTCTCCTTCTTTGGCCATTATTCTTTCAACGCCCTTGTTACTGTTGCCTTCTCATCCATTTAAATCTCCCACGATTATGAGGTTTTCGTTTGCATTGTCTATTTCTTCTTGTAGTTTCATGTAATAATTGTCTTTTTCTTCTTTGCTCGCATCTTCATTTACTCCATATGTGATAATTATTGTGCAATTGTTTTCCTTTCTTAATATTATTTCAATTACTAGTATTCTTTCGTCTACATATCTTTCTTTTGTTATATTTTTCAGCCAGTTGGGTGATACTATCAGTGCAACTCCTTTCGCTGCTCTATATTTCTCTTCTACACCGGACCAGAATAGTTAATAACCTTTGTGAATTTTCATAAAGCCTTTTCCTTTCTTTTTAGTTTCTGTTATTGCTAACATTTCTATTTGTTGTTCTATCATTTCTTCAACTATTTCTTCTTCTTTTCCCGTCAGACTTCTTACATTCCATGTTCCTATTTTACAAGTTGCTGTTCTACTGTTGTTTACTATTGTTTCTGTATTTTCCTTGCATTTTGTTCCGTTTTCCTCTTTTTCTTTTTCTCCTTTCTTTTCTCACTTGTCATTCATCACCTTTTTCTTATCCTTTTTCTTTGCCTGATTCGTTGCATTGTTACTCCGTGTTACATAATTTCTCAGTTTTTTTATATATTGTACTTTGTGTTTGTCATTTCTTTTAATTTTCTTGTTTTCTTATCCCATTTGCACTCTTTTCCATTAATATATAGTTTTCCTTTTCCTATTTTTGTCATTTTCCCTGTTTTTCTCCTCTTCCGCTTTTTCCTAGATTTTCTTTTGGATGTCTCTTTCCTTCTTTGTTAAATCTTCGTTTATATATACTATTTTATCTTTTACTTGCTTAAGCTTATGTTTGTTTTTCAAAATCTTAATTTTTTCTGATGTAGTTTCCATTTTCAGTAAAAAATTTTGGTATATTTAATTTTTGAGATAATTCTTAACTCTTCTTTAATTAATTTACCTATTTTTTCTTTTATTATATGTTCCTCTTCGTTATTTAAATCCAGGCCTGACACTATTATGTTGTTTTTCTTATCTTGCCGCTCAAGCGACTACTCTTGCGTGTAGCTCTCTTATATCTTGTTTTAACTTATTGTTTTCTTCTTTAATTTCTTTTATGTGTTCATAATATTTCTTTTGTTCTATTTTGATCTCTTTCATTCAGCACTTGTTCCATAGTGCCATTTATTTATTTATTTATTTTCGAGCCCTTTTCTATTTATTCTCGCACCGCCTATGGTTTCGCTGACCTTGTCGGGAGACCTATTTATCTGTTGTTTTGCTGTGTCAATGTAACTCCGCTATTAATTAGGTAGTTACACTATTTACTTTGATTTAACTCGATTTCACTTTACACTTTTATATTTTATTTAAAGTATTTTCCATAATTGGATCGAATTCCAAATTTCATACAGTGTCGTTTAACGTGATAATTCTCGGATTTACGAGGTTTATTATTGCCGTGCACACACCGAACGACCGCTCTGCTCGGCTTACCAAACTCAATTCATATACACAGTTTTCAAAGTTAAGTCGTCACTATTGCTAACTTCGTTATTATTGGAGCTACAAAGTCAGTTAAATAGGCAAACTAGTAGTATTTTTTTCGCCAATTACGATGGTGAAATGGAATCAAAATCGAACAACGTGTTCGCGAGTTATATCAAAAAGTTCAATTTTTTCAGATGGGACACTCAGTATACAATATTCACAATCGATAGTAAATTGAATTCTGCACAAAAAGTGCCCGCTGACCTTTTATCCTAATGTCAAAAATGACAAACGTATTGATGATTTTTCAAATTCGTCAAGGTGGCTGTGTTAGTGGTAGTATCATAAATTAGAAACGTCAAGGTGGCTGTGTTAGTGGTAGTATCATAAATTAGAAATTAAAAGAATATCCATGAAGTGAAACAATATCGTTTATTTCAAATTATTCTATGAACTTATAAAAACAAAACTCAAATTAGATGCTGAAAAACATCACCCTCTTGCTCCAAGCATTCTTGAACCCGCTTGTAAACGCTTCTAGTGGCCCTGGCAATGACATAACTCGCGAACGCGATTTTCGATTTTGATTCCGTTTTCACCATCATAATTGGCGAAAAAAATACTACTAGTTTGCCTATTTAACTGACTTTGTAGCTCTAATAATAACGAAGTTAGCAATAGTGCCGACTTAACTTTGAAAACCGTGTATACTAACTAATACATTACAAAAATCAGAATTACAGAAAGGTTAATATCACCTCTTAGAAATACAAGTTAAAATAGTTAATTTAACCCTGCAGTGGTCGCGCCCAATCTCATGACACGGCTGGTCGCGCCAAGTCTCTTACACCCAAAAATTAAAAACCATTTATATGTCAATAAATTTTAATTTGAGATGTTTATTTACTATTACCAAGATTTTCACTTATATTTCAGTTGCTGCTAACATTAAAAAAATAATATTCTATTTATTGTTTTCTATTTTTTTAAGGTTTTTTTAGATTATGCTAATTTCGTAATAGTAAACGCAGCCTCTGATGGATTTCAAGATTTTAATTTTCTATATACATTTATGGACAGAACAATGTATTTAGTGCTAAGAGGTTGAACAAAACCATTAATTTTCGTCATTTTGGATGCACAAGTAGTGCACAAAGACCCTGCATGCGATAAACACATTTTTTTTTACAAAAATATTTTCTTTTGCCATTTTTTTGCAAAATACGTAACGTTTTTTAATTGTGGGGTTATTAGAGTTGTCTACTGGATGGTCTGAAGAAGTTCCAGCTACTTCTCCTCTTTTTAGACAGATTTCCGGTGGAAAACTTATGAGTAGTGGTCGCCGATGTAAATGGTAATTTGTTAGAGTCAAAGCTAATTCTTGTATACATATATTGACGTCTTACTATGCTAACGTCGATGTTGTTTGCAACATAAATTATTTGTGAGTTCATTGGAGCAAAATTCATTGTAAAAAAAATTAAGAAGGCAGAACAATTCCACAAACGTAAATGGTAGCGCCAAGTTTCACAGACTTTTTTCCAAATAACTCACGAACACTAATAACTGTGCTTACGTCGATTATCGGGAGGCAACTAAGTCTAAAAATTGAAAGGTACCAAGACGCACAACCCTCTTATAACCGCTTTAACAAATTTCCACTTAATAACAAATTCATCAGGTTTGTGAGACTTGGCGCGACCACTGCAGGGTTAAACACACTATGGTAGATGAAATAAGTCAGTTAATCATCAGAATCACTTGATATTAGATTAATATTTTGAAGTAATTTGCGCTTCAATCGCGTGTGTATTAGTTTTTGACCAAGTTTATAATACAGTGCACCATTGCAATTGTCAATATTGTCGCGGAATTTTTGAGTTGAGTTTTTAATATGTTCATGAATTGTAGATATGCCGAGTTCAGAGTGAAGTTGATAGTTGGTAATGAACCATGGGGCATTGACGGAGATGCTGAGGATTTTGTTTTGCAGGACTTCGATTTTATTTAAGTTTGTTTTTGATGTGTTCCCCCAGATGACACAGCCATAGAAAATTAGTGGCCGAATTAAAGATTTATATAGTAGAGTAGCACATTCAATTTTGAGTAAAGATTTTCTGTTAATTAGTGGATATAGCTGTACTAGTCTCGTATGTCGTATGACCCTCATTTAGTTTTTTAATTATGTGAAGTCTCCAAGTTACGCGGGTGTCCAAGTACAGACCTAAGTATTTCACTGCTTCCGTTTTAGGATTCCAGTTAATAGGATTGTTGTTGATTGAGACTGGTGGTGGATCAATGATGCGTTTAAGTGTGAAAATTTTTGCAACACATTTATCGTAGTTGATTGTTAGGTTCCATTGTTTCATCCATCAGGCTAGAGTGTTTGTGGCGGTTTGTAGCTGGGATATCGCTACTAGTAGATTTTCGTTTCTGACTAGCAATGAGGTGTCGTCTGCATATAATGCCAGATCCGCGGTGATGCTGGGTATATCACTAAGAATAATATTAAATAGTAATGGACCCAGGATACTCCCCTGAGGCACTCCAGCTGTAATATGTCGGGTTGTCGATACTGTAGCGTGAATTTTAGTTGCAAAAGTTCTGTTATCTAGGAATGAAAACAAAATTGCTTTTAGATATTCTGGTAATTGCAGTTTAGAGATCTTGTATTTAAGACCTTCTGTCCACACATGGTCAAAAGCTTGTGCTAAGTCCACAAAAAGTGTCACTGTGTATTGTTTGTTTTCATATCCTGCTTCAATTGTTTCGACGATCCGTTGGAGCTGATGGTATGTAGAATGTCTCCTTTTGAATCCGAATTGGAACTTTGGTAGCAGCTTCATTGTCTTGATTTCATTATTGAGCCGGGTGTAAATCATTTTTTCGAGCAATTTCGATAGTGTTGAAAGAAGACTAATAGGCCGATAGCTAGAAATGTTTTTCTTATTTTTGCCGGGTTTGGGAAAAAGTAAAATACGAGCATGTTTCCATTGATTAGGGAAGTAGCCGTTCTTTAAACAAGCATTAAAAACGGTTGCTATGTATGCTAAGGCTTTGCGAGTCAGATTTTTGAGGATTATGTTGGAGATTCTTGATTATTTCGGTTATTTCTTTAGATGAAGTTGGCTTCATATGTTTTCCAGCTATCGGTTGGTGGGTTTCTATGTGTCTAACAGTTAAATTTGCAAAACAAGAATCATGATGGTTATAGAAGGTGAAGGTTTTTTCTAGGTTGTCAGCAAATGCCTCATATTTTTCTTCATCTGTGTTATATATTAGACCATTAGATGTTATGGAGGGTATTTCCTGTGGTTGTCTTAAGATTTTCCTCGTGGTTTTCTATAGGCCCGGATCCCCTGGCTGAAAGGTGTTAATAAACTTTTGGTAAGTCTGAATTCTGTAGTTGTCCAGCTCCTGTTTAATGCGATGAGATAAATTGTTAACCAAGCTTTTAGTTGCCGAATTTCTGGTATGCTGCCATTCTCTTATGAGTTTGCTCTTTTGTTTTATTAAATTTATTATGTATGAAGGTGGGTGTTCTGATTTTAGGCAGAGTAGCTGTTTGGATGCTTTTTCTTATACTTGTTGTTATTTTGGTTATTGTCTCTTCAATTTTATCTGTGGTTTGAAGATTGTTGGGACATCTAAGATTTTTGTCAAGCGTTTCCTGAAAGTTGATCCAATGGACTACTCCATTGATTAACCTAGGTTCATTTGGTCAGTAGAAGGGGGTTGTAGTAAATGAAATTATAACCGCTAGATGGTCTCAATCAAGTTCAGCGTGTACTATTTGAGAGATATATGCGGTAAAATTTTTTTGTACAACTATGTCCAAAATATCTGGAAGGTAGTCTGTCCGGTAGGCAAAATAAGTTGGCTCTTCCGGGGCCATTATCTGGAGAGTGTGCGCTGTTGCGATAGTATCAAGCTCGATTCCAGCTGGGTTGTTAGTTCTGCAAGGTATTTCTATAAGGTATTTTTAGAGTTTAGGTCTCCAATCAGTAAAGTGGGATCTGCGCTATTGAATATTTCATATAGGTCGGTGTCTAGTAATTGTTTATTTGGTTGTCGATAGACGCTAATAATTTTGACGTAGGTGCCATCATGTGTTTTAATTTTGACAGCGATTGTCTCGAGATTAGTTACATTAATTGTTGGTATTTCATTCTGTATAATTTTCTGTTTTACGAAAATAGCAACTCTTCCAGAAGGGAATCTTGCTACTCTGTCAGCTTGGTAGCAATGGTAGCCTGATACTTGGAAGTTGTCAATTGAAGTTAAGTGTGTTTCTGTGATACAAGCGACGTCTATGTTGTGTCTTGTAAGAAAGGTAGTAAATAAGGTTTGTTGGGACTTAATGCTATTAGCATTCCAGTTTAGGATATTTAAATGAATAAGGGTTTTGTTAAGATTAAGATCCATTTAGGAGGAGAGGTAGCAGATTATTTAATATAAAATGTTTGATTTGAGCTAGATAGGGTTGTATTAGATTAAGGATTGAAGTTAGGATGGTTTGGGTTATTGGTTCGGTATTTGAAGTGTCTGCTGTTGGTTTCCAGGATTTATTGGTGGGGTGTGGGCATTGGAATTTTTGTTAAGGTGGGGGAAATTACTAAGGTTGATAACTGGGAATGCTTGGTTAGTTTTGGTTGGTGGGCCGATCCGGGTACGTAGGTTGTTTTTAGAAGATTTTAATTTTTGGAAGTGTTTACAGCCTCTGAAGTTAGCTGGATGGTCTGCTCCACAGTTGACGCAGGTAGGAGGAGTACTTTTGTCTTTATCACAGTTGTTATACATATGACTGCCTAGGCACTTCACGCATCTTGGCTGTAGGCGACAGTATTTCTTAATGTGACCGTAGCGTTGACACCTATGGCACTGAGGCATATCTCCTGTTGTTTTGCGTGGTTCAATCTTGACTATTGAATTGCCGATCTTGTCAATTTTGAAGATTTCATTTGCTTTCTCGTTGGCGTGAGGCGTATGGCACAAACGGGGATAGGATGTTTTTCTTTATTCAGCATTCTTGTAATACTAAGTATTGGGAGATTAAATGCAGCTAGTTCTTCATTTATTTCCTTGTCAGATAAGGAAAGTGGTACATTTCTAATGACTGCTGATAGCGGTTTTTCATTTGGATCTTGGAAAGTGTGGAATACTATCTTATTCGATAGGTAGAATTTGGCCCGGTAGTAGCTCTGGCAGGTGCAATTAATTTTTAGTGATGTTCCACTGAGTTTAGTAGTGAAATTCTCTTTAACAAGCTGTTTGATATCAGAGATTACTTGTTTGTGGTTAACCGGACCATGTAGGAATATTGGCGGTATTTTAACTTTGTTTTTGTCTTGGCTTGTTACAGGGGCTGTTCCGTTATCATTTGATGTTGAGTTGTCTACGGACGGATCGAGATGTGTCAGTAGATAGTATTTATTTTGCTCTAGTAAAGATGTTGGCTTCCATAAATACTTTTTTTGGAAATCAGTGATAGGAGGTGATAAGTAGTGATGGGCCTATCCGGAATGAACAATCGGAAAGTTTCCGATTGTTCAAAGAATCGGAAGGTTTCGATTATTTCGGAACGTTTCGGAACTTTTCGGAATTCGATTATTTTACTGTTCGGTGCACAAAATTCGGAACTTTCGGAATTCGATTATTTTACTATTCGGTATACAAAATGAGAAAACGAAATGCCAATTTGAACTGAACGAAATACGGAATGTTGTGTTGACTCACTTGACTGCTATATGCTGGTTGGCGAATGCCAACGTGTCGCGCCGTTTGCGCACGTGCATGATACGTGAAAGGCACTAATGGCAGTGGTATTTCGTAGATTAATTATTAGATAGTACACCTTACAGACTTCAAATTCATGTATTGTTTTATACTATCTATTATGTACTTTATGTGCCATTAAACTTTAAAATATCACTGCCATTTTCCGAAAGTCGATTAAGGTAACTACTTTAATAATTTGAAAAAATATTTTATTTCCTCACATCCCACTGTGCGACTCAAACTCATAAATTGTTTTACTGGCCGTCCTACAAACCCAAACAATAGATGCCAACACAGATAAGGGCTTACGGCGCAACAGCGAGTGCTCGCATCGCAAATTTGGACGCACTTCATCTTCCTTCCGCTTGTTGTTGTTTCGCTCGTTTTCCCTTGCTTGCATTTACGGAATGTAAAATAATCAGATGATATTCCGATTTTATAAACATTCCGAAATGGAACATTCCGATTATTGAAATCATCCGATTATGCCCATCACTAGTGATAAGTGGTCAGCGTTCCTCTTACTGGTTGACATTGTTCTACCCCCACAAGGGGGCAGAGAATATAAGCTTGATTATTTTGAAAATATAAGAATACCTGGTTGGGTTATTGTGGAATTGAGATTAGCCGTTGGCTGATATGCTGCTCGGGATCGACTGAGGTCACTGTTCGCACATACGACTGCTCAGGTTGAACGCTCGCACCGAACTATGTAAAATTGATTCTATCTATATTATTTTAATTAACCTTCCACCACTGCCATCTATGATACATTTTTATTTATAATTTTTGGAGGGTAAGGCTAGGAGGTTGGCAGCTTAAGTAGCTTTCTATTTTTACATCTTTCATTGTTGAAAAGTTTGTAGCCATTTGCGAGTTTAAATTTTCTTGTAAAAAAGCTTATACATTTGATTACCTTTATGGTAAGTAAATTACGAGTTACATCTTCATAGAAGCTTTAAGTTTTAGCAGTATATAAATAGTCTCGCAAAAAATAAAACAAATTATTTTATAAAATAGCAATATCACTATTATTATTCAGAGAAGTAGGTACGTCAAAGAAAATGGGAAGTTGTTGGAACTAAAAATAATGCATTTCTGAAAAGTTAGTAGAAAAACCCAATATGCAAAAACCGCAAAAACATGTTTACAAAATGCCGTTTTTTCATGTAATTAGTGCCTCCAATTTCAGAAAGATTAATTTGAAAACGTATATGTTCATTTATTTAGTAAAAGCTTATATTTTTATGAAAAATATACTGAATCACAATTTTTCATTAATGCATTGATTTGCTTTTCGCCAATAAGAGTGATACAAAGCTTCCCATAGGGCGATAAAATCGTTTCAATTGGTAGTCTATTATGTGCAAGTAACGTAAACAGTACTAGTCGATAAATAAATATGAATAATAGGTGAAACATAGGAAAGACAATAAGTGTTTCATAGACACGACGCCAGTAGTTGTGTTTCTCGAGAGGGCGCCAGTACTGGAATGTTAAGAAAGGTCACTGTAAAAACAAAACAAGTCACTAGATAGTTGTACTGTCATCCCAGAATAGATAGGATCGCTTCTCAAATTTAAGTTTAAGTTTGTGGGCCTATGTCAGAGAGAAATGACAGCCTATATGTATTTTTGCTAAATAAACATTATTAAATGACATTTAAATATAATTATTTGTTAGTGAATCTTACATGGACCGAGGAAGAGAAGAAGCAGCTGCTTGAAGCTCTTGAAACATATGGTGTTGGTGACATTAACAAATTGGCTGCAGCAATTCCCACGAAAACTCCTGGCAAAATAAAATATGCTATGGGGCTTTATGCCAGAAGAGCCAAGCAAATTTTAAAAAAAGATACACAGAAAGGCGAGGTACGCAACGCACCAATCGATTTATGGCTGCAGTATCTAAAGCGCAAAGCACCAGAAAGTCGTAAAGCTGCAAGGTGTACTGCTACCGCTCTCAAGATTCTTGCACTATACGAAAAACGGGTTGCTATGGATGACGTCGTTTTAAAGTACGTATAATAAACAAGAATAGTAGTAGTTTGTTATTTTACGTAATTAATTTTTAACCCTTCAGCATACACATTAGTGGACATAACGCAAACACACATCTTAGCTTTGGAAACCGACCACATACAATTTTTATATTATTTTGCTTATATAACATTTACTACAATTACATTTGGCAAAGTCAACATGACAATGGTTGTTGTAAAATAGTTTTTCCTTGTTGATCTTCAGAAACTTCATCTGTCCTAACGGTGGATGTAGGTATAAAACAAATTCTAGTTCAAAACGCTCTTGATAACGTTTATTTTTAACGTACTTTATATAAAATGCATTGAATAGTTATATATTTTAACTCCATTTATGTACACTTCCAGTAAAATGATATAAGATTACGTGTGGAGTATAGTCGGAATGTTTATGTTTATGTCAAATCTACCTAATCATCATTATTTTCATTGTTTTCTAAAATCATCTTTTGTGCAGAATTCCCCATTTTCAACATTGTCATCAACATAAACACATTTTTACGAAAATTATATCCTTCAGTTTACCTTCCATTTCAACAGTAAGCACATCTTCAAGATTCGTGTTATGTTCTTGTTGATTTTTCTTGATTAAAACTCACCATACCATTAACAGTTGTGTGCTGACACCTTCTACTAAGCAATGCGTAGTTTATTGCATCCAAGAGATTCACAATAAAATTTTCTTTGTCATTTCAATATAAGGTCAATTTTTAAAGAAGAAGTCATCTGTAATTGCTTTTCAAATTATGTACTGTAGACACAGCCAGTAAAGAGAAATTCCACGCAGCTTGCTTCGGTATACAATCGTACGTATTCACTTTCGACAGTGTTCGTGATTTGCTGCTGAAGGTCTTGTACATTCAGGTACAAAATGTTAACCAATATCTCTCACTTTCTTTTGTAACATGTCCACAAACACATCGCATGATGTTCCACAAAGTTAACTACATTAAAAAATTCCAACATTTTTAGTAAAAATTACACAGGATTTTTTAATAATTTTATTCGGTTTAATAGAAAAAATAAATACCGTTAGTACTTAAAAGCTGGTGCGGTCAAATTAATGTAATTTGGAACCAAGACGATCTTGCCTAGAAATGAACCTTAGCCCGTTTCCACTTCCCAACTTTGACATAGTGGACTGTAGTTAACAATGAAAAATCCGAAAAAAACAAATAAATTGAGCACCTTGTACACGTACAAAGAAATGTAACAAAACTAAGTACTGCAAAATACACATGTTTGTTTTTATATGCGTTTCCTAAGTTATTTGTTTATTTTCCGTAATTATGATCTCAGTAACGAAATTACTACATTAAAATTCCAACGCCATAACGCTACAAAAGAAAATATGAAATAATTAAGAATGCAAGTAACTTTAACGTCAATGGCACATGTTAAACTGGAGTGTACTGTCCCTGTGCGACGTACAACTTTTTCTCTTTACTGGCTGCGTCTACAGTATGACACCTTGATCCATGGGTTATAATTTTTAACGTGTGTTCCAATATAGTGTGCCAATTTAATTTGTTGTTTATTTAATGATTTATTTCTATTTACAATGTATTAAATACAATAAGTAAAGGTTATGTTTATGGTATGATAACAGGACATGACTAGTGATATGGGAGAGACACTCCACTGAGTGATTTTAACTGAAGCAGAGACCTTATTAGTATCTATGTGGTAAATCTAGAGGTTTAAACATTTTAAGTCTATAAGTTTGCGCACTATTGTCTTCTAGATTCACCGTCTGATGATTCGATAGTCTGTTGAAATAATTAGCACCCCATTGCTGTTTCGATTGTAGCATGTGGTCTAAAGTTGTCCTGTGTTGGTTCTTTGCCCATTATTATTTCGAGTTCCAGACGTAGAGTAGAGAATCGCTCACAGCTACATAGGGTGTGCGCCGGTGTGTTACTTTGGTTGCAGTACTGGCATTCGTAAGTCTCTCGAATCTTCGTGCATTTTAAATAAGAGCCGAAGTTTCCATGTCCAGTCAATATTTGGGTAAAATAGTACAGGCAGACCTCCCCGTTCACGGCTTTGCGGTTCGCTGATTTTATTTTACACGGGGCACCTTTGTGCTCCCTTTTCTTTGCCGTTCGCGGATTGCTTTGCCGTTCGCGGAAGGAATTTCCAACTGTTTCAACTTTCACACACTAACGGCCGGTCTTATAAAGGCCACTAATCTGACGTTAACTTTAATTTTCTGTTAAAATAAACAAAAGCGCATAAAAATTTTTTTACTAATGAATAATATGTCATAAGCGCCAACGTTTTGATGAGCTTTTGTTTATTTTAACAGCGATTTAAAGTTAACGTCAGATTAGTGACCTTTATAAGACTGGCCGTAAGTGAATAAAGCAGACGTATGGGGTTTATGTCATAAACGCCTAAATAACATTATTTATCACGAACTCGTAAACACACATATCGAGCCTATTCCTTTGAATCTCTTATTACCAAATCGGACCTGGAATAAATTGTAAAATTATAACTTGAATAAACAATACAAATGGACATGCGAGCTCTAGATTCAAGTGGCAGACTTATGTTACGCATGGAATTTTAGTTCAAGCTTTACTGTTTTCTCGAGCGTTTCTGCCGAAAATTTAATTGAGTTTAATTTTTAAAACACGGAAAACCATGTCGTCAAAGCGTAAAGTTCTGCTTCAGATTTGCCAGACAAAAAACGCAGTAAAGTTTTGGTTTTATGAGCTTGCATAGTATAAATAAATCAAGTTAATGGAACCTAACCCCGTTTTTATCATTTATGTGTTTACTTGCACATCGCGGTTTTGCGCTTCGCGGCATTCTTCTAGAACGTAAGCCCCGTAAACAGCGAGATCTGCCTGTACTCGATATCACCATTTGTCCTGGATACCCATGTTTCTATATTTGGGATGAGAGTTTGCGTCTACGTGGGGGTTGCTTTGTGGTCATTCCATCTGTTTGCCACCTTGAAATTGTCTGTTGCCTTATTGCTTTTTGAGTTGCACGTGTGTTGGTATTGTGTACGCTGCGCCTTTGCCTTACCAGCTCATGGATGGGTGGTATTGCCGAGATGACATGCAAAGCCTCTGTAGGTGATGTCCTGTAGGCTGAGGTGACCCCCCCAGCAGGACCTTTCTTTGGACCTTTTCCAAAATTCTCACCTATTTTTTTCTTTTCAATGGCTTTGTGCCAGATGGGTGCAGCATATAAGATTATGGACGTGACGACTGTCGACAGAATTTTTTGCCTAGCAGATTTTGGGCCATATGTGTTTTTCATTGTGCACGAGATAGCTGCTGCCGTTAGTTCGGCTTTGCGAGCTATTTTTATTATATGTGATGTCATAGTCATGTTTTGGTGGAACTCCACTCCTAGATATCTTATAGAGTTAGCAACTTGTATCTCAGTTTCGTCCACTTCTATATGTCAATTGCGCAGTTTCAGTCTTCCTTCGAGAATTACACATTTAGTTTTTTTTTGAGCGATCAAGAGGTTATTAGCATACATCCAATTGCTAAGTCTGTTTAGGGATGTATTTAGTTTAGCTTCGAGGGATATTGTTGATTTTTTGCATCCGATTATCACCAGGTCGTCTGCGTAAGCAATAGTGGTTATGCCTTTAGGCACTTCTAACCTCAGAACCGGGTCGTAATATACATTCCACAGTAGTGGTTCTAGGACTTACCCTTGTGAGACTCCGCAAGTTAGTGTCATGGCTTTATTTTCGCCTATTATTAGTTTTCTATCCATAAGATAACTCTAGATAATTTCTATCAGGTACTTGCTTATCTTTCTTCTTTTAAGTTCTGTTAGTATGTCCGTCCATGTAATTGTATTAAAGGCATTACGTACGTCTATCGCTATCATTGCACTACACCTTTTAGCCAGTTGACTACTTTCTGCCAACTGTTGTACTGTATGCATGGCTTCAGTTGTGGATTTGCCCTCTCGGAATCCGAACTGAAAATCAGAAAGACCGCCTTTTTTTTCAATTTCACCGTTTAGTCTGTTATGGATCATTTTTTCGAATATCTTGCCTATTGCAACAGAAGGCATATGGGCCTATAGGATGGGGGATCATTTACTTTCCTCTTCGGCTTTGGCAGTAGTGTTAACCACTCTTGCTTCCAACATGATGGGTATTCTCTTTTTTGAAGTAGGCTGTTGTATATGGTTAGACAAAAGTTAGGGTGTGACTTGATTATTCTATAAACATGGCGCTACTAATAGGCATATTTTATGTCTTTGCTAGATAAAGCATTTTAGAACACTTCCAGTTACGGCCATTAGGGTGGGAGTTTTAATATGTGAATGCTTCTGTTTGAAGTTAATACAATTTACCTTATCCATAAGTTCCTGGAATACAAGCTTATTATTTATGGAAGTTATGCTATTTTCGTTCATTATTACTGAAAGTTCATTAAGAGTGGGTTTTTAATAAGTGAAAATTTTTGTACTTTAGTAATAGTGTAATAATAAATAATTTTTTTAGGGATTGTTATGTATATTTATCTGAAGTGGCACTTGGGAGGCCGCCAAAAGCAATTAATCGTGAGTCATTGCATTTTTTGATGTCAAACTTTGCAGACCTGGCTATGAATTTGCGGGAGGAAGATAGGAGTCAACCAATGAAGTTTATTAAAAATCTGAAAACTTCAGATATTGCAGAAAAAGCTAGTGCTAGTAAGGTTAGTATTTGTTTAATCTTTTTTTTATGTAACTCGTTTTTTATACTGTATTTCTCATGTAAATGTCTTAATTTTGTCATGTTTTTATGATAATTGTGTCCAGAATTTTATAGAGAAATATCTATCGTTTAAAAAATACCAAACTAGAAACTTAAAGGTGTACATTTAGAAAAATAGAATTAATGCACTATGGGCATAATATGTGCAAATTTCAACTTGACACATTCGTTCGTTCACAGAATGATCTTTATTTGACAGTATAGCAACCTTGGCCTTAAAAACAGTAAAATTTATGTAAAAATCTTGAAAACTGTAGACATCTGTCTATAGAGTACAACAAGATCAAATTCGCCTGAGGAAAAAGTTTAAATGCAGAAATCACAGTACAAATGATGAAAATAAGCTGTGATTGTAGATCAGTTATTCAAAGGGATTTTTTGTATTATGCTGCAGTTTAGCGGGGGGACATTCTAAATTTTGTTGCTTGATAATGCACCCATGTTATAGTACTTTGTTAAAAAGGTTATTTAGACAAAGTTAATCTTTTTGTTGTTAGTGAACCCATACTCTGAATATGCAAACAGTATCCACTGGTTTTTTTGCGAAACATTAGTTAAGCGACTATACAATTCCAGGTTGTTAGTTACGCGAAGCGATGTCAAACTATTGGCATCCTTTTCTGCATTACTGGCTTGCTTACAGTAAAATGAACACGTATATGTTTAAGATGATGCTATCTCTGTTTGACTGATTTCTTCGACGCAGATAGAGAATTACCAAGTTGTCGTACTGGAAACTTGTCTTAACCAGTTCATATTAAATCCACCACGGTTATTTCTTTCGTCAATGTGTAAACTACTGCGAGGCATTTTTGTTACCACTCAGTGTGCTTGACACTGAATGTTTGCAAACTAATTATTTACAATACTCAAAATTTGCAGCAATTACCAGTCGTTAATCGACTCGTATTACTGGTCTATGTTTAACTTTCACCAGAGAAATATTGTAATGAAGTGGTGGAAGTGAAAAGCAGCGCGGCACATAATTTAGTCTAATAACTGAGTCACTTCGGAACTACATCCATTGCAATGGAAGTTTAAGCATTAGAGTTGTATATTCGCTAGACATACTCTACCATGGATCCACAAACAACAAGAAGGCCAAGTTTGCCTACGTTTTCTTGTTCACAAGGTACTTTGGCAGTAGGGACTACATCACGGGTGGCATGTAAGGGTTCACGTAATTATTTTTAAAAAATCTTGTTTATCTTCCTAAGGTGTCAAGCAAAGTCAAATTCTTGGGAGTTTATGTACAAATACAACGCGGTCAAAGTCAAATTTGTATTTAATATTGATAATGTCTAAACTACTTTCCGTTATTTTTGACAATAATTGAATATTTTGGTTTTTGCACTCGTAGTGAAAATGAAACAAAAAATCAAAAACTTAAATGTAGAACGTAGTGGCAATTGAATTGCTGATTATTTGTTAATTTAACCGAATCTCTATCTCTTACCATGTATGAGATTCCCATGTTGAATATGCTGCTCTGTTTGGAACACTGTGTACAATTTATAATGCTAATTATTATTTCAGAAAGCCAAAACTGTTAGGAATCCTACTCTTAATGTGTTAAACGTTCCACCGGAGTTATTAGAACTCGATATGCAAGAATAAGTATTATTGACTTGTCATTTACCTTAAGTGTAAGTCCAACATGAGTATTTAGAGACTGACTGTTTTGTTATTTAGTTGTACCATTTTTTTGTATTACTAAGTTAAATGTTAATTAAATAACTTCATAAGAAAAAATACTGTTAAAAGTATAGTCCAAGATTGGTGGAGATACTAGTTGACTATTTTTGTAATTTATTAGTGCTGCTTATTTGTATTATCTATCATGTTAATCCATTTAAGTAAGCTGATATGAAGATGTACAGCAAATCCCCTGTATCCGCTGTTCAGTAACTGCAGTTCCACTTCATCGTGGTTGACTGTGACCCGAAAAATGAAATAGAAAATTCTAGAAATAGTTTACTTTGTGCACCTTTCTAAATAAGGAATTTATTTTATCACTAGTTATTGTTGCTAATGTGTATAATGCATCAATTTTAAACTTTATCATAGGTATGTACAGAATATAGTATATAGTGTTTGCTACTATCTGCTGTTTCAGATGTTCGCAGGGTGGCTGTGGATACTGGGGTCTCACTATACTGTTAACAGTTAAGTAGAATATTTGTAGAGATACTGATTGACTGTTTTTTTTTAAGTTTTTTGTATTGTTAAGTTAAGATTGAATAAATATAGCTACTGAACTGAGATTTTTTATTCGACATACTCTTTTTGCGTTCATACATTTGCATCTATGTTGTGACACCTGTAAAGGTGGATACAGACTTGTGTCGTAACATCATATCGAATCATGACAGCTTGTTTTCAACCTCGTTGACTCGTATCCCTAACATGTGCGTTTTATTTTTCCACCGTAGTACATCCGTATCTTTTAGTTCCAAGTCGTCTCCCGAGAAACTATTATCGTTATCGGTACAGTTGACTGCTGCCAGCGACATTTTTCTCCACTGTAATGTCAGCTCGAAGAAGTCTTGTAGGTTCATGGCTACGATCTTTCTCCACTCCTGTCTATTCTTAACTCTTGTCTCTCAATTTTCGGCTATGCCCAGTCGGTTTAGATCTTTTACGTTTGGCAGCCAAGTTTTTGGTGGTCTACCCCTTCTATTTCTGCCCTCAGGTTCCGCTCTCAGGATCTTTTGGGATATTCTCATCTCTTTCTAACCATGTGTCCCAGCCACCGTAGTCTTTCTTGCTGTATTATAGTAGCACTAATGATGAAGCTTGTTCATCATATCGAGTCGTGCAGATCGGGATTGTTTGGGTTTTGTAGTCCACACCACCTGTATCCAGATCACGTATCATTACTTTGATGTTACGCTGAAATACCGACTCCTGGTGGATAAATGTCGTGTCGTATCTGCGTATCAGCTTGACACGAAGATATGATATGCAAATGCGATACGTCCCACCGTACACACTTAACCGATATTGATTCACGATACAATACGATGATCTGACACAAGTCTGTACCCACCTTAAGCCACTGCGGTAAAAATCTTATTGACGGTTTCTGTGACAACCTCTCGTGTGATACAAAATGTGTATCTACATTCAAAACGTATGAATTAAATAATCGAAAGAGCAAAACTAATGTTTGACAATTCTTCTTCTCTTCTTCTACTTTAGTAAGGCGAATCGCCTATTTATTGCTATACTCTGGATTCTTATTTGATTATTGCTCTTGTGATATTGATTACCAGCTGTCACGCCACCTCTTGAGCGGTCTTCCTGGTGGTCTGTTCGCCTGTGGTTTTCCATTTCGTGCTATTTTGGCTAATCTGGTGTCTGCCATTCTGTTTATGTGTTCATTCCATTCACGTCTTCTTTTTCTCACCCATTGGACCACATCTTCTACTTTACGTTTTTCTTTGTCTGTCCCACATTGTATACCCTGCGATTGTTCTTAAACTCTTCATTTCGGTTGTTCTGATTTGTCTTTTCGTTAAAGTGCTATCGGCTGTAGTTTTTGCTCCGTAAGTCATTACAGGTCTTACGCAAGTTTTGTATATTCTGGATTTGCATTCGAAGGATAAGTGTTTGTTTCTCCAGATTACTTGTTTCAGATGACCTGAAATAGTGGCTGCTTTGTTTACCTGTTGCCTGACTTCGTCTATGAGTTTTCCGGCGCTTGATATGTTAGTGCCAAGGTAATTAAAATTCATTACCTGTTCAATTGGGATGTTGTTCGCTACTATTTAGTTTACATTGTAGGGGTTCCTTTGACATGGTCATTGCTTTTGTTTTTCTTGTGGAGATTATCATGTTGTACTTCTATGCAGTGGTTTGACTCGGCAATTAAAAGCCGATATCATAATTTAAGGAACATTTCTTGATTTGCGAGCAGATGCATCGCTTTGCCTTTCGACATTTTTCCTTTTTTCTTCAATAACAATTTTCCTTAATTTTGTCAGCAGTGCCCTATATTTCTTCTTTTTCAAAGGTAGAAATAGTTGCCACTTAAGTATTTGGTGAAGTGCTTAATTGTAAAGATACAGAATGTTCGCTTCATCGAAACCAATTTTGCCAAAATGCCTCTAGATCCATGTAAAATAATATAAAACAAATAAAGGAGAGGCTTGGCTATGGGAAAACTGTGTCTATGTTCAATAGTTAATTGTTGGATGCTCAGAAGTTGAGACTACCTAGCAAACTCGTTTCTAAATTAAACTTGCTTAGTCGACCAGTACTACCGTATTGCAGATTTCTTTTAAGAATCACGTGACAGTGTTGCAGGTTTGGCAGATGCACATAACAGTTTTTATAGACAATTTTAATATTGAACCGGAAACTTCAGGATTTAAGAGAGTGCATGGATTTTAAAAATTTATGATTTCATAAAACATTTTAAAAAAATCGGAAGTGAAAAACAGAAGTCATTAAAATACGTGAAATTGGCAGTGAAGTAATCGATTGTTTTACGATTCTTTGCAGTTTCTGACGAGACCACCGGATGCATCGAAATATATTACTGGTAACAGTTTGTTCGTGTTTTGTTGGCTAAGAACAGGCAATTGCTCATCGCTGTATAATTTAATATTAAACGGAATAGAGATTTCTTTAATGTATTCGCTGTGTTCAATCTGCATATTAATTAAATCTAGGATATCGTTTTTGTCTCTGTCCAGGTTGGTTTTAGCTTCTGATCTAATTTTGCGCAAAGTTGAATCAGATTTAATATTTTGTAAGTTTCGCTGTTCCAATTTAGCAGTTAGCATCCAAAATTGTCCTTTTCTTATATTGTTGAGGTAGGCAGTTTAAAATGCTTTTTTTGACGATGGACCGTTCAATCCCTTTAACGTATGTGGTCAGTTTTTCTCTATAGCAAAAATGTAAAGATGAGCTGTACACTGTAACTTGTTTGTTATTTATCGCAATAATGAATTTTTTGCAACTGTTATTATTGTGAATGCACTCGGCAAAAAGTTTAATTATTCCCCGCTTTAGATACTTGGTATATTTGAAGACTAACTGACATACATTATTGACGTATTTAGAAATCATTTTGCGAACATAAAATGGATAATAATCGCTGACTAGCTTACTGTTTTTAAAAATACAGCTCCAAATGTCGTCTGGTATAGTAAAATGACCTACCATTTTGCATTCCGTATAAGAATTTTTTTTAAAAATTTATTTCTAATATATTGATTGAACCTTTAGGCAGAAGTGATTCATTATTAGCACTTGATAAATTCAAAAGGCAATTAGGAATATCACAAATATCTTTCGTTACATCTAAGTTATTGTACTGACTATAACTGAAAAATTCATTTACTAGTGTACTGGTAGAGTCATTCGAACGTCCGTCTTTATGTATTTCACTCTATCAATATGCGCGGAAATGCCATTTACACTAGAATCACCTTGCATTTCTAAAAATGTTAGTTCATTTAGAGAATGCATTGCGTTATTGTTTTGTTTGTTTATAGGTGATAATACTTGTGGCTCTAAAAACAGTCTTTTAACATCGGTTAAGTTTGCATCAATTTTCATTTCACCAATATTCTCTCTGCTTTCAGAAGAAACGCACGCTTTCTCCTTTTCGTCTGCAACTTCAAAATATGTTTGTACTGCGGTCGTTTCATCTACGAATTTCAGTGAATAAGTATTAGTATTAGAAATTGGTGACAAGTCCTCATTGACTGGGAGAATGGGGAAAAGTACACGTTTACATTTGTCTAGTTCATCAGGATTATTGGCTGATAAAATCGAATGTTTTGGTGTTGACGTGGCATAGTCAGAACATGCTGATTTTGTCACTGTGCCTCTTAAAGTACCTACTTCCGAATTTTTTGCTTTTTTCTACATATTATGGATAGATTTTCGGTTTAGTAAAGAATTCTTTCTTTTAAAATGACTTCATTAATTTTCCGTATATAGAAGTTGCTTTCCGGTAAGATACAGTCATTACATCGTTCTCTATATTCATTTCAAGCAGTAATGACCTTAAACTGGTTTTATTTAAAGTTTTTATATTAGAATCGGGCTTTGTTTACGGATTAGCTGACGCAGATTTACGCTCAATATCATGGAATAACGTTTATAGCATTAATGATATAGATGGTAAAGTTAAGTATTTTGTTGACAGCCTAAATACGCTTCTTAATATCCATGCACCAATTATTTCTTCCAGATTTACCAAACCTCACGCTCCTTGGTTAAGAAATAATATTAAAAATATGAAAGTACACGTGATGAGGCTCTCAGTCAATTCAAGAAAAGTAAGAGCCCAGAACACTGGAAATATTACAAACAACTTAGAAATCATACGAACAACGCAATAAAACGGGAAAAGAAAGCATATTATAATTGCAAATTTAGAGCTGATTCTGCTTCACTCTGGAGTGACTTTAAAGATATGAATATTTCTAATAAACAGCATAAACGCGAATTTCCCCCTCATCTATCTGATTGTGGCCAACTAAATGATTTTTTTATTAATATAATACCTAAGGTAAACATTGATGGTCAGGTAATAGATTTTTATTTAATAAAACAAAAGCTCATATCTCAGATGTCTTCAACTTTATGCCTACGGACGAAATTGAGGTGTTGAAAATAATTTCATCAATCAAGACTAAAGCTATTGGAAGAGATGGTTTGAGTATTTCCATTATTAAATTTTGTATTCCGTTTTTGCTTCCAATAATTATGCATTTAATGAATGATTGTCTAATTAATTCCGTATTTCCCAAGTGTTGGAAACAAGCTCTTGTCAAACCTTTACCCAAAGTCACATCACCAACTGAATTTAAAGAATTAAGGCCAATAAGTATTCTTCCCATTTTGTCAAAAGTTGTAGAAAAAATAATGGAGCGGTTTAAGGTATTGCCTGATGTACAGTCAGGTTTTCGGAAAGGATACAGTTGCAGTACGGCATTACTAAAAATTACTAACGATATAATTCTAGCTACTGATGAAGGTAAGCTAACAGTGCTTGTTCTGCTTGATTATTCAAAGGCTTTTGACACTATCAACCACGATGTATTACTTTAAATTTTTCATTATATTGGCTTAAGTAAACAGGCTGTTACTTTGTTAGCAGCTTCTCTCTCAGACCACTGTCGAGCTGTTAGCCTTAATGATAAGCAATCCGAATTTTGTAAAATTTCTTCTGGAGTACCGCAAGGGTCTATTCTGGGACCACTTTTTTTTACAATTTATACTTCGTTATTCCCCTCAGTTGTGCAATCGAGTACATCCCATTTTTATGCAGACGACTCACAAATTTATAAATCTTTCAAACCCGCCGAAATTGTAGAGTTGTGTGAAGCTATAAATTTAGATCTTGAGAACCTGGCAAACAGTTCTGAGCAATATGCCTTACACTTAAATCCACATAAATAAGTTGTTTTAATATTTGGCAAAAAAACGACAGACAAAGACTTTAAAATTTAGTAAATATTAGAGTACAAAATAAAACTCTACCATTGGTTGATTCTGCTAAAAATCTGGGTTTAACACTTGACAGCGGCCTGCGTTTTAAACAGCATGTGTCTAGGTGCTTGCAGAGTGCATACTGTAACCTTCGGCTTATTTTTTAAAATCGACATGTTCTAAATAAACAAATTAAAATTATGCTACTTATGCAATAGCCTAGTTTTGTCTAAATTCGATTTCTGTGTATCAGTTTATGGTCCTTGCTTAGATTATCAAGATAAATCCAGAATATAAAAGCTGCAAAATTCTTGTTTACGGTTAATATTTGGGATAAGAAAGTACGAAAGAATATCACATAAACTAAAGGAAGTGAGTTGGCTTGATATGAGTAGCAGGCGTTTTTTATACTCCGCTTGTCTCTGTCACAAAATTATAATCTCAGAATGTCCACCTTATCTCTACAATAAAATTACATATCGTACTGATGTACATAACTTAAATTTAAGGTTCAGGGGTAAATTGGGTATACCATTGTTGTCCAGTGAGTAAGCTAAACAGTGCTTCTCTTATTCGATTGCAAAAATTTACAATGCTTTGCCCCAGGATATTAAAACCTTAACACCAGCCAGGTTTCGGTGCCAGCTTAAGAAATTACTTTTAAACTGTACGTTGCGTGCTATCTCGTAGTATCTAATGTTGTATGTACATTTTTTCCTCAACTTAGAATGTTTTATTTTAATTGAAATCTACGTTTTTTTTCTTACATATGGTCTCATGTGCGGTACATTAGGGCTTAGGTTTAAGTTTTTTCTTCTGCGGGGTTAGATGGAAGAACGGCTCAGCTATATTTGGTAGCTGTGCTGAATCTCGCCTCGCGCAAACAAAATAATATTATGTGTTGTTTTTATTACTATCAATAAAGGCGATTTATTATTATTATTATTAAAAATGTTGCATGGACAGCGATATATTGTTTTTGGAAATAAAGTGGATATATTGCGAAACATATTATCATTTGATTGAAGCAGATTTTTATAGGTGTAATTCGTATTATGTTCTCTAACAGCAGTTACTACACGGCGTTCCGTTTTACATTGTTGAAAACCCATTCTGGAAGTATTTTCAAAATAATACAAAGGAAAACTTAACTTGCAGTCCTAATGCTCTAACGAAAATAAAATAAAACGATAATATTTATCAAAGCACTAAGTACAGTACCTAAGCAATATTTCCGATTGGAAAAATGTAAAAAAAGAAATTAAATATTAAACCTAATTACTGTGATTTTTTTTTTGGTTTTTAATAAAGATTTATTTATTTATTTATTTATTATTATATTACGTGGAAAAAGCTACGATTAAAACAAAGAAGATGACTAATATAAAACAAATAATATATATTTACAAAACTAGCGGTTATTACTATAAAATAAAATGGACTTTTTACGAGAAAGCAAATAAACACGCTAGATTAAAATAATCATTCCTCAACGAATTGTAAAAAAAACGCAAACGAGGCTGTACTAATACACAAGTTTGCTCGCTTATTAACTGTGCGGAGATATTTTGTATGCCAGCGGTCCCGAGTATATCAGTTTTTGCTAGCTTTGGTATATCCATAAGTATATACACAGATTGTCCGAAATCCGTTTTGAACATAGGAAATTAATGAGTGCGACAAGGAATACATAAACAAAATGAGTAGCAGGACAAAGATAGAACGTAATCATGGCTAGCTAAATTTTTAAACTAAAATTAAGTCAATGAAACAAAAACACTTCTGTCAAATATTTTATCTGTCATCAAGAGTATAAAGTGAGGTTTAAATAATTAAAATAATTATGGGAATAGTAAACAATAGTATATTTAAAATTTAAACCTCACTTTATACTCTTAACAACAGCTAAATATTTGACAGAAGTGTTTGTTTGTTTTATTGACTTAATTTTAGTTTAAAAATTTAGCTAGCCATGATTACATTCTGTCTTTGTTCTGCTACTCATTTTGTTTATGTTTTCCTTGTCGCACTCATTAATTTCCTATGTTCAAAATGGATTTCGGACAACCTGTATATATATATTACTTACTATATTGCTAGCGGCCATGAGTTGGGGGGGGGGGGGGGGTCACGAAGGAAGTGAGACAGACAACCAACTCTTTAATGTATATGGTGAGCTGTGCGCAAGCGCGTCGACGTCGTCCGCGCGGTGGGGGAAGTGAACCTCCCAGTCAAGTTTAAAATTCGCTTCTAAAGACGGAGTTCGAATTCTCACACATGCGCACGAGACGCGTTATACTCAAAGTGAAACTATGTTGGCGCCGTAATGTTTTCGGCCGTTTCCAGGCCCTACTAGCAATATATGTATAATATATACTAGAACGCGTGTAGCCAGCCTACGTCTGGCTGCGTGTAGCGGCGCCACGTGCTTACGGTCGGTCGGCCGGCGGCCGGCATCAGCTCTTATAATATAAGATATGGGTATATCACTTTTCAGATAAACAACAACCGCGCACAACTTCGACGCTGATTTGGCATCAGTAAGTAGCCAGCGAATCGGCTAGTGAGCGACGTGCAGGTTTTTACTTCGAAATATGATTCAATTTTTGGAACAACATTTCGAGATAACTAAATACAATAAGGCTTGATCCACACTATCGGGCTGCTCTCGGTTCGATCTCGCCCCGCTCAAATATTTATACATTGTTAGCAATGGGCACATTCACACTATCGGTAACGCTCAAGCTCAGGTCGTGCCTATAGCTAACAATGTATAAAAAATTGAGCGGAGCGAGATCGAACCGAGAGTAGCCCGATAGTGTGGATCGAGCCTAAGTGTTTTTATTTCAATAGAATCTTAATGCAATTGAATTACTAAAATCGATGTACTAAAATAAATTAACTAGTAGTAAATAGGTTTGCGTTCACTTTGGGTTTTATAATCTTATTCTTAAACTACGTAAAAGTTGATGTTCGAACACGATCGTAAAATCATTTGAAGCACTTTAACTGTATCAAACCATCTGTAATACGTATTCGCATTATTAAAATTAATAGTGAAATTATTTAATGTAAACAGGAACAAACACATTATATTAATAGAATTTCCAACGAATGTATTACCTATAGGTAGTTAATTTTGTAAATTACAAATAAAATTGACAACAGATATACCCTCTATCAGGATGAGTTCGTTGAAGTGCATATACAGACCAACTTATTTTAAACAGAAATGTTGAGTAAGTTACAATTAAACATTATTTAACAACATTAACGTTGTAGATATAATTATCATACTACATTAATGCCCTGTATGATTATTATACTAGAATATGATATATGATCAAATATTAAAGAGACACTAAATGTCAAAACATAACCAAGCTGAGCAGAACTTGTTTTATTGTATCGAGAGATCCAAAAAAAAACTGATCTACAGCGGACTGTGGAAATTCAAACGTATGAATAATATGTTGGTGGCACTGTAAGTCTATGTCAAATTCGAGGTTAGTAGGTTAGGTTTAGCCATATATGTATAACTTCTATATTGCTAGCAGGGTTTGGGAACGGGCGAAAACATTACGGCGCCGACATAGTCTCACTCTGAGTACTGCGCGTCTCGTGCGCATGCCCGAGAATTCGAAACCGCCTTTAGAAGCTAATTTTAAACTTGATCATGAGGTTTACTTCCCCACCGCGCGAACGACGCGACGCTTGCGCACAGCTCACCAAGTGTGTAGAAGAGTTGGTTATCTGTCTCACTTACGCTCTCCACTTACAGGCGCTAGCAATATCTTCCTCTTCTTCTTCTTCTTCTTCTTCTTCTTTCTCTTTTTCCATTTGTGCCTCACGGCGTTGGGCCCATTATCCATTTCCTATAGGTTTTTCTCTCTCTTGTCATTCTTTTTACCTCCTCCATATTTTTCCTCTTATACTAGCCGTCTGCCTGATATTATCTTTCCATTGTATTCGGGGTCTGCCTTTTGTTCGTCTTTCCTCCATTCTTGTCTCCATTATCAGTTTCGGGTATCTTGTGATGTCCATGCGGTGTACATGTCCGTACCACTTTAATCGTTTGTTCTCAATTTCGTGTACAATAGGCTGTTGTTCCAGTTCTTCCCTTATGCTGTGTTCCTTATTTTATCCCTCCTTCTTTTTCCTAAGAATCTTCTTAGGTATTTCATTTCTGTTGCAGTTACTTTAGATCTATGTTTATCTGTTATTGCCCAGGTCTCTGCTCTACCAGAGTAGGGGTGAATATTGTTTTATATAGGTGCATTTTTGCCTTGGTGCTAATTTCTTCCTTCCCTATGATGGTATTGTTTATTTGATAGTATGTATATATTATTTGCTTTGTTTATTCTATTATTGATTTCGTCATCTATTATTCCGTTATTTTTTATATATGCGCCTAAATATTCATATTTTTCTACATATTGTAGCTGTGTTCCATCGAGGAAAATGGGTACTTCTATTTCTCTATCGTTTTTCTTGATGTGTAGTATTTTACTTTTTTGTGTATTTATTGCCATTCTCTTTTCCTCCAGATTTTGTTCCCATATATTTATGTTGTATTGTAACTGTCTCGTATTAGTTGCCATTACCAGGATATCGTCCGCATAAATTAGGTCTTACGTGTTTATAGGACTCATGTTGTAATACCCTAATCTTGATTTTCTTGTTTCATTTTTTGTTGTTCTTATTATACTGTTCATGTACACTACGAATAGTAAGGGGTTAGGCTATCTCCCTGTTTTATGCCTTTTTCCATGTTAAACTCTTTTGACTTTTCTCCGTTTATTCTAACTATTTCTACTGTTCTTTTATTCGTGCTTTTTATTATCCGTATCAGTTTAGGGCTTGCTTGTAATTCTTCCAGGGCCTTCCATATTTGTTTCCTCGACACCTGGTCAAATGCGGCTTTAAGGTCCAGAAATTCTAAGAACAAGTCTCTGTTCTTGTTTATCATCTTGCTTATGATTAGCCTAATAGTGTGTATATGGTCTTGCGTTTGTTTTCCTGGGCGAAAAGCGACTTGTTCATCTTCTAATAATATAGTAATATTAAATATATGGGTTTAACGTCAATCTGTGTCAAAACTAACGGAAAACCTAACCTGCTAATCTCGAATTTAACATAGACTTACAGTGCCACCAACATATTATTCACACGTTTAAATTTCCACAGCCCGCTGAGGATCAGTTTTTTTTATCTCTCGATACTAAAGCACAATAAACAGCTCCGGGTGATATTATGCGTTTGGCAGTATTGAAGTGTATTATTGGTGGCACTGTAACTGTATGTCAAATTCGAGGTTAGCGCGTCAGGTTTTACGCCAATCTGTGTCAAAACTGACGCAAAACCTAACCTGCTAAATTCGAATTTAACATACCAAAAACAATACAATAATTGTAATTGTAATTATTTAGCATTGCCAAACCTAAAACGAATCGCCGTTGCTATGCCGAAATATGGTGCCATGCAAAAAATACTACCTTCCAAAACATTAATAGTTAGACTGGTCATGGAGCAAGTTAATTTCAGTATGAGTTTAATCACGGTACCATGTACAGTTTTTTCAAAATTTATTTTTGAATATTTCGGGGATGGCTGCTACCCCCTTCGACGGCTTGCGAGTGTTTGGCAGGGGCACTGTTAGATTGGCTATGGGGCAACTTAATTTATGTATAAGTTTAATCGCGGGACCATGTACAGTTTTTTCATAATTAATTTTTAAATACTTTGGGGATGGCTGCTACCCCCTTCGGCGGCTTGCTAGTGTTTGGCAAGCCAACTGTTACATTGGCTATGGGGCAACTTAATTTATGTATAAGTTTAATCGCGGCATCACGTACAGTTTTTTCATAATTAATTTTTGAATACTTTGGGGATGGCTGCTACCCCTTCGACGGCTTGCGAGTGTTTGACAGGGGCACTGTTAGATTGGCTATGGGGCAACTTAATTTATGTATAAGTTTAATCGCGGCACCAAGTACAGTTTTGTCAAAATTAATTTTTGAATATTTTGGGGTTGGCTGTTACTCCCTTCGACTGCTTGAGAGTGTTTGACAGTGCCCCGTTAGAGTGGTTATGGGGCAACTTAATTTATGTACTAGATCAATCGCGGTACCAGGTACAGTTTTCTCAAAATTAATTTTTGAATATTTTGGGGTTGCCTGCTATCCTCGTCGACAGCTTGCGAGTGTTTGACAGGGGCACTGTTAGATTGGCTATGTGGCAACTTAATTTATGTATTAGTTTAATCGCGGCACCAAGTACAGTTTTGTCAAAATTAGTTTTTGAATATTTTGGGGTTGGCTGCTACACTCTTCGACGGCTTGCGAGTGTTTGACAGGGGCACTGCTAGATTGGTTATGGGAAAACTTAATTTATGTATCAGTTTAGTCGCGGCACCAGGTACAGTTTTTTCAAAATTAATTTTTGAATATTTTTTGGGGTAGGCTGCTACCCTCTTCGACGGCTTGCGAGTGTTTGAGAGGGGCACTGTTAGATTGGTTGTGGGGCAACTTAATTTATGTATTAGATTACTCGCGGCACCATGTACAGTTTTTTCAAAATTAATTTTTGAATATTTTTTGGGGTAGGCTGCTACCCTCTTCGACGGCTTGTGAGTGTTTGAGAGGGGCACTGTTAGATTGGTTATGGAGCAATTTAATTTATGTATTAGTTTAATCGCGGCACCAAGTACAGTTTTTTCAAAATTAATTTTTGAATATTTTGGGGTTGTCTGCTACCCTCTTTGACGGCTTGCGAGTGTTTGACAGGGGCACTGTTAGATTGGTTATGGGGCAACTTAATTTATGTATTAGATTACTCGCGGCACCATGTACAGTTTTTCATAATTAATTTTTAAATACTTTGGGGATGGCTGCTACCCCCTTCGGCGTCTTGCTAGTGTTTGGCAAGCCAACTGTTACATTGGCTATGGGGCAACTTAATTTATGTATTAGATTACTCGCGGCACCATGTACAGTTTTTTCAAAATAAATTTTTGAATATTTTGGAGTTGGCTGCTACCCTTTTCGACGGCTTGCGAGTATTTGACAGGGGCACTGCTAGATTGGTTATGGGAAAACTTAATTTATGTATCAGTTTAGTCGCGGCACCAGGTACAGTTTTTTCAAAATTAATTTTTGAATATTTTTTGGGGTAGGCTGCTACCCTCTTCGACGGCTTGCGAGTGTTTGAGAGGGGCACTGTTAGATTGGTTGTGGGGCAACTTAATTTATGTATTAGATTACTCGCGGCACCATGTACAGTGTTTTCAAAATTAATTTTTGAATATTTTTTGGGGTAGGCTGCTACCCTCTTCGACGGCTTGTGAGTGTTTGAGAGGGGCACTGTTAGATTGGTTATGGAGCAACTTAATTTATGTATTAGTTTAATCGCGGCACCAAGTACAGTTTTTTCAAAATTAATTTTTGAATATTTTGGGGTTGTCTGCTACCCTCTTTGACGGCTTGCGAGTGTTTGACAGGGGCACTGTTAGATTGGTTATGGGGCAACTTAATTTATGTATTAGATTACTCGCGGCACCATGTACAGTTTTTTCATAATTAATTTTTAAATACTTTGGGGATGGCTGCTACCCCCTTCGGCGGCTTGCTAGTGTTTGGCAAGCCAACTGTTACATTGGCTATGGGGCAACTTAATTTATGTATTAGATTACTCGCGGCACCATGTACAGTTTTTTCAAAATTAATTTTTGAATATTTTTTGGGGTAGGCTGCTACCCTCTTCGACGGCTTGTGAGTGTTTGAGAGGGGCACTGTTAGATTGGTTATGGGGCAACTTAATTTATGTATCAGTTTAGTCGCGGCACCAGGTACAGTTTTTTCAAAATTAATTTTTGAATATTTTTTGGGGTAGGCTGCTACCCTCTTCGACGGCTTGCGAGTGTTTGAGAGGGGCACTGTTAGATTGGTTATGGGGCAACCTAATTTATGTATTAGATTACTCGCGGCACCATGTACAGTTTTTTCAAAATTAATTTTTGAATATTTTTTGGGGTAGGCTGCTACCCTCTTCGACGGCTTGTGAGTGTTTGACAGGGGCACCGTTAGATTGTTTATGGGGCGGCTTACTTTATGTATAAGTTTAATAGCTGCACCATGTACAGTTTTTTCAAAATTAATTTTTGAATATTTTAGAGTTGGCTGCTACCCTCTTTGACGGCTTGCGAGTGTTTGACAGGGGCACTGTTAGATTGGTTATGGGGCAACTTAATTTATGTATTAGATTACTCGCGGCACCATGTACAGTGTTTTCAAAATTAATTTTTGAATATTTTTTGGGGTAGGCTGCTACCCTCTTCGACGGTTTGCGAGTGTTTGACAGGGGCACTGTTAGATTGGCTATGGGGCAACTTAACTCATGTATTAGTTTAATTGCGCTTCCAAGTACAGTTTTGTCAAAATTAGTTTTTGAATATTTTGAGGTTGGCTGCTACCCCCTTCGACGGCTTGCGAGTGTTTGACAGAGGCACTGTTAGATTGGTTATATGGCAACTTAATTTATGTATTAGTTTAATCGCGGCACCAAGTACAGTTTTGTCAAAATTAGTTTTTGAATATTTTGGGGTTGGCTGCTACCCCCTTCGACGGCTTGCGAGTGTTTGACAGGGGCACTGTTAGATTGGTTATTGGGCAACTTAATCTATGTATCAGTTTAGTCGCGGCACCATGTACAGTTTTTACAAAATTAATTTTTAATATTTTGGGGTTGGTTGCTACCCCCTTCGACGGCTTGCGAGTGTTTGACAGGTGCACTGCTAGATTGGTTATGGGAAAACTTAATTTATGTATCAGTTTAGTCGCGGCACCAGGTACAGTTTTTTCAAAATTAATTTTTGAATATTTTGGTGTTGGCTGCTACCCTCTTCGACGGCTTGCGAGTGTTTGACAGGGGCACTGTTAGATTGGCTATGGGGCAACTTAATTTACGTATTAGTTTAATCGCGGCACCAAGTACAGTTTTGTCAAAATTAGTTTTTAAATATTTTGGGGTTGGCTGCTACCCCCTTCGACGGCTTTCGAGTGTTTGACAGGGGCACTGTTAGATTGGTTATTTGGCAACTTAATTTATGTACTAGAGTAATCGCGGCACCATATATAGTTTTTTTTAAATTAATTTTTGAATATTTTGGGGTTGGCTGCTACCCTCTTCGACGGCTTGCGAGTGTTAGACAGGGGACTGTTATATTGGTTATGGTGCAACTTAATCTATGTATCAGTTTAGTCGCGGCACCAAGTACAGTTTTTTCAAAATTAATTTTTGAATATTTTGGGGTTGGCTGCTACCTTCTTCGACGGCTTGCGGGTGTTTGACAGGGGAACTGTTAGTTTGGTTATGGGGCAACTTAATTTATGTATAAGTTTAATCGCGGCAACATGTACAGTTTTTTCAAAATTAATTTTTCAATACTTTGGGGTTGGCTGCTACCCTCTTCGACGGCTTGCGAGTGTTTGACAGGGGCACTGTTAGATTGGTTATGGGGCAATTTAATCTATGTATTAGATTAATCGCGGCACCATATACAGTTTTTTCATAATTAATTTTTGAATATTTTGAGGAACGCTGCTACCCCCTTCGAAGGCTTGCGAGTGTTTGGCAGGGACACTATTAGATTGGTTATGGGGCAACTTAATTTATGTATAAGTTTAATCGCGGCACCACTTACAGTTTTTTCAAAATTAATTTTTGAATATTTTAGAGTTGGCTGCTACCCTCTTTGACGGCTTGCGAGTGTTTGACAGGGGTACTGTTAGATTGGTTATGGGGCAACTTAATTTATGTATTATTTTAATCGCGGCACCAAGTACAATTTTGGCAAAATTAATTTTTGAATATTTTGGGGTTGGCTGCTACCCTCTTCGACGGCTTGCGAGTGCTTTAGAGGGCACTGTTAGATTTGTTATGGGGCAACTTAATTTATGTATTAGTTTACTCGAGGCACCATGTACAGTTTTTTCAAAATTAATTTTTGAATATTTTTTGGGGTAGGCTGCTACCCTCTTCGACGGCTTGTGAGTGTTTGAGAGGGGCACTGTTAGATTGGTTATGGGGCAACTTAATTTATGTATTAATTTAATCGCGGCACCAAGTAGAGTTTCTTCAAAATTAATTTTTGAATATTTTGGGGTGTCTGCTACCCTCTTCGACGGCTTGCGAGTGTTTGACAGGGGCACCGTTAGATTGTTTATGGGGCAGCGTAATTTATGTATAAGTTTAATAGCTGCACCATGTACAGTTTTTTCAAAATTAATTTTTGAATATTTTAGAGTTGGCTGCTACCCTCTTTGACGGCTTGCGAGTGTTTGACAGGGGCACTGTTAGATTGGTTATGGGGCAACTTAATTTATGTATTAGATTACTTGCGGCACCATGTACAGTTTTTTCAAAATTAATTTTTGAATATTTTTTGGGGTAGGCTGCTACCCTCTTCGACGGCTTGCGAGTGTTTGACAGGGGCAGTGTTAGATTGGTTATGGGGCAACTTAACTCATGTATTAGTTTAATTGCGCTTCCAAGTACAGTTTTGTCAAAATTAGTTTTTGAACATTTTGAGGTTGGCTGCTCCCCCTTCGACGGCTTGCGAGTGTTTGACAGAGGCACTGTTAGATTGGTTATATGTCAACTTAATTTATGTATTAGATTAATCGCGGCACCATATACAGTTTTTTCAAAATTAATTTTTGAATATTTTGGGGTTGGCTGCTACCCTCTTCGACGGCTTGCGAGTGTTTGACAGGGGCACTGTTAGATTGGTTATGGGGCAACTTAATTTATGTATCAGTTTAGTCGCCGCACCAAGTACAGTTTTTTCAAAATTAATTTTTGAATATTTCGGGGTTAAATGCTACCCTCTTAGACGGCTTGCGGGTGTTTGACAGGGGCACTGCTAGTTTGGTTATGGGGCAACTTAATTTATGTATAAGGTTAATTGCGGCAACATGTACAGTTTTTTCAAAATTAATTTTTGAATATTTTGGGTAACGCTGCTACCCCCTTTGACGGCTTGCGAGTGTTTGACATGGGCACTGGTAGATTTCTTATGGGGCAACTTAATTTATGTATTAGTTTAATCGGGGCACCAAGTACAGATTTTTCAAAATTTATTTTTGAATATTTTGGGGTTGGCTGGTACCCCCTTCGACGGCTTGCGAGTGTTTGACAGGGGAACTGTTAGATTGGTTATCGGGAAATTTAATTTATATATAAGTTTAATCGCGGCATCATGTAAAGTTTTTTCAAAATTAATTGTTGAATATTTTGGGGTTGGCTGCTACCTTCTTCGACGGCTTGCGAGTGTTTGACACTGGCACTGTAAGATTGGTTATGGGGCAACTTAATTTATGTATAAGTTTAATCGCGGCAGCAGGTACAGTTTTATTCAAAATTAATTTTTGAATATTTTGGGGTTGGCTGCTACCCCCTTCGACGGCTTGCGAGTGTTTGACAATGGCACTATTAGATTGGTTATCGGGCAAGTTAATTTATGTATAAGTATAATCGCTACACCATGTACAGTTTTTTCAAAATGAATTTTTGAATATTTTGGGGTTGGTTGCTACCGTCCTCGACGGCTTGCCAGTGTTTGACCCTGGCACTGTTAGATTGGTGATGGGGCAACTTAATTTATGTATAAGTTTATTCGCGGCAGCAGGTACAGTTTTTACAAAATTAATTTTTAATATTTTGGGGTTGGCTGCTACCCCCTTCGACGGCTTGCGAGTGTTTGACAATGGCACTATTAGATTGGTTATCGGGCAAGTTAATTTATGTATAAGTATAATCGCTACACCATGTACAGTTTTTTCAAAATGAATTTTTGAATATTTTGGGGTTGGTTGCTACCGTCCTCGACGGCTTGCGAGTGTTTGACAGGGGCACTGTTAGATTGATTATGGGGCAGCTTAATTTATGTACAAGTTAAATAGCTGCACAATGTACAGTTTTTTCAAAATTAAATTTTGAATATTTTGGAGTTGGCTGCTACCCCTTTCGACGACTTGCGAGTGTTTGACAGGGGCACTGCTAGATTGGTTATGGGAAAACTTAATTTATGTATCAGTTTAGTCGCGGCACCAGGTACAGTTTTTTCAAAATTAATTTTTGAATATTTTGGGGTTGGCTGCTACCCTCCTCGACGGCTTGCGAGTGTTTGACAGGGGCACTGTTAGATTGGCTATGGGGCAACTTAATTTATGTATTAGTTTAATCGCGGCATCAAGTACAGTTTTGTCAAAATTAGTTTTTAAATATTTTGGGGTTGGCTGCTACCCCCTTCGACGGCTTTCGAGTGTTTGACAGGGGCACTGTTAGATTGGTTATTTGGCAACTTAATTTATGTACTAGAGTAATCGCGGCACCATATACAGTTTTTTTTAAATTAATTTTTGAATATTTTGGGGTTGGCTGCTACCCTCTTCGACGGCTTGCGAGTGTTAGACAGGGGCACTGTTATATTGTTTATGGGGCAACTTAATCTATGTATCAGTTTAGTCGTGGCACCAAGTACAGTTTTTTCAAAATTAATTTTTGAATATTTTGGGGTTGGCTGCTACGCTCTTCGACGGCTTGCGGGTGTTTGACAGGGGAACTGTTAGTGTGGTTATGGGGCAACTTAATTTATGTATAAGTTTAATCGCGGCAACATGTACAGTTTTTTCAAAATTAATTTTTCGATACTTTGGGGTTGGCTGCTACCCTATTCGACGGCTTGCGAGTGTTTGACAGGGGCACTGTTAGATTGGTTATGGGGCAATTTAATTTATGTATTAGATTAATCGCGGCACCACTTACAGTTTTTTCATAATTAATTTTTGAATATTTTGAGGAACGCTGCTACCCCCTTCGAAGGCTTGCGAGTGTTTGGCAGGGACACTATTAGATTGGTTATGGGGCAACTTAATTTATGTATAAGTTTAATCGCGGCACCACTTGCAGTTTTTTCAAAATTAATTTTTGAATATTTTTGAGTTGGCTGCTACCCTCTTTGACGGCTTGCGAGTGTTTGACAGGGGCACTGTTAGATTGGTTATGGGGCAACTTAATTTATGTATAAGTTTAATCGCGGCACCAAGTACAGTTTTGTCAAAATTAATTTTTGAATATTTTGGGGTTGGCTGCTACCCTCTTCGACGGATTGCGAGTGTTTGAGAGGGGCACTGTTAGATTGGTTATGGGGCAACTTAATTTATGTATTAATTTAATCGCGGCACCAAGTACAGTTTTGTCAAAATTAATTTTTGAATATTTTGGGGTTGGCTGCTACCCTCTTCGACGGCTTGCGAGTGTTTGAGAGGGGCACTGTTAGATTGGTAATGGGGCAACTTAATTTATGTATTAGATTACTCGCGGCACCATGTACAGTTTTTTCAAAATTAATTTTTGAATATTTTTTGGGGTAGGCTGCTACCCTCTTCGACGGCTTGTGAGTGTTTGAGAGGGGCACTGTTAGATTGGTTATGGGGCAACTTAATTTATGTATTAGTTTAATCGCGGCACCAAGTACAGTTTTTTCAAAATTAATTTTTGAATATTTTGGGGTTGTCTGCTACCCTCTTCGACGGCTTGCGAGTGTTTGACAGGGGCACTGTTAGATTGGTTATGGGGCAACTTAATTTATGTATAAGTTTAATCGCGGCAACATGTACAGTTTTTTCAAAATTAATTTTTGAATATTTTGGGGATGGCTGCTACCCTCTTCGACGGCTTGCGAGTGTTTGAGAGGGGCACTGTTAGATTTCTTATCTGGCAACTTAATTTATGTATTAGATTACTCGCGGCAGCATGTACAGTTTTTTCAAAATTAATTTTTGAATATTTTTTGGGGTAGGCTGCTACCCTCTTCGACGGCTTGTGAGTGTTTGAGAGGGGCACTGTTAGATTGGTTATGGGGCAACTTAATTTATGTATTAGTTTAATCGCGGCACCAAGTACAGTTTTGTCAAAATTAATTTTTGAATATTTAGGGGTTGGCTGCTACCCTCTTCGACGGCTTGCGAGTGTTTGATACTGGCACTGTTAGATTGTTTATGGGGCAGCTTACTTTATGTATAAGTTTAATAGCTGCACCAAGTACAGTTTTGTCAAAATTAATTTTTGAATATTTTGGGGTTGGCTGCTACCCTCTTCGACGGCTTGCGAGTGTTTGAGAGGGGCACTGTTGATTGGTAATGGGGCAACTTAATTTATGTATTAGATTACTCGCGGCACCATGTACAGTTTTTTCAAAATTAATTTTTGAATATTTTTTGGGGTAGCCTGCTACCCTCTTCGACGGCTTGTGAGTGTTTGAGAGGGGCACTGTTAGATTGGTTATGGGGCAACTTAATTTATGTATTTGTTTAATCGCGGCACCAAGTACAGTTTTTTCAAAATTAATTTTTGAATATTTTGGGGTTGTCTGCTACCCTCTTCGACGGCTTGCGAGTGTTTGACAGGGGCACTGTTAGATTGGTTATGGGGCAACTTAATTTATGTATAAGTTTAATCGCGGCACCATGTACAGTTTTTTCAAAATTAATTTTTGAATATTTTTTGGGGTAGGCTGCTACCCTCTTCGACGGCTTGTGAGTGTTTGAGAGGGGCACTGTTAGATTGGTTATGGGGCAACTTAATTTATGTATTAGTTTAATCGCGGCACCAAGTACAGTTTTGTCAAAATTAATTTTTGAATATTTAGGGGTTGGCTGCTACCCTCTTCGACGGCTTGCGAGTGTTTGACACTGGCACTGTTAGATTGTTTATGGGGCAGCTTACTTTATGTATAAGTTTAATAGCTGCACCATGTACAGTTTTTTCAAAATTAATTTTTGAATATTTTCGAGTTGGCTGCTACCCTCTTTGACGGCTTGCGAGTGTTTGACAGGGGCACTGTTAGATTGGTTATGGGGCAACTTAATTTATGTATTAGATTACTTGCGGCACCATGTACAGTTTTTTCAAAATTAATTTTTGAATATTTTTTGGGGTAGGCTGCTACCCTCTTCGACGGCTTGCGAGTGTTTGACAGAGGCACTGTTAGATTGGTTATATGGCAACTTAATTTATGTGTTAGATTAATCGCGGCACCATATACAGTTTTTTCAAAATTAATTTTTGAATATTTTGGGGGTGGCTGCTCTTCGACGGCTTTCGAGTGTTTGACAGGGGCACTGTTAGATTGGTTATGGGGCAACTTAATCTATGTATCAGTTTAGTCGCCGCACCAAGTACAGTTTTTTTTAAATTAATTTTTGAATATTTCGGGGTTAAATGCTACCCTCTTAGACGGCTTGCGGGTGTTTGATAGGGCACTGTTAGTTTGGTTATGGGGCAAATTAATTTATGTATAAGTTTAATCGCGGCAACATGTACAGTTTTTTCAAAGTTAATTTTTGAATATTTTGGGTAACGCTGCTACCCCCTTTGACGGCTTGCGAGTGTTTGACATGGGCACTGTTAGATTTCTTATGGGGCAACTTAATTTATGTATTAGTTTAACCGGGGCACCAAGTACAGATTTTTCAAAATTAGATTTTGAATATTTTGGGGTTGGCTGCTACCCCCTTCGACGGCTTGCGAGTGTTTGACAGGGGAACTGTTAGATTGGTTATCGGGAAATTTAATTTATATATAAGTTTAATCGCGGCATCATGTAAAGTTTTTTCAAAATTAATTGTTGAATATTTTGGGGTTGGCTGCTACCTTCTTCGACGGCTTGCGAGTGTTTGACACTGGCACTGTAAGATTGGTTATGGGGCAACTTAATTTATGTATAAGTTTAATCGCGGCAGCAGGTACAGTTTTTTCAAAATTAATTTTTGAATATTTTGGGGTTGGCTGCCCTTCGACGGCTTGCGAGTGTTTGACAATGGCACTGTTAGATTGGTTATGGGGCAAGTTAATTTATGTATAAGTTTAATCGCTACACCATGTACAGTTTTTTCAAAATGATTTTTTGAATATTTTGGGGTTGGCTGCTACCTTCTTCGACGGCTTGCCAGTGTTTGACCCTGGCACTGTTAGATTGGTGATGGGGCAACTTAATTTATGTATAAGTTTAATCGCGGCAGCAGGTACAGTTTTTTCAAAATTAATTTTTGAATATTTTGGGGTTGGCTGTTACCTTCTTCGACGGCTTGCCAGTGTTTGACCCTGTCACTGTTAGATTGGCGATTCGGCAACTTAATTTATGTATAATTTTAATCGCGGCAGCAGGTAGAGTTTTTTTAAAATTAATTTTTGAATATTTTGCTGTTGGCTGCTACCTTCTTCGGCGGCTTGCGAGTATTTGACAGGTGCACTGTTAGATTGGTGATGGGGCAACTTAATTTATGTATAATTTTAATCGCGGCAGCAGGTACAGTTTTTTCAAAATTAATTTTTGAATATTTTGCTGTTGGCTGCTACCTTCGTCGACGGCTTGCGAGTGTTTGTCAGGGGCACTGTTAGATTGGTTATGGGGCATCTTAATCTATGTATCAGTTTAGTCACGGTATCAAGTACAGTTTTTTCAAAATTAATTTTTGAATATTTTGGTTTTGGCTGCTACCCCCTTCGACGACTTACGAGTGTTTGACAGGGGCACTGTTAGATTGGTTATGGGGCAACTTAATTTATGTATAAGTTTAATCGCGGCAACATGTACAGTTTTTTCAAAATTAATTTTTGAATATTTTGGGGTTGGCTGCTACCCTCTTCGACGGCTTGCGAGTGTTTGAGAGGGGCACTGTTAGATTGGTTATGGGGCAACTTAATTTATGTATAATTTTAATCGCGGCAACATATACAGTTTTTTCAAAATTAATTTTTGAATATTTTCTAGTTGGCTGCTACCCCGTTCGACGGCTTGCGAGTGTTTGACAGGGGCACTGTTAGATTGGTTATGGGGCAACTTAATTTATGTATAAATTTAATCGCGGCAACATGTACAGGTTTTTCAAAATTAATTTTTGAATATTTTGGGGTTGGCTGCTACCCTCTTCGACGGCTTGCGAGTGTTTGAGAGGGGCACTGTTAGATTGGTTACGGGGCAACTTAATTTATGTATAAGTTTAATCGCGGCAGCATGTACAGTTTTTTCAAAATTAATTTTTGAATATTTTGGTTTTGGCTGCTACCCCCTTCGACGACTTACGAGTGTTTGACAGGGGCACTGTTAGATTGGTTATGGGGCAACTTAATTTATGTATAAATTTAATCGCGGCAACATGTACAGTTTTTTCAAAATTAATTTTTGAATATTTTGGGGTTGGCTGCTACCCTCTTCGACGGCTTGCGAGTGTTTGAGAGGGGCACTGTTAGATTTCTTATGGGGCAACTTAATTTATGTATTAGATTACTCGCGGCAGCATGTACAGTTTTTTCAAAATTAATTTTTGAATATTTTTTGGGGTAGGCTGCTACCCTCTTCGACGGCTTGTGAGTGTTTGAGAGGGGCACTGTTAGATTGGTTATGGGGCAACTTAATTTATGTATTAGTTTAATCGCGGCACCAAGTACAGTTTTGTCAAAATTAATTTTTGAATATTTAGGGGTTGGCTGCTACCCTCTTCGACGGCTTGCGAGTGTTTGACACTGGCACTGTTAGATTGTTTATGGGGCAGCTTACTTTATGTATAAGTTTAATAGCTGCACCATGTACAGTTTTTTTCAAAATTAATTTTTGAATATTTTCGAGTTGGCTGCTACCCTCTTTGACGGCTTGCGAGTGTTTGACAGGGGCACTGTTAGATTGGTTATGGGGCAACTTAATTTATGTATTAGATTACTCGCGGCACCATGTACAGTTTTTTCAAAATTAATTTTTGAATATTTTTTGGGGTAGGCTGCTACCCTCTTCGACGGCTTGTGAGTGTTTGAGAGGGGCACTGTTAGATTGGTTATGGGGCAACTTAATTTATGTATAAGTTTAATCGCGGCAACATGTACAGTTTTTTCAAAATTAATTTTTGAATATTTTGGGGTTGGCTGCTACCCCCTTAGACGGCTTGTGAGTGTTTGAGAGGGGCACTGTTAGATTGGTTATGGGGCAACTTAATTTAAGTATAAGTTTAATCGCGGCAACATGTACAGTTTTTTCAAAATTAATTTTTGAATATTTTGGGGTTGGCTGCTACCCTCTTCGACGGCTTGCGTGTGTTTGAGAGGGCACTGTTAGATTGGTTATGGGGCAACTTAATTTATGTATAAGTTTAATCGCGGCAACATGTACAGTTTGTTCAAAATTAATTTTTGAATATTTTGGTTTTGGCTGCTACCCCCTTCGACGACTTACGAGTGTTTGACAGGGGCACTGTTAGATTGGCTATGGGGCAACTTAATTTATGTATAAGTTTAATCGCGGCAACAAGTACAGTTTTTTCAAAATTAATTTTTGAATATTTTGGGGTTGGCTGCTACCCTCTTCGACGGCTTGTGAGTGTTTGAGAGGGGAACTGTTAGATTGGTTATGGGGCAACTTAATTTATGTATTAGTTTAATCGCGGCACCAAGTACAGTTTTGTCAAAATTAATTTTTGAATATTTAGGGGTTGGCTGCTACCCTCTTCGACGGCTTGCGAGTGTTTGACACTGGCACTGTTAGATTGTTTATGGGGCAGCTTACTTTATGTATAAGTTTAATAGCTGCACCATGTACAGTTTTTTCAAAATTAATTTTTGAATATTTTCGAGTTGGCTGCTACCCTCTTTGACGGCTTGCGAGTGTTTGACAGGGGCACTGTTAGATTGGTTATGGGGCAACTTAATTTATGTATTAGATTACTCGCGGCACCATGTACAGTTTTTTCAAAATTTTTTTTTGAATATTTTTTGGGGTAGGCTGCTACCCTCTTCGACGGCTTGTGAGTGTTTGAGAGGGGCACTGTTAGATTGGTTATGGGGCAACTTAATTTATGTATTAGTTTAATCCCGGCACCATATACAGTTTCTTTAAAATTAATTTTTGAATATTTTGGGGTTGGCTGCTACCCTCTTCGACGGATTGCGAGTGTTAGACAGAGGCACTGTTATATTGGTTATGGGGCAACTTAATCTATGTATCAGTTTAGTCGCGGCACCAAGTACAGTTTTTTCAAAATTAATTTTTGAATATTTTGGGGTTGGCTGCTACCCTCTTCGACGGCTTGCAGGTGTTTGACAGGGGAACTGTTAGTTTGGTTATGGGGCAACTTAATTTATGTATAAGTTTAATCGCGGCAACATGTACAGTTTTTTCAAAATTAATTTTTCAATACTTTGGGGTTGGCTGCTACCCCCTTCGACGGCTTGCGAGTGTTTGACAGGGGCACTGTTAGATTGGTTATGGGGCAACTTAATTTATGTAATAATTTAATCGCGGCACCAAGTACAGTTCTGTCAAAATTAATTTTTGAATATTTTGGGGTTGGCTGCTACCCTCTTCGACGGCTTGCGAGTGTTTGACAGGGGCACTGTTAGATTGTTTACGGGGCAGCTTAATTTATGTATAAGTTTAATAGCTGCACCAAGTACAGTTTTGTCAAAATTAGTTTTTGAATATTTTGGGGTTGGCTGCTACCCACTTCGACGGCTTGCGAGTGTTTGACAGGGGTACTGTTAGATTGGTTATGGGGCAATCTAATTTATGTATTAGATTAATTGCGGCACCATATACAGTTTTTTCAAAATAAATTTTTGAATATTTTGGGGTTTGCTGCTACCCTCTTCGACGGCTTGCGAGTGTTTGACAGGGGTACTGTTAGATTGGTTATGGGGCAATCTAATTTATGTATTAGATTAATCGCGGCACCATATACAGTTTTTGAAAATTAATTTTTGAATATTTTGGGGTTGGCTGCTACCCTCTTCGACGGCTTGCGAGTGTTTGACAGGGACACTGTTAGATTGGCTATGGGGCAACTTAATCTATGTATCAGTTTAGTCGCGGCACCAAGTACAGTTTTGTCAAAATAAATTTTTGAATATTTCGGTGTTGGTTGCTACCCTCTTCGACGACTTGCGGGTATTTAACAGCGGCACTGTTAGTTTGAATATGGGGCAACTTAATTTATGTATAAGTTTCATCGCGCCACCATGTACAGTTTTTTCATAATTAATTTTTGAATATTTTGAGGAACGCTGCTACCCCCTTCGAAGGCTTGCGAGTGTTTGACAGGGGCACTGTTAGATTGGTTATGGGGCAACTTAATTTATGTATTAGTTTAATCGCGGCACCACTTTCAGTTTTTTCAAAATTAATTTTTGAATATTTTAGAGTTGGCTGCTACCCTCTTTGACGGCTTGCGAGTGTTTGACAGGGGCACTGTTAGATTGGTTATGGGGCAACTTAATTTATGTATTAGATTACTCGCGGCACCATGTACAGTTTTTTCAAAATTAATTTTTGAATATTTTTTGGGGTAGGCTGCTACCCTCTTCGACGGCTTGTGAGTGTTTGAGAGGGGCACTGTTAGATTGTTTATGGGGCAGCTTACTTTATGTATAAGTTTAATAGCTGCACCATGGACAGTTTTTTCAAAATTAATTTTTGAATATTTTCGAGTTGGCTGCTACCCTCTTTGACGGCTTGCGAGTGTTTGACAGGGGCACTGTTAGATTGGTTATGGGGCAACTTAATTGATGTATTAGTTTAATCGCGGCACCAAGTACAGTTTTGTCAAAATTAATTTTTGAATATTTTGGCATTGGCTGCTACCCTCTTCGACGGCTTGCGAGGGTTTGACAGGGGCACTGTTAGATTGTTTATGGGGCAGCTTACTTTATGTATAAGTTTAATAGCTGCACCAAGTACAGATTTTTCAAAATTAATTTTTGAATATTTTTTGGGGTAGGCTGCTACCCTCTCCAACGGTTTGTGAGTGTTTGAGAGGGGCACTGTTAAATTGGTTATGGGCAACTTAATTCATGTATAAGTTTAATCGCGGCAGCAGGTACAGTTTTTTCAAAATTAATTTTTGAATATTTTTGGGGTTGGCTGCTACCTCCTTCGACGACTTGCGAGTGTTTGACAGGGGCACTGTTAGATTTGCTATGGGGCAACTTAACTCATGTATTAGTTTAATTGCGCTTCCAAGTACAGATTTTTCAAGATTAATTTTTGAATATTTCGGGGTTAAATGCTACCCTCTTAGACGGCTTGCGGGTGTTGGACAGGGGCACTGTTAGTTTGGTTATGGGGCAACTTAATTTATGTATAAGTTTAATCGCGACAACATGTACAGTTTTTTCAAAATTAATTTTTGAATATTTTGGGGTTGGCTGCTACTCCCTTCGACGGCTTGCGAGTGTTTGACAGGGGAACTGTTAGATTGGTTATCGGGAAAGTTAATTTATATATAAGTTTAATCGCGGCATCATGTAAAGTTTTTTCAAAATTAATTGTTTGACACTGGCACTGTAAGATTGGTTATGGGGCAACTTAATTTATGTATAAGTTTAATCGCGGCAGCGGGTACAGTTTTTTCAAAATTAATTTTTGAATATTTTTGGTGTTGGCTGCTACACCCTTCGACGACTTGCGAGTGTTTGACAGGGGAACTGTTAGTTTGGTTATGGGGCAACTTAATTTATGTAAAAGTTTAATCGCGGCAGCAGGTACAGTTTTTTCAAAATTAATTTTTGAATATTTTGGGGTTGGCTGCTACCCTCTTCGACGGCTTGCGAGTGTTTGACAATGGCACTGTTAGATTGGTTATGGGGCAAGTTAATTTATGTATAAGTTTAATCGCTACACCATGTACAGTTTTTGCAAAATTAATTTTTGAATATTTTGGGGTTGGCTGTTACCTTCTTCGACGGCTTGCCAGTGTTTGACCCTGGCACTGTTAGATTGGTGATGGGGCAACTTTATTTATGTATAAGTTTAATCGCGGCAGCAGGTAGAGTTTTTTCAAAATTAATTTTTGAATATTTTGCTGTTGGCTGCTACCTTCTTCGACGGCTTGCGAGTGTTTGACAGGTGCACTGTTAGATTGGTGATGGGGCAACTTAATTTATGTATAAGTTTAATCGCGGCAGCAGGTACAGTTTTTCAAAATTAATTTTTGAATACTTTGCTGTTGGCTGCTACCTTCTTCGACGGCTTGCGAGTGTTTGACAAGGGCACTGTTAGATTGGTTATGGGGCAACTTAATCTATGTATCAGTTTAGTCACGGTATCAAGTACAGTTTTTTCAAAATTAATTTTTGAATATTTTTGGGGTTGGCTGCTACCCCCTTCGACGGCTTGTGAGTGTTTGAGAAGGGCACTGTTAGATTGTTTATGGGGCAGCTTACTTTATGTATAAGTTTAATAGCTGCACCATGTACAGTTTTTTCAAAATTAATTTTTGAATATTTTCGAGTTGGCTGCTACCCTCTTTGACGGCTTGCGAGTGTTTGACAGGGGCACTGTTAGATTGGTAATGGGGCAACTTAATTTATGTATTAGATTACTCGCGGCACCATGTACAGTTTTTTCAAAATTAATTTTTGATTATTTTTTGGGGTAGGCTGCTACCCTCTTCGACGGCTTGTGAGTGTTTGAGAGGGGCACTGTTAGATTGTTTATGGGGCAGCTTACTTTATGTATAAGTTTAATAGCTGCACCATGTACAGTTTTTTCAAAATTAATTTTTGAATATTTTCGAGTTGGCTGCTACCCTCTTTGACGGCTTGCGAGTGTTTGAGAGGGGCACTGTTAGATTGGTTATGGGGCAACTTAATTTATGTATTAGATTACTCGCATCACCATGTACAGTTTTTTCAGAATTAATTTTTGAATATCTTTTGGGGTAGGCTGCTACCCTCTTCGACGGCTTGTGAGTGTTTGAGAGGGGCACTGTTAGATTGGTTATAAGGCTACTTAATTTATGTATTAGTTTAATCGCGGCACCAAGTACAGTTTTGTCAAAATTAATTTTTGAATATTTTGGCATTGGCTGCTACCCTCTTCGACGGCTTGCGAGTGTTTGACAGGGGCACTGTTAGATTGTTTATGGGGCAGCTTACTTTATGTATAAGTTTAATAGCTGCACCAAGTACAGATTTTTCAAAATTAATTTTTGAATATTTTTTGGGGTAGGCTGCTACCCTCTTCGACGGCTTGTGAGTGTTTGAGAGGTTCACTGTTAAATTGGTTATGGGGCAACTTAATTCATGTATTAGTTTAATCGCGGCACCAAGTACAGTTTTGTCAAAATTAATTTTTGAATATTTTGGGGTTGGCTGCTACCCTCTTCGACGGCTTGCGAGTGTTTGACAGGGGCACTGTTAGATTTGCTATGGGGCAACTTAACTCATGTATTAGTTTAATTGCGCTTCCAAGTACAGTTTTGTCAAAATTAGTTTTTGAATATTTTGAGGTTGGCTGCTACCCCCTTCAACGGCTTGCGAGTGTTTGACAGAGGCACTGTTAGATTGGTTATATGGCAACTTAATATATGTATTAGATTAATCGCGGCACCATATACAGTTTTTTCAAGATTAATTTTTGAATATTTTTGGGTTGGCTGTTACCCTCTTCGACGGCTTGCGAGTGTTTGACAGGGCACTGTTAGATTGGTTATGGGGCAACTTAATCTATGTATCAGTTTAGTCGCGGCACCAAGTACAGTTTTTTCAAAATTAATTTTTGAATATTTCGGGGTTAAATGCTACCTTCTTAGACGGCTTGCGGGTGTTTGACAGGGGCACTGTTAGTTTGGTTATGGGGCAACTTAATTTATGTATAAGTTTAATCGCGGCAACATGTACAGTTTTTTCAAAATTAATTTTTGAATATTTTGGGTAACGCTGCTACCCCCTTTGACGGCTTGCGAGTGTTTGACATGGGCACTGTTAGATTTCTTATGGGGCAACTTAATTTATGTATTAGTTTAATCGGGGCACCAAGTACAGATTTTTCAAAATTTATTTTTGAATATTTTGGGGTTGGCTGCTACTCCCTTCGACGGCTTGCGAGTGTTTGACAGGGGAACTGTTAGATTGGTTATCGGGAAAGTTAATTTATATTTAAGTTTAATCGCGGCATCATGTAAAGTTTTTTCAAAATTAATTGTTTGACACAGGCACTGTAAGATTGGTTATGGGGCAACTTAATTTATGTATAAGTTTAATCGCGGCAGCATGTACAGTTTTTTCAAAATTAATTTTTGAATATTTTTGGGGTTGGCTGCTACCCCCTTCGACGACTTGCGAGTGTTTGACAGGGGCACTGTTAGTTTGGTTATGGGGCAACTTAATTCATGTATTAGTTTAATCGCGGCACCAAGTACAGTTTTGTCAAAATTAATTTTTGAATATTTTGGGGTTGGCTGCTACCCTCTTCGACGGTTTGCGAGTGTTTGACAGGGGCACTGTTAGATTTGCTATGGGGCAACTTAACTCATGTATTAGTTTAATTGCGCTTCCAAGTACAGTTTTGTCAAAATTAGTTTTTGAATATTTTGGGGTTGGCTGCTACTTCCTTCGACGGCTTGCGAGTGTTTGACAGAGGCACTGTTAGATTGGTTATATGGCAACTTAATATATGTATTAGATTAATCGCGGCACCATATACAGTTTTTTCAAGATTAATTTTTGAATATTTTTGGGTTGGCTGCTACCCTCCTCGACGGCTTGCGAGTGTTTGACAGGGGCACTGTTAGATTGGTTATGGGGCAACTTAATCTATGTATCAGTTTAGTCGCGGCACCAAGTACAGTTTTTTCAAAATTAATTTTTGAATATTTCGGGGTTAAATGCTACCCTCTTAGACGGCTTGCGGGTGTTTGACAGGGGCACTGTTAGTTTGGTTATGGGGCAACTTAATTTATGTATAAGTTCAATCGCGGCAACATGTACAGTTTTTTCAAAATTAATTTTTGAATATTTTGGGTAACGCTGCTACCCCCTTTGACGGCTTGCGAGTGTTTGACATGGGCACTGTTAGATTTCTTATGGGGCAACTTAATTTATGTATTAGTTTAATCGGGGCACCAAGTACAGATTTTTCAAAATTTATTTTTGAATATTTTGGGGTTGGCTGCTACTCCCTTCGACGGCTTGCGAGTGTTTGACAGGGGAACTGTTAGATTGGTTATCGGGAAAGTTAATTTATATATAAGTTTAATCGCGGCATCATGTAAAGTTTTTTCAAAATTAATTGTTTGACACTGGCACTGTAAGATTGGTTATGGGGCAACTTAATTTATGTATAAGTTTAATCGCGGCAGCAGGTACAGGTTTTTCAAAATTAATTTTTGAATATTTTTGGGGTTGGATGCTACCCCCTTCGACGGCTTGCGAGTGTTTGACAATGGCACTGTTAGATTGGTTATGGGGCAAGTTAATTTATGTATAAGTTTAATCGCTACACCATGTACAGTTTTTTCAAAATTAATTTTTGAATATTTTGGGGTTGGCTGTTACCTTCTTCGACGGCTTGCCAGTGTTTGACCCTGGCACTGTTAGATTGGTGATGGGGCAACTTAATTTATGTATAAGTTTAATCGCGGCAGCAGGTAGAGTTTTTTCAAAATTAATTTTTGAATATTTTGGCATTGGCTGCTACCCCCTTCGACGGCTTGCGAGTGTTTGGCAATGGCACTGTTAGATTAGTTATGGGGCAAGTTAATTTATGTATAAGTTTAATCGCTACACCATGTACAGTTTTTTCAAAATTAATTTTTGAATATTTTGGGGTTGGCTGTTACCTTCTTCGACGGCTTGCGAGTGTTTGACAGGTGCACTGTTAGATTGGTGATGGGGCAACTTAATTTATGTATAAGTTTAATCGCGACAGCAGGTACAGTTTTTCAAAATTAATTTTTGAATACTTTGCTGTTGGCTGCTACCTTCTTCGACGGCTTGCGAGTGTTTGACACTGGCATTGTTAGATTGGTTATGGGGCAACTTAATCTATGTATCAGTTTAGTCACGGTATCAAGTACAGTTTTTTCAAAATAAATTTTTGAATATTTTTGGGGTTGGCTGCTACCCCCTTCGACGACTTGCGAGTGTTTGACAGGGGCACTGTTAGTTTGGTTATGGGGCAACTTAATTTATGTATAAGTTTAATCGCGGCAACATGTACAGTTTTTTCAAAATTAATTTTTGAATATTTTGGGTAACGCTGCTACCCCCTTTGACGGCTTGCGAGTGTTTGACATGGGCACTGTTAGATTTCTTATGGGGCAACTTAATTTATGTATTAGTTTAATCGGGGCACCAAGTACAGATTTTTCAAAATTTATTTTTGAATATTTTGGGGTTGGCTGCTACCCCCTTCGACGGCTTGCGAGTGTTTGACAGGGGAACTGTTAGATTGGTTATCGGGAAAGTTAATTTATATATAAGTTTAATCGCGGCATCATGTAAAGTTTTTTCAAAATTAATTGTTTGACACTGGCACTGTAAGACTGGTTATGGGGCAACTTAATTTATGTATAAGTTTAATCGCGGCAGCAGGTACAGTTTTTTCAAAATTAATTTTTGAATATTTTGGGGTTGGCTGCTACCCCCTTCGACGGCTTGGGAGTGTTTGACAATGGCACTGTTAGATTGGTTATGGGGCAAGTTAATTTATGTATAAGTTTAATCGCTACACCATGTACAGTGTTTTCAAAATTAATTTTTGAATATTTTGGGGTTGGCTGTTACCTTCTTCGACGGCTTGCCAGTGTTTGACCCTGGCACTGTTAGATTGGTGATGGGGCAACTTAATTTATGTATAAGTTTAATCGCGGCAGCAGGTAGAGTTTTTTCAAAATTAATTTTTGAATATTTTGCTGTTGGCTGCTACCCCCTTCGACGGCTTGCGAGTGTTTGACAGAGGCACTGTTAGATTGGTTATATGGCAACTTAATTTATGTATTAGATTAATCGCGGCACCATATACAGTTTTTTCAAAATTAATTTTTGAATATTTTGGGGTTGGCTGCTACCCTCTTCGACGGCTTGCGAGTGTTTGACAGGGGCACTGTTAGATTGGTTATGGGGCAACTTAATCTATGTATCAGTTTAGTCGCGGCACAAAGTACAGTTTTTTCAAAATTAATTTTTGAATATTTCGGGGTTAAATGCTACCCTCTTAGACGGCTTGCGAGTGTTTGACATGGGCACTGTTAGATTTCTTATGGGGCAACTTAATTTATGTATTAGTTTAATCGGGGCACCAAGTACAGATTTTTCAAAATTTATTTTTGAATATTTTGGGGTTGGCTGCTACCCTCTTCGACGGCTTGCAGGTGTTTGACAGGGGAACTGTTAGATTGGTTATCGGGAAATTTAATTTATATATAAGTTTAATCGCGGCATCATGTAAAGTTTTTTCAAAATTAATTGTTGAATATTTTGGGGTTGGCTGCTACCTTCTTCGACGGCTTGCGAGTGTTTGACACTGGCACTGTAAGATTGGTTATGGGGCAACTTAATTTATGTATAAGTTTAATCGCGGCAGCATATACAGTTTTTTCAAAATTAATTTTTGAATACTTTGGGGTTCGTTGCTACCCCCTTTGACGGCTTGCGAGTGTTTGACAATGGCACCGTTAGATTGGTTATGGGGCAAGTTAATTTATGTATAAGTTTAATCGCTACACCATGTACAGTTTTTTCAAATTTAATTTTTGAATATTTTGGGGTTGGCTGTTACCTTCTTCGACGGCTTGCCAGTGTTTGACCCTGGCACTGTTAGATTGGTGATGGGGCAACTTAATTTATGTATAAGTTTAATCGCGGCAGCAGGTAGAGTTTTTTCAAAATTAATTTTTGAATTGTTTGCTGTTGGCTGCTACCTTCTTCGACGGCTTGCGAGTGTTTGACAGGTGCACTGTTAGATTGGTGATGGGGCAACTTAATTTATGTATTAGATTACTCGCGGAACCATGTACAGTTTTTTCAAAATTAATTTTTGAATATTTTTTGGGGTAGGCTGCTACCCTCCTCGACGGCTTGTGAGTGATTGAGAGGGGCACTGTTAGATTGGTTATGGGGCAACTTAATCTATGCATCAGTTTAGTCACGGTATCAAGTACAGTTTTTTCAAAATTAATTTTTGAATATTTTGGGGTTGGCTGCTACCCCCTTCGACGTCTTGCGAGTGTTTGACAGGGGCACTGTTAGATTGGTTATGGGGCAACTTAATTTATGTATAAGTTTAATCGCGGCAACATGTACAGTTTTTCAAAATTCATTTTTGAATATTTTGGGGTTGGCTGCTACCCTCTTCGACGGCTTGCGAGTGTATGACAGGGGCACTGTTAGATTTCTTATGGGGCAACTTAATTTATGTATTAGATTACTCGCGGAACCATGTACAGTTTTTTCAAAATTAATTTTTGAATATTTTTTGGGGTAGGCCGCTACCCTCTTCAACGGCTTGTGAGTGTTTGAGAGGGGCACTGTTAGATTGGTTATGGGGCAACTTAATTTATGTATTAGTTTAATCGCGGCACCAAGTACAGTTTTGTCAAAATTAATTTTTGAATATTTTGGGGTTGGCTGCTACCCTCTTCGACGGCTTGCGAGTGTTTGACAGGGGCACTGTTAGGTTGTTTATGGGGCAGCTTACTTTATGTATAAGTTTAATAGCTGCACAATGTACAGTTTTTTCAAAATTAATTTTTGAATATTTTAGAGTTGGCTGCCACCCTCTTTGACGCCTTGCGAGTGTTTGACAGGGGCACTGTTAGATTGGTTATGGGGCAACTTAATTTATGTATTAGATTACTCGCGGAACCATGTACAGTTTTTTCAAAATTAATTTTTGAATATTTTTTGGGGTAGGCCGCTACCCTCTTCAACGGCTTGTGAGTGTTTGAGAGGGGCACTGTTAGATTGGTTATGGGGCAACTTAATTTATGTATTAGTTTAATCGCGGCACCAAGTACAGTTTTGTCAAAATTAATTTTTGAATATTTTGGGGTTGGCTGCTACCCTCTTCGACGGCTTGCGAGTGTTTGACAGGGGCACTGATAGATTGGCTATGGGGCAACTTAACTCATGTATTAGTTTAATTGCGCCTCCAAGTACAGTTTTGTCAAAATTAGTTTTTGAATATTTTGAGATTGGCTGCTACCCCCTTCGACGGCTTGCGAGTGTTTGACAGAGGCACTGTTAGATTGGTTATATGGCAACTTAATTTATGTATTCGATTAATCGCGGCACCATATACAGTTTTTTCAAAATTAATTTTTGAATATTTTGTGGTTGGCTGCTACCCTCTTCGACGGCTTGCGAGTGTTTGACAGGGGCACTGTTAGATTGGTTATGGGGCAACTTAATCTATGTATCAGTTTAGTCGCGGCACAAAGTACAGTTTTTTCACAATTAATTTTTGAATATTTCGGGGTTAAATGCTACCCTCTTAGACGGCTTGCGCGTGTTTGACAGGGGCATTGTTAGTTTGGTTGTGGGGCAACTTAATTTATGTATAAGTTTAATCGCGGCAACATGCACAGTTTTTTCAAAATTAATTTTTGAATATTTTGGGTAACGCTGCTACCCCCTTAGACGGCTTGCGAGTATTTGACATGGGCACTGTTAGATTTCTTATGGGGCAACTTAATTTATGTATTAATTTAATCGGGGCACCAAGTACAAATTTTTCAAAATTTATTTTTGAATATTTTGGGGTTGGCTGCTACCCCCTTCGACGGCTTGCGAGTGTTTGACAGAGGAACTGTTAGATTGGTTATCGGGAAACTTAATTTATATATAAGTTTAATCGCGGCATCATGTAAAGTTTTTTCAAAATTAATTGTTGAATATTTTGGGGTTGGCTGCTATCTTCTTCGACGGCTTGGGAGTGTTTGACACTGGCACTGTAAGATTGGTTATGGGGCAACTTAATTTATGTATAAGTTTAATCGCGGCAGCAGGTACAGGTTTTTCAAAATTAATTTTTGAACATTTTGGGGTTGGCTGCTACCCTCTTTGACGGCTTGCGAGTGTTTGACAGGGGCACTGTTAGATTTCTTACGGGGCAACTTAATTTATGTATAAGTTTAATCGCGGCAGCATGTACAGTTTTTTCAAAATTAATTTTTGAATACTTTGGGGTTGGCTGCTACCCTATTCGACGGCTGGCGAGTGCTTGAGACTGGCACTGTTAGATTGGATATGGGGAAACTTAATTTATGTATAATTTTAATCGCGGCAGCATGTACAGCTCTTTCAAAATTAATTTTTGAATATTTTGGGGTTGGCTGCTGCCCCCTTCGACGGATTGCGAGTGTTTGACAGCGGCACTGTTAGATTGGTTATGGGGCAACTTAATTTATGTATTAGTTTAATCGCTGCAGCAGGTACAGTTTTTTCAAAATTAATTTTTGAATATTTTGGGGTTGGCTGCTACCCTCTTTGACGGCTTGCGAGTGTTTGACAGGGGCACTGTTAGATTGGTTATGGGGCAACTTAATTTATGTATTAGTTTAATCGCTGCAGCAGGTACAGTTTTTTCAAAATTAATTTTTGAATATTTTGGGGTTGGCTGCTACCCCCTTTGACGGCTTGCGAGTGTTTGACAGGGGCACTGTTAGATTGGTTATGGGGCAACTTAATTTATGTATTAGTTTAATCGCGGCAGCCGGTACAGTTTTTTCAAAATTAATTTTTGAATATTTTGGGGTTAGCTGCTACCCCCTTTAACGGCTTGCGAATGTTTGACAAGGGCACTGTTAGATTGGTTATGGGGCAACTTAATTTATATATTAGTTTATTCGCGGCATCATGTACAGTTTTTTCATAATTAATTTTTGGATATTTTGGGTAACGCTGCTACCCCCTTTAAAGGCTTGCGAGTGTTTGGCAAGGACACTGTTTGATTGGTTATGGGGCAACTTAATTTATGTATAAGTTTAATCGCGGCACCAAGTACAGGTTTTTCAAAATTAATTTTTGAATATTTTGGGGTTGGCTGCTACCCTCTACGACGGTTTGCGGGTGTTTGACAGTTGCACTGTTAGTTTGGTTATGGGACATCTTAATTTATGTATAAGTTTAATCGCGGCAACATGTAGAGTTTTTTCAAAATTAATTTTTGAATATTTTGGGGTTGGCTGCTACCCCTTTCGACGGCTTGCGAGTGTTATACAGATGCACTGTTAGATTGGCTATTGGGCAACTTAATTTATGTATTAGTTTAATCTGGGCACCAAGTACAGCTTTTTCAAAATTAATTTTTGAATATTTTCGGGTTGGCTGCCACCCCCTTCGACGGCTTGCGAGTGTTTGACAGGTGCACTGTTAGACTGGTTATGGGGAAATTTAATTTATGTATTAGATTAATCGCGGCGCCAAGTACAGATTTTTTAAAATTAATTTTTGAATATTTTGGGGTTGGCTGCTACCCCCTTTGACAGCTTGCGAGTGTTAGACAGATGCACTGTTAGATTGGCTATTGGGCAACTTAATCTATGTATCAGTTTAGTAGCGGCACCGAGTACAGTTTTTTCCAAATTTATTTTTGAATATTTTGGGGTTGGCTGCTACCCTCTTCGACGGCTTGCGAGTGTTTGACAGGGGCACTGTTAGATTGGTTATGGGGCAACTTAATTTATGTATTAGTTTAATCGGGGCACCAGGTACAGTTTTTTCAAAATTAATTTTTGAATATTTTGGGGTTGGCTGCTACCCCCTTTGACGGCTTGCGAGTGTTTGACAGGGGCACTGTTAGATTAGTTATGGGGCAACTTAATTTTTGTATTAGTTTAATCGCGGCAGCAGGTACAGTTTTTTCAAAATTAATTTTTGAATATTTTGGGGTTGGCTGCTACCCCCTTTGACGGCTTGCGAGTGTGTGACAGGGGCACTGTTATTTTGGTTATGGGCAACTTAATTTATGTATTAGATTAATCGCGGCAGCAGCTACAGTTTTTTCAAATTAATTTTTGAATATTTTGGGGTTGGCTGCTACCCCCTTTGACGGCTTGCGAGTGTTTGACAGGGGCACTGTTATTTTGGTTATGGGGCAACTTAATTTATGTATTAGATTACTCGCGGCACCATGTACAGTTTTTTCAAAATTAATTTTTGAATATTTTTTGGGGTTGGCTGCTACCCCCTTTGACGGCTTGCGAGTGTTTGACAGGGGCACTGTTATTTTGGTTATGGGGCAACTTAATTTATGTATTAGTTTAATCGCGGCAGCCGGTACAGGTTTTTCAGAATTAATTTTAGAATATTTTGGGGTTGGCTGCTACCCCCTTTAACGGCTTGCGAGTGTTTGACAGAGCCACTGTTAGATTGGTTATGGGGCAACTTAATTTATATATTAGTTTAATCGTGGCATTATGTACAGTTTTTTCATAATTCATTTTTGAATATTTTGGGTAACGCTGCTACCCCCTTCGAAGGCTTGCGAGTGTTTGGCAAGGACACTGTTAGATTGGCTATTGGGAACTTAATTTATGTATTAGTTTAATCTGGGCACCAAGTACAGTTCTTTCAAAATTAATTTTTGAATATTTTTGGGTTGGCTGCCACCCACTTCGACGGCTTGCGAGTGTTAGACAGGGGCACTGTTAGATTGGCTATTGGGCAACTTAATTTATGTATTAGGTTAATCGCGGCAGCAAGTACAGTTTTTTCAAAATTAATTTTTGAATATTTTCGGGTTGGCTGCCATCCCCTTCGACGGCTTGCGAGTGTTTGACAGGGGCACTGTTAGACTGGTTATGGGGTAACTTAATTTATGTATAAGTTTAAACGCGGCAGCAGGTACAGCTTTTTCAAAATTAATTTTTGAATATTTTGGGGTTGGCTGCTACCCCCTTTAACGGCTTGCGAATGTTTGACAAGGGCACTGTTAGATTGGTTATGGGGCAACTTAATTTATATATTAGTTTAATCGCGGCATCATGTACAGTTTTTTCATAATTAATTTTTGAATATTTTGGGTAACGCTGCTACCCCCTTCAAAGGCTTGCGAGTGTTTGGCAAGGACACTGTTTGATTGGTTATGGGGCAACTTAATTTATGTATAAGTTTAATCGCGGCACCAAGTACAGGTTTTTCAAAATTAATTTTTGAATATTTTGGGGTTGGCTGCTACCCTCTACGACGGTTTGCGGGTGTTTGACAGTTGCACTGTTAGTTTGGTTATGGGGCATCTTAATTTATGTATAAGTTTAATCGCGGCAACATGTACAGTTTTTTCAAAATTAATATTTGAATATTTTGGGGTTGGCTGCTACCCCCTTCGACGGCTTGCGAGTGTTTGGCAAGGACACTGTTAGATTGGTTATGGTGCAACTTAATTTATGTATTAGTTTAATCTGGGCACCAAGTACAGCTTTTTCAAAATAAATTTTTGAATATTTTCGGGTTGGCTGCCACCCCCTTCAACGGCTTGCGAGTGTTTGACAGGGGCACTGTTAGACTGGTTATGGGGCAATTTAATTTATGTATTAGATTAATCGCGGCGCCAAGTACAGATTTTTCAAAATTAATTTTTGAATATTTTGGGGTTGGCTGCTACCCCCTTTGACAGCTTGCGAGTGTTAGACAGATGCACTGTTAGATTGGCTATTGGGCAACTTAATCTATGTATCAGTTTAGTAGCGGCACCAAGTACAGTTTTTTCCAAATTAATTTTTGAATATTTTCGGGTTGGCTGCCATCCCCTTCGACGGCTTGCGAGTGTTTGACAGGGGCACTGTTAGACTGGTTATGGGGTAACTTAATTTATGTATAAGTTTAATCGCGGCAGCAGGTACAGCTTTTTCAAAATTAATTTTTGAATATTTTGGGGTTGGCTGCTACCCCCTTTAACGGCTTGCGAATGTTTGACAAGGGCACTGTTAGATTGGTTATGGGGCAACTTAATTTATATATTAGTTTAATCGCGGCATCATGTACAGTTTTTTCATAATTAATTTTTGAATATTTTGGGTAACGCTGCTACCCCCTTCAAAGGCTTGCGAGTGTTTGGCAAGGACACTGTTTGATTGGTTATGGGGCAACTTAATTTATGTATAAGTTTAATCGCGGCACCAAGTACAGGTTTTTCAAAATTAATTTTTGATTATTTTGGGGTTGGCTGCTACCCTCTACGACGGTTTGCGGGTGTTTGACAGTTGCACTGTTAGTTTGGTTATGGGGCATCTTAATTTATGTATAAGTTTAATCGCGGCAACATGTACAGTTTTTTCAAAATTAATGTTTGAATATTTTGGGGTTGGCTGCTACCCCCTTCGACGGCTTGCGAGTGTTATACAGATGCACTGTTAGATTGGCTATTGGGCAACTTAATTTATGTATTAGTTTAATCTGGGCACCAAGTACAGTTTCTTCAAAATTAATTTTTGAATATTTTCGGGTTGGCTGCCACCCCCTTCGACGGCTTGCGAGTGTTTGACAGGGGCACTGTTAGACTGGTTATGGGGCAATTTAATTTATGTATTAGATTAATCGCGGCGCCAAGTACAGATTTTTCAAAATTAATTTCTGAATATTTTGGGGTTGGCTGCTACCCCCTTTGACAGCTTGCGAGTGTTAGACAGATGCACTGTTAGATTGGCTATTGGGCAACTTAATCTATGTATCAGTTTAGTAGCGGCACCAAGTACAGTTTTTTCCAAATTAATTTTTGAATATTTTGGGGTTGGCTGCTACCCCCTTCGACGGCTTGCGAGTGTTTGACAGGGGCACTGTTAGATTGGTTATGGGGCAATTTAATTTATGTATTAGATTAATCGCGGCACCAAGTACAGATTTTTCAAAATTAATTTTTGAATATTTTGGGTTTGGCTGCTACCATCTTCGACGGCTTGCGAGTGTTTGACAGGGGCACTGTTAGATTGGTTACGGGGCAACTTAATTTATGTATTAGTTTAATCGGGGCACCAGGTACAGTTTTTTCAAAATTAATTTTTGAATATTTTGGGGTTGGCTGCTACCCCCTTTGACGGCTTGCGAGTGTTTGACAGGGGCACTGTTAGATTGGTTATCGGGCAACTTAATTTATGTATTAGTTTAATCGCGGCAGCAGGTACAGTTTTTTCTAAATTAATTTTTGAATATTTTGGGGTTGGCTGCTACCCCCTTTAACGGCTTGCGAGTGTTTGACAGAGCCACTGTTAGATTGGTTATGGGGCAACTTAATTTATATATTAGTTTAATCGTGGCATTATGTACAGTTTTTTCATAATTCATTTTTGAATATTTTGGGTAACGCTGCTACCCCCTTCGAAGGCTTGCGAGTGTTTGGCAAGGACACTGTTAGATTGGCTATTGGGAACTTAATTTATGTATTAGTTTAATCTGGGCACCAAGTACAGTTCTTTCAAAATTAATTTTTGAATATTTTTGGGTTGGCTGCCACCCCCTTCGACGGCTTGCGAGTGTTAGACAGGGGCACTGTTAGATTGGCTATTGGGCAACTTAATTTATGTATTAGGTTAATCGCGGCAGCAAGTACAGTTTTTTCAAAATTAATTTTTGAATATTTTCGGGTTGGCTGCCATCCCCTTCGACGGCTTGCGAGTGTTTGACAGGGGCACTGTTAGACTGGTTATGGGGTAACTTAATTTATGTATAAGTTTAAACGCGGCAGCAGGTACAGCTTTTTCAAAATTAATTTTTGAATATTTTGGGGTTGGCTGCTACCCCCTTTAACGGCTTGCGAATGTTTGACAAGGGCACTGTTAGATTGGTTATGGGGCAACTTAATTTATATATTAGTTTAATCGCGGCATCATGTACAGTTTTTTCATAATTAATTTTTGAATATTTTGGGTAACGCTGCTACCCCCTTCAAAGGCTTGCGAGTGTTTGGCAAGGACACTGTTTGATTGGTTATGGGGCAACTTAATTTATGTATAAGTTTAATCGCGGCACCAAGTACAGGTTTTTCAAAATTAATTTTTGAATATTTTGGGGTTGGCTGCTACCCTCTACGACGGTTTGCGGGTGTTTGACAGTTGCACTGTTAGTTTGGTTATGGGGCATCTTAATTTATGTATAAGTTTAATCGCCGCAACATGTACAGTTTTTTCAAAATTAATATTTGAATATTTTGGGGTTGGCTGCTACCCCCTTCGACGGCTTGCGAGTGTTTGGCAAGGACACTGTTAGATTGGTTATGGTGCAACTTAATTTATGTATTAGTTTAATCTGGGCACCAAGTACAGCTTTTTCAAAATAAATTTTTGAATATTTTCGGGTTGGCTGCCACCCCCTTCAACGGCTTGCGAGTGTTTGACAGGGGCACTGTTAGACTGGTTATGGGGCAATTTAATTTATGTATTAGATTAATCGCGGCGCCAAGTACAGATTTTTCAAAATTAATTTTTGAATATTTTGGGGTTGGCTGCTACCCCCTTTGACAGCTTGCGAGTGTTAGACAGATGCACTGTTAGATTGGCTATTGGGCAACTTAATCTATGTATCAGTTTAGTAGCGGCACCAAGTACAGTTTTTTCCAAATTAATTTTTGAATATTTTCGGGTTGGCTGCCATCCCCTTCGACGGCTTGCGAGTGTTTGACAGGGGCACTGTTAGACTGGTTATGGGGTAACTTAATTTATGTATAAGTTTAATCGCGGCAGCAGGTACAGCTTTTTCAAAATTAATTTTTGAATATTTTGGGGTTGGCTGCTACCCCCTTTAACGGCTTGCGAATGTTTGACAAGGGCACTGTTAGATTGGTTATGGGGCAACTTAATTTATATATTAGTTTAATCGCGGCATCATGTACAGTTTTTTCATAATTAATTTTTGAATATTTTGGGTAACGCTGCTACCCCCTTCAAAAACTTGCGAGTGTTTGGCAAGGACACTGTTTGATTGGTTATGGGGCAACTTAATTTATGTATAAGTTTAATCGCGGCACCAAGTACAGGTTTTTCAAAATTAATTTTTGAATATTTTGGGGTTGGCTGCTACCCTCTACGACGGTTTGCGGGTGTTTGACAGTTGCACTGTTAGTTTGGTTATGGGGCATCTTAATTTATGTATAAGTTTAATCGCGGCAACATGTACAGTTTTTTCAAAATTAATGTTTGAATATTTTGGGGTTGGCTGCTACCCCCTTCGACGGCTTGCGAGTGTTATACAGATGCACTGTTAGATTGGCTATTGGGCAACTTAATTTATGTATTAGTTTAATCTGGGCACCAAGTACAGTTTCTTCAAAATTAATTTTTGAATATTTTCGGGTTGGCTGCCACCCCCTTCGACGGCTTGCGAGTGTTTGACAGGGGCACTGTTAGACTGGTTATGGGGCAATTTAATTTATGTATTAGATTAATCGCGGCGCCAAGTACAGATTTTTCAAAATTAATTTCTGAATATTTTGGGGTTGGCTGCTACCCCCTTTGACAGCTTGCGAGTGTTAGACAGGGGCACTGTTAGATTGGCTATTGGGCAACTTAATTTATGTATTAGGTTAATCGCGGCAGCAAGTACAGTTTTTTCAAAATTAATTTTTGAATATTTTGGGGTTGGCTGCTACCCCCTTCGACGGCTTGCGAGTGTTTGACAGGGGCACTGTTAGATTGGTTATGGGGCAATTTAATTTATGTATTAGATTAATCGCGGCACCAAGTACAGATTTTTCAAAATTAATTTTTGAATATTTTGGGTTTGGCTGCTACCATCTTCGACGGCTTGCGAGTGTTTGACAGGGGCACTGTTAGATTGGTTACGGGGCAACTTAATTTATGTATTAGTTTAATCGGGGCACCAGGTACAGTTTTTTCAAAATTAATTTTTGAATATTTTGGGGTTGGCTGCTACCCCCTTTGACGGCTTGCGAGTGTTTGACAGGGGCACTGTTAGATTGGTTATCGGGCAACTTAATTTATGTATTAGTTTAATCGCGGCAGCAGGTACAGTTTTTTCTAAATTAATTTTTGAATATTTTGGGGTTGGCTGCTACCCCCTTTGACGGCTTGCGAGTGTTTGACAGGGGCACTGTTAGATTGGTTATCGGGCAACTTAATTTATATATTAGTTTAATCGCGGCATCATGTACAGTTTTTTCATAATAAATTTTTGAATATTTTGGGTAACGCTGCTACCCCCTTCGAAGGCTTGCGAGTGTTGGGCAAGGACACTGTTAGATTGGCTATTGGGCAACTTAAATAATGTATTAGTTTAATCTGGGCACCAAGTACAGTTTTTTCAAAATTAATTTTTGAATATTTTTGGGTTGGATGCCACTACCTTCGACGGCTTGTGAGTGTTTGACCCTGGCACTGTTAGATTGGTGATGGGGCAACTTAATTTATGTATAAGTTTAATCGCGGCAGCAGGTACAGTTTTTTCAAAATTAATTTTTGAATATTTTGTTTTTGGCTGTTACCTTCTTCGACGGCTTTCGAGTGTTTGACAGGGGCACTGTTAGATTGGTGATGGGGCAACTTAATTTATGTGTAAGTTTAATCGCGGCAGCAGGTACAGTTTTTTCAAAATTAATTTTTGAATATTTTGCTGTTGGCTGCTACCTTCTTCTACGGCTTGCGAGTGTTTGACAGGGGCACTGTTAGATTGGTTATGGGGCATCTTAATCTATGTATCAGTTTAGTCACGGTATCAAGTACAGTTTTTTCAAAATTAATTTTTGAATCTTTTTAGGTTGGCTGCTACCCCCTTCGACGACTTGCGAGTGTTTGACAGGAGCACTGTTAGATTGGTTATATGGCAACTTAATTTATGTATAAGTTTAATCGCGGCAGCAGGTACAGTTTTTTCAAAATTAATTTTTGAATATTTTGTTTTTGGCTGTTACCTTCTTCGACGGCTTGCGAGTGTTTGACAGGGGCACTGTTAGATTGGTGATGGGGCAACTTAATTTATGTGTAAGTTTAATCGCGGCAGCAGGTACAGTTTTTTCAAAATTAATTTTTGAATATTTTGCTGTTGGCTGCTACCTTCTTCTACGGCTTGCGAGTGTTTGACAGGGGCACTGTTAGATTGGTTATGGCGCAACTTAATCTATGTATCAGTTTAGTCACGGTATCAAGTACAGTTTTTTCAAAATTAATTTTTGAATCTTTTTAGGTTGGCTGCTACCCCCTTCGACGACTTGCGAGTGTTTGACAGGAGCACTGTTAGATTGGTTATATGGCAACTTAATTTATGTATTAGTTTAATCTGGGCACCAAGTACATTTTTTTCAAAATTAATTTTTAATATTTTCGGGTTGGCTGCCACCCCCTTCGACGGCTTGCGAGTGTTTGACCCTGGCACTGTTAGATTGGTGATGGGGCAACTTAATTTATGTATAAGTTTAATCGCGGCAGCAGGTACAGTTTTTTCAAAATTAATTTTTGAATATTTTGTTTTTGGCTGTTACCTTCTTCGACGGCTTGCGAGTGTTTGACAGGGGCACTGTTAGATTGGTGATGGGGCAACTTAATTTATGTGTAAGTTTAATCGCGGCAGCAGGAACAGTTTTTTCAAAATTAATTTTTGAATATTTTGCTGTTGGCTGCTACCTTCTTCTACGGCTTGCGAGTGTTTGACAGGGGCACTGTTAGATTGGTTATGGGGCAACTTAATCTATGTATCAGTTTAGTCACGGTATCAAGTACAGTTTTTTCAAAATTAATTTTTGAATCTTTTTAGGTTGGCTGCTACCCCCTTCGACGACTTGCGAGTGTTTGACAGGAGCACTGTTAGATTGGTTATATGGCAACTTAATTTATGTATAAGTTTAATCGCGGCAACATGTACAGTTTTTTCAAAATTAATTTTTGAATAATTTGGGGTTGGCTGCTACCCTCCTCGACGGCTTGCGAGTGTTTGACAGGGTCACTGTAAGATTTCTTATGGGGCAACTTAATTTATGTATAAGTTTAATCGCGGCAGCATGTACAGTTTTTTCAAAATTAATTTTTGAATACTTTGTAATTGGCTGCTACCCTCTTCGACGGCTGGCGAGTGTTTGAGAGTGGCACTGTTAGATTGGTTATGGGGCAACTTAATTATGTATAAGTTTAATCGCGGCAGCATGTACAGCTCTTTCAAAATTAATTTTTGTATATTTTGGGGTTGGCTGCTACCCCCTCCGACGGATTGCGAGTGTTTGACAGCGGCACTGTTAGATTGGTTATGGGGCAACTTAATTTATGTATAAGTTTAATCGCGGCACCATGTACAGTTTTTTCAAAATTAATTTTTGAATATTTTAGGGTTGGCTGCTACCTTATTCGACGGCTTGCGAGTGTTTGACAGGGGCACTGTTAGATTGGTTATGGGGCAACTTAATTTATGTATTAGTTTAATCGCGGCAACCGGTACAGTTTTTTCAAAATTAATTTTTGAATATTTTTGGGTTGGCTGCTACCCCCTTTAACGGCTTGCGAGTGTTTGACAGGGCCACTGTTAGATTGGTTATGGGGCAACTAAATTTATATATTAGTTTAACCGCGGCATCATGTACAGTTTTTTCATAATAAATTTTTGAATATTTTGGGTAACGCTGCTACCCCCTTCGAAGGCTTGCGAGTGTTTGGAAAGGACACTGTTAGATTGGTTATGGTGCAACTTAATTTATGTACAAGTTTAATCGCGGCAGCATGTACAGTTTTGTCAAAATTAATTTTTGAATATTTTGGGGTTGGCTGCTACCCCCTTCTACGGTTTGCGAGTGTTTGACAGGGGCACTGTTAGATTGGTTATGGTGCAACTTAATTTATGTATAAGTTTAATAGCGGCAGCATGTACAGTTTTGTCAAAATTAATTTTTGAATATTTTAGGGTTGGCTGCTACCCCCTTCTACGGTTTGCGAGTGTTTGACATGGGCACTGTTAGATTGGTTATGGGGCAACTTAATTTATGTATTAGATTAATCGCGGCACCATATACAGTTTTTTCAAAATTAATTTTTGAATATTTTGGGGTTGGTTGCTACCCTCTTCGACGGCTTGCGAGTATTTGACAGGGGCACTGTTAGATTGGTTATGGGGCAACTTAATCTATGTATCAGTTTAGTCGCGGCACGAAGTACAATTTCTTCAAAATTAATTTTTGAATATTTTGGGGTTTGCTGCTACCCTCTTCGACGGCTTGCCGGTGATTGACAGGAACATTGTTAGTTTGGTTATGGTGCAACTTAATTTATGTATTAGCTTAATCGCGGCATAAGGTACAGTGTTTTCAAAATGAATTTTTGAATATTTTGGGGTTGGCTGCTACCCTCTTCGACGGCTTGCGAGTATTTGACAGGGGTACTGTTAGATTGGTTATGAGGCAACTTAATCTATGTATCAGTTTAGTCACGGCACCAAGTACAGTTTTTTCAAAATTAATTTTTGAATATTTTGGGGTTGGCTGCTACCCTCTTCGACGGCTTGCGAGTATTTGACAGGGGCACTGTTAGATTGGTTATGGGGCAACTTAATTTATGTATTAGATTAATCGCGGCAGCATGTACAGTTTTTTCAAAATTAATTTTTGAATACTTTGGGGTTGTATGTTACCCTCTTCGACGGCTGGCGAGTGTTTGAGACTGGTACTGTTAGATTGGTTATGGGGCAGCTTAATTTATGTTTAAGTTTAATCGCGGCAGCATGTACAGTTTTTTCAAAATTAATTTTTGAATATTTTGGGGTTGGCTGCTACCCTCTTCCACGGCTTGCGAGTATTTGACAGGGGCACTGTTAGATTGGTTATGGTGCAACTTAATTTATGTATAAGTTTAATCGCGGCAGCAAGTACAGGTTTGTCAAAATTAATTTTTGAATATTTTGGTGTTGGCTCCTACCCCCTTCTACGGTTTGCGAGTGTTTGACAGGGGCACTGTTAGATTGGTTATGGGGCAACTTAATTTATGTATTAGATTAATCGCGGCACCATATACAGTTTTTTCAAAATTAATTTTTTAATATTTTTAGGTTGGCTGCTACCCCCTTCGACGACTTGCGAGTGTTTGACAGGAGCACTGTTAGATTGGTTATATGGCAACTTAATTTATGTATAAGTTTAATCGCGGCAGCAGGTACAGTTTTTTCAAAATTAATTTTTGAATATTTTGTTTTTGGCTGTTACCTTCTTCGACGGCTTGCGAGTGTTTGACAGGGGCACTGTTAGATTGGTGATGGGGCAACTTAATTTATGTGTAAGTTTAATCGCGGCAGCAGGTACAGTTTTTTCAAAATTAATTTTTGAATATTTTGCTGTTGGCTGCTACCTTCTTCTACGGCTTGCGAGTGTTTGACAGGGGCACTGTTAGATTGGTTATGGCGCAACTTAATCTATGTATCAGTTTAGTCACGGTATCAAGTACAGTTTTTTCAAAATTAATTTTTGAATCTTTTTAGGTTGGCTGCTACCCCCTTCGACGACTTGCGAGTGTTTGACAGGAGCACTGTTAGATTGGTTATATGGCAACTTAATTTATGTATTAGTTTAATCTGGGCACCAAGTACATTTTTTTCAAAATTAATTTTTAATATTTTCGGGTTGGCTGCCACCCCCTTCGACGGCTTGCGAGTGTTTGACCCTGGCACTGTTAGATTGGTGATGGGGCAACTTAATTTATGTATAAGTTTAATCGCGGCAGCAGGTACAGTTTTTTCAAAATTAATTTTTGAATATTTTGTTTTTGGCTGTTACCTTCTTCGACGGCTTGCGAGTGTTTGACAGGGGCACTGTTAGATTGGTGATGGGGCAACTTAATTTATGTGTAAGTTTAATCGCGGCAGCAGGAACAGTTTTTTCAAAATTAATTTTTGAATATTTTGCTGTTGGCTGCTACCTTCTTCTACGGCTTGCGAGTGTTTGACAGGGGCACTGTTAGATTGGTTATGGGGCAACTTAATCTATGTATCAGTTTAGTCACGGTATCAAGTACAGTTTTTTCAAAATTAATTTTTGAATCTTTTTAGGTTGGCTGCTACCCCCTTCGACGACTTGCGAGTGTTTGACAGGAGCACTGTTAGATTGGTTATATGGCAACTTAATTTATGTATAAGTTTAATCGCGGCAACATGTACAGTTTTTTCAAAATTAATTTTTGAATAATTTGGGGTTGGCTGCTACCCTCCTCGACGGCTTGCGAGTGTTTGACAGGGTCACTGTAAGATTTCTTATGGGGCAACTTAATTTATGTATAAGTTTAATCGCGGCAGCATGTACAGTTTTTTCAAAATTAATTTTTGAATACTTTGTAATTGGCTGCTACCCTCTTCGACGGCTGGCGAGTGTTTGAGAGTGGCACTGTTAGATTGGTTATGGGGCAACTTAATTATGTATAAGTTTAATCGCGGCAGCATGTACAGCTCTTTCAAAATTAATTTTTGTATATTTTGGGGTTGGCTGCTACCCCCTCCGACGGATTGCGAGTGTTTGACAGCGGCACTGTTAGATTGGTTATGGGGCAACTTAATTTATGTATAAGTTTAATCGCGGCACCATGTACAGTTTTTTCAAAATTAATTTTTGAATATTTTAGGGTTGGCTGCTACCTTATTCGACGGCTTGCGAGTGTTTGACAGGGGCACTGTTAGATTGGTTATGGGGCAACTTAATTTATGTATTAGTTTAATCGCGGCAACCGGTACAGTTTTTTCAAAATTAATTTTTGAATATTTTTGGGTTGGCTGCTACCCCCTTTAACGGCTTGCGAGTGTTTGACAGGGCCACTGTTAGATTGGTTATGGGGCAACTAAATTTATATATTAGTTTAACCGCGGCATCATGTACAGTTTTTTCATAATAAATTTTTGAATATTTTGGGTAACGCTGCTACCCCCTTCGAAGGCTTGCGAGTGTTTGGAAAGGACACTGTTAGATTGGTTATGGTGCAACTTAATTTATGTACAAGTTTAATCGCGGCAGCATGTACAGTTTTGTCAAAATTAATTTTTGAATATTTTGGGGTTGGCTGCTACCCCCTTCTACGGTTTGCGAGTGTTTGACAGGGGCACTGTTAGATTGGTTATGGTGCAACTTAATTTATGTATAAGTTTAATAGCGGCAGCATGTACAGTTTTGTCAAAATTAATTTTTGAATATTTTAGGGTTGGCTGCTACCCCCTTCTACGGTTTGCGAGTGTTTGACATGGGCACTGTTAGATTGGTTATGGGGCAACTTAATTTATGTATTAGATTAATCGCGGCACCATATACAGTTTTTTCAAAATTAATTTTTGAATATTTTGGGGTTGGTTGCTACCCTCTTCGACGGCTTGCGAGTATTTGACAGGGGCACTGTTAGATTGGTTATGGGGCAACTTAATCTATGTATCAGTTTAGTCGCGGCACGAAGTACAATTTCTTCAAAATTAATTTTTGAATATTTTGGGGTTTGCTGCTACCCTCTTCGACGGCTTGCCGGTGATTGACAGGAACATTGTTAGTTTGGTTATGGTGCAACTTAATTTATGTATTAGCTTAATCGCGGCATAAGGTACAGTGTTTTCAAAATGAATTTTTGAATATTTTGGGGTTGGCTGCTACCCTCTTCGACGGCTTGCGAGTATTTGACAGGGGTACTGTTAGATTGGTTATGAGGCAACTTAATCTATGTATCAGTTTAGTCACGGCACCAAGTACAGTTTTTTCAAAATTAATTTTTGAATATTTTGGGGTTGGCTGCTACCCTCTTCGACGGCTTGCGAGTATTTGACAGGGGCACTGTTAGATTGGTTATGGGGCAACTTAATTTATGTATTAGATTAATCGCGGCAGCATGTACAGTTTTTTCAAAATTAATTTTTGAATACTTTGGGGTTGTATGTTACCCTCTTCGACGGCTGGCGAGTGTTTGAGACTGGTACTGTTAGATTGGTTATGGGGCAGCTTAATTTATGTTTAAGTTTAATCGCGGCAGCATGTACAGTTTTTTCAAAATTAATTTTTGAATATTTTGGGGTTGGCTGCTACCCTCTTCCACGGCTTGCGAGTATTTGACAGGGGCACTGTTAGATTGGTTATGGTGCAACTTAATTTATGTATAAGTTTAATCGCGGCAGCAAGTACAGGTTTGTCAAAATTAATTTTTGAATATTTTGGTGTTGGCTCCTACCCCCTTCTACGGTTTGCGAGTGTTTGACAGGGGCACTGTTAGATTGGTTATGGGGCAACTTAATTTATGTATTAGATTAATCGCGGCACCATATACAGTTTTTTCAAAATTAATTTTTTAATATTTTGGGGTTGGCTGCTACCCTCTTCCACGGCTTGCGAGTATTTGACAGGGGCACTGTTATATTGGTTATGGGGCAACTTAATCTATGTATCAGTTTAGTCGCGGCACCAAGTTCAATTATTTCAAAATTAATTTTTGAATATCTTGGGGTTGGCTGCTACCCTCTTCGACGGCTTGCCGGTGTTTGACAGGAGCACTGTTAGTTTGGTTATGGGGCAACTTAATTAATGTATTAAATTAATCGCGGCACCAGGTACAGTTTTTTCAAAATTAATTTTTGAATATTTTGGGGTTGGCTGCTACCCTCTTCGACGGATTGCGAGTATTTGACAGGAACACTGTTAGATTGGTTATGGGGCAACTTAGTCTATGTATCAGTTTAGTCGCGGCACCAAGTACAGTTTTTTCAAAATTAATTTTTGCATATTTTGGGGATGGCTGCTACCCTCTTCGACGGCTTGCCGGTGTTTGACAGGTGCACTGTTAGTTTGGTTATGGGGCAACTTAATTTATGTATTAGATTAATCGCGGCAGCATGTACAGTTTTTTCAAAATTAATTTTTATTACTTTGGGGTTGGCTGCTACCCTCTTCGACGGCTGGCGAGTGTTTGAGACTAGCACTGTTAGATTGGTTATGGGGCTGCTTAATTTATGTTTAAGTTTAATCGCGGCAGCATGTACAGTTTTTTCAAAATTAATTTTTTAATACTTTGGGGTTGGCTGCTACCCCCTTCGACGGATTGCGAGTGTTTGACAGGGGCACTGTTAGAATGGTTATGGGGCAACTTAATTGATGTATTAGATTAATCGCGGCACCATATACAGTTTTTTCAAAATTAATTTTTGAAAATTTTGGGGTTGGTTGCTACCCCCTTCGACGGCTTGCGAGTATTTGACAGGGGCACTGTTAGATTGGTTATGGGGCAACTTAATCTATGTATCAGTTTAGTCGCGGCACTAACTACAATTTCTTCAAAATTAATTTTTGAATATTTTGGGGTTGGCTGCTATCCTCTTCGACGGCTTGCCGGTGTTTGACAGGAACATTGTTAGTTTGGTTATGGTGCAACTTAATTTATGTATTAGATTAATCGCGGCATAAGGTACAGTGTTTTCAAAATTAATTTTTGAATATTTTGGGGTTGGCTGCTACCCTCTTCGACGGCTTGCGAGTATTTGACAGGGGCACTGTTAGATTGGTTATGGGGCAACTTAATCTATATATCAGTTTAGTCGTGGCACCAAGTACAGTTTTTTCAAAATTAATTTTTGAATATTTTGGGGTTGGCTGCTACCCTCTTCGACGGCTTGCGAGTATTTGACAAGGGCACTGTTAGATTGGTTATGGGGCAACTTAATCTATGTATCAGTTTAGTCGCGGCGCCAAGTACAGTTTTTTCAAAATTAATTTTTGAATATCTTGAGGTTGGCTGCTATTCTCTTCGACGGCTTGCGAGTGTTTGACAGGGGCACTGTTAGATTGGTTATGGGGCAACTTAATTTATGTATTATATTAATCGGGGCAGCATGTACAGTTTTTTCAAAATTAATTTTTGAATACTTTGGGGTTGTATGTTACCCTCTTCGACGGCTGGCGAGTATTTGAGACTAGCACTGTTAGATTGGTTATGGGGCAGCTTAATTTATGTTTAAGTTTAATCGCGGCAGCATGTACAGTTTTTTCAAAATTAATTTTTGAATACTTTGGGGTTGGCTGCTACCTTCTTCGACGGCTTGCGAGTATTTGACAGGGGCACTGTTAGATTGGTTATGGTGCAACTTAATTTATGTATAAGTTTAATCGCGGCAGCATGTACAGGTTTGTCAAAATTAGTTTTTGAATATTTTGGTGTTGGCTGCTACACCCTTCTACGGTTTGCGAGTGTTTGACAGGGGCACTGTTAGATTGGTTATGGGGCCACTTAATTTATGTATTAGATTAATTGCGGCACCATATACAGTTTTTTCAAAATTAATTTTTGAATATTTTGGGGTTGGCTGCTACCCTCTTCCACGGCTTGCGAGTATTTGACAGGGGCACTGTTAGATTGGTTATGGTGCAACTTAATTTATGTATAAGTTTAATCGCGGCAGCAAGTACAGGTTTGTCAAAATTAATTTTTGAATATTTTGGTGTTGGCTGCTACCCCCTTCTACGGTTTGCGAGTGTTTGACAGGGGCACTGTTAGATTGGTTATGGGGCAACTTAATTTATGTATTAGATTAATCGCGGCACCATATACAGTTTTTTCAAAATTAATTTTTGAATATTTTGGGGTTGGCTGCTACCCTCTTCGACGGCTTGCCGGTGTTTGACAGGAGCACTGTTAGTTTGGTTATGGGGCAACTTAATTAATGTATTAAATTAATCGCGGCACCAGGTACAGTTTTTTCAAAATTAATTTTTGAATATTTTGGGGTTGGCTGCTACCCTCTTCGACGGATTGCGAGTATTTGACAGGAACACTGTTAGATTGGTTATGGGGCAACTTAGTCTATGTATCAGTTTAGTCGCGGCACCAAGTACAGTTTTTTCAAAATTAATTTTTGCATATTTTGGGGATGGCTGCTACCCTCTTCGACGGCTTGCCGGTGTTTGACAGGGGCACTGTTAGTTTGGTTATGGGGCAACTTAATTTATGTATTAGATTAATCGCGGCAGCATGTACAGTTTTTTCAAAATAAATTTTTAATACCTTGGGGTTGGCTGCTACCCTCTTCGACGGCTGGCGAGTGTTTGAGACTAGCACTGTTAGATTGGTTATGGGGCTGCTTAATTTATGTTTAAGTTTAATCGCGGCAGCATGTACAGTTTTTTCAAAATTAATTTTTTAATACTTTGGGGTTGGCTGCTACCCCCTTCGACGGATTGCGAGTGTTTGACAGGGGCACTGTTAGAATGGTTATGGGGCAACTTAATTGATGTATTAGATTAATCGCGGCACCATATACAGTTTTTTCAAAATTAATTTTTGAAAATTTTGGGGTTGGTTGCTACCCCCTTCGACGGCTTGCGAGTATTTGACAGGGGCACTGTTAGATTGGTTATGGGGCAACTTAATCTATGTATCAGTTTAGTCGCGGCACTAACTACAATTTCTTCAAAATTAATTTTTGAATATTTTGGGGTTGGCTGCTATCCTCTTCGACGGCTTGCCGGTGTTTGACAGGAACATTGTTAGTTTGGTTATGGTGCAACTTAATTTATGTATTAGATTAATCGCGGCATAAGGTACAGTGTTTTCAAAATTAATTTTTGAATATTTTGGGGTTGGCTGCTACCCGCTTCGACGGCTTGCGAGTATTTGACAGGGGCACTGTTAGATTGGTTATGGGGCAACTTAATCTATATATCAGTTTAGTCGTGGCACCAAGTACAGTTTTTTCAAAATTAATTTTTGAATATTTTGGGGTTGGCTGCTACCCTCTTCGACGGCTTGCGAGTATTTGACAGGGGCACTGTTAGATTGGTTATGGGGCAACTTAATCTATGTATCAGTTTAGTCGCGGCGCCAAGTACAGTTTTTTCAAAATTAATTTTTGAATATCTTGAGGTTGGCTGCTATTCTCTTCGACGGCTTGCGAGTGTTTGACAGGGGCACTGTTAGATTGGTTATGGGGCAACTTAATTTATGTATTAGATTAATCGGGGCAGCATGTACAGTTTTTTCAAAATTAATTTTTGAATACTTTGGGGTTGTATGTTACCCTCTTCGACGGCTGGCGAATATTTGAGACTAGCACTGTTAGATTGGTTATGGGGCAGCTTAATTTATGTTTAAGTTTAATCGCGGCAGCATGTACAGTTTTTTCAAAATTAATTTTTGAATACTTTGGGGTTGGCTGCTACCCTCTTCGACGGCTTGCGAGTATTTGACAGGGGCACTGTTAGATTGGTTATGGTGCAACTTAATTTATGTATAAGTTTAATCGCGGCAGCATGTACAGGTTTGTCAAAATTAGTTTTTGAATATTTTGGTGTTGGCTGCTACACCCTTCTACGGTTTGCGAGTGTTTGACAGGGGCAGTGTTAGATTGGTTATGGGGCCACTTAATTTATGTATTAGATTAATTGCGGCACCATATACAGTTTTTTCAAAATTAATTTTTGAATATTTTGGGGTTGGCTGCTACCCTCTTCCACGGCTTGCGAGTATTTGACAGGGGCACTGTTAGATTGGTTATGGGGCAACTTAATCTATGTATCAGTTTAGTCGCGGCACCAAGTACAATTTTTTCAAAATTAATTTTTGAATATTTTGGGGTTGGCTGCTACCCTTTTCGACGGCTTGCCGGTGTTTGACAGGAGAACTGTTAGTTTGGTTATGGGGCAACTTAATTAATGTATTAAATTAATCGCGGCACCAGGTACAGTTTTTTCAAAATTAATTTTTGAATATTTTGGGGTTGGCTGCTACCCTCTTCGACGGCTTGCGAGTATTTGACAGGGGCACTGTTAGATTGGTTATGGGGCAACTTAATCTATGTATCAGTTTAGTCGCGGCACCAAGTACAGTTTTTTCAAAATTAATTTTTGAATATTTTGGGGTTGGCTGCTACCCTCTTCGACGGCTTGCCGGTGTTTGACAGGGGCACTATTAGTTTGGTTATGGGGCAACTTAATTTATGTATAAGTTTAATCGCGGCAGCATATACAGTTTTTTCAAAATTAATTTTTGAATATTTTAGGGTTGGCTGCTACCCCTTCGACGGATTGCGAGCGTTTGACAGGGGCACTGTTAGTTTGGTTATGGGGAAATTTAATTTATGCATAAGTTTAATCGCTGCAGCATGTACAGTTTTTTCAAAATTAATTTTTGAATACTTTGGGGTTGGCTGCTACCGTCTTCAACGGCTTGCGAGTATTTGACAGGGGCACTATTAGATTGGTTATGGGGAAATTTAATTTATGCATAAGTTTAATCGCGGCAGCATGTACAGATTTTTCAAAATTAATTTTTGAATATTTCGGGGTTGGCTGCTACCCTCTTCGACGGCTTGCGGGTGTTTGACAGGGGCACTGTTAGTTTGGTTATGGGGCAACTTAATTTATGTATTGGTTTAATCGCGGCACCAAGTACAGTTTTGTCAAAATTAATTTTTGAATATTTCGGGTTTGGCTGCTACCCTCTTCGACGGCCTGCGGGTGTTTGACAGGGGCACTGTTAGATTGGTTATGGGACAACTTAATTTATGTATTGGTTTAATCGCGGCACCAAGTACAGTTTTGTCAAAATTAATTTTTGAATATTTCGGGGTTGGCTGCTACCCTCTTCGACGGCCTGCGGGTGTTTGACAGGGGCACTGTTAGATTGGTTATGGGACAACTTAATTTATGTATTGGTTTAATCGCGGCACCAAGTACAGTTTTGTCAAAATTAATTTTTGAATATTTCGGGGTTGGCTGCTACCCTCTTCGACGGCCTGCGGGTGTTTGACAGGGGCACTGTTAGATTGGTTATGGGACAACTTAATTTATGAATTGGTTTAATCGCGGCACCAAGTACAGTTTTGTCAAAATTAATTTTTGAATATTTCGGGGTTGGCTGCTACCCTCTTCGACGGCTTGCGAGTGTTTGACAGGGGCACTGTTAGATTTCTTATGGGGCAACTTAATTTATGTATAAGGTTAATCGTGGCAGCATGTACATTTTTTTCAAAATTAATTTTTGAATACTTTGATGTTGGCTGCTACCCTCTTTGCCGGTTGGCGAATGTTTGAGACTGGCACTGTTAGATTGGTTATGGGGCAACTTAATTTATGTATAAGTTTAAACGCGGCAGCATGTACAGTTTTTTCAAAATTAATTTCTGAATATTTTGGGGTTGGCTGCTACCCCCTTCGAGGGATTGCGAGTGTTTGTCAGGGGCACTGTTAGATTGGTTATAGGGCATTTTAATTTATGTCTAAGTTTAATCACGGCAGCGTGTACAGTTTGGTCAAAATTAATTTTTGAATATTTTGGGTTTGGCTGCTACCCCCTTCAACGGTTTGCGAGAGTTTGACAGGGGCAGTGTTAAATTGGTTATGGGGCAAATTAATTTATGTGTTAGATTAATTGCGGCACCATATACAGTTTTTTCAAAATTAATTTTTGAATATTTTGGGGTTGGCTGCTACCCTCTTCGACGGTTTGCGAGTATTTGACAGGGGCACTGTCAGATTGGTTATGGGGCAACTTAATCTATGTATCAGTTTAGTCGCGGCACCTAGTACAGTTTTTTCAAAACTAATTTTTGAAAATTTTGGGGTTGGCTGCTACCCCCTTCGACGTCTTGCGAGTATTTGACAGAGGCATTGTTAGATTGGTTATGGGGCAACTTAATTTATGTATAAGTTTAATCGCTGCACCAAGTACAGTATTGTCAAAATTAATTTTTGAATATTTTGGGGTTGGCTGCTAACCCCTTCGACGGTTTGCGAGTGTTTGACAGGGGCACTGTTAGATTGGTTATGGTGCATCTTAATTTATGTATAAGTTTAATGGCGGCACCAAGTACAGTTTTGTCAAAATTAATTTTTGAATATGTTGGGGCTGCCTGCTACCCCCTTTGACGGCTTGCGAGTGTTTGACAGGGGCACTGTTAGATTGGTTATGGGGCAACTTAATTTATGTATAAGTATAATCGCTGCACCATTTACAGTTTTTTTCAAAATTAAGTTTTGAATATTTTGGGTTGTGGCTGCTACTCTCTTCGACGGCTTGCGAGTGTTTGACAGGGACACTGTTAGATTGGATATTGGGCACTTATTTTATGTATTAGTTTAATCGCGGCACCAAGTACAGTTTTGTCAAAATTAATTTTTGAATATTTTCGGGTTGGATGCTACCCCCTTCGACGGCTTGCGAGTGTTTGACAAGGGCACTGTTAGATTGTTTATGGGGCAACTTAATTTATGTATTAGATTAATCGCGGCAACATGTACAGTTTTTTCAAAATTAATTTTTGAATATTTTGGGGTTGGCTGCTACCCCCTTCGACGGCTTTCGAGTGTTTGACAGAAGCACTGTTAGATTGGTTATGGGGCAACTTAATTTATGTATAAGTTTAATCGCTGCACCAAGTACAGTATTGTCAAAATTAATTTTTGAATATTTTGGGGTTGGCTGCAACCCCCTTCGACGGTTTGCGAGTGTTTGACAGGGGCACTGTTAGATTGATTATTGGGCAACTTAATTTATGTATAAGTCTAATCGCTGCACCATGTACAGTTTTTTCAAAATTAATTTTTGAATATTTTGGGGTTGGCTGCTACTCTCTTCGACGGCTTGCGAGTGTTTGACAGGAGCACTGTTAGATTGGTTATGGGGCAACTTAATCTATGTATCAGTTTAGTCTCGGCACCAAGTACAGTTTTTTTCAAAATTAATTTTTGAATACTTTGGGGTTGGCTGCTACCCTCTTCGCGGCTTGCGGCTGTTTGACAGGGGCACTGTTAGATTGGCTATGGGGCAACTTAATTTATGTATTAGTTTAATCGCTGCAACAAGTACAGTTTTGTCAAAATTAATTTTTGAATATTTTCTAGTTGGCTGCTACCCCCTTCGACGGCTTGCGAGTGTTTGACAGGGGCATTGTTAGATTGGTTGTGGGGCAACTTAATCGATGTATGAGTTTAGTCGCGGCACCAAGTACAGTTTTTTCAAAATTAATTTTTGAATATTTCGGGGTTGGCTGCTATCCTCTTCGACGGCTTGCGGGTGTTTGACAGGGGCACTGTTAGTTTGTTTATGGGGCAACTTAATCTATGTATCAGTTTAGTCGCGGCACCAAATACAGTTTTTTCAAAATTAATTTTTGAATATTTCGGGGTTGTCTGCTACCCTCTTCGACGGCTTGCGGGTGTTTGACAGGGGCACTGTTAGTTTGTTTATGGGGCAACTTAATTTATGTATAAGTTTAATAACGGCAACAGGTACAGTTTTTTTCAAAATTAATTTTTGAATATTTCGGGGTTGGCTGCTACCATCTTCGACGGCTTGCGGGTGTTTGACAGGGGCACTGTTAGTTTGGTTATGGGGCAACTTAATTTATATATAAGTTTAATCGCGGCAACAAGTACAGTTTTTTCAAAATTAATTTTTGAATATTTTGGGGTTGGCTGCTACCCCCTTCGACGGCTTGCGAGTGTTTGACAGGGGCACTGTTAGATTTCTTATGGGGCAACTTAATTTATGTATAAGTTTAATCGCGGCAGCATGTACAGTTTTTTCAAAATTAATTTTTGAATATTTTGGGGTTGGCTAGTATCCCCTTCGGCGGCTTGCGAGTGTTTGACAGGGGCACTGTTAGATTGGCTATGGGGCAACTTAATTTATGTATTAGTTTAATCGCTGCAACAAGTACAGTTTTGTCAAAATTAATTTTTGAATATTTTCTAGTTGGCTGCTACCCCCTTCGACGGCTTGCGAGTGTTTGACAGGGGCACTGTTAGATTGGTTATCGGGAAACTTAATTTATGTATTAGTTTAATCGCGGCACCAAGTACAGTTCTGTCAAAATTAACTTTTGAATATTTTGGGGTTGGCTGTTACCCTCTTCGACGGCTTGCGAGTGTTTGACAGGGGCACTGTTAGATTGTTTACGGGGTAGCTTAATTTATGTATAAGTTTAATAGCTGCACCAAGTACAGTTTTGTCAAAATTAGTTTTTGAATATTTTTCGGTTGGCTGCTACCCCCTTCGACGGCTTGCGAGTGTTTGACAGGGGTACTGTTAGATTGGTTATGGGGCAACTTAATTTATGTATTAGATTAATCGCGGCATCATATACAGTTTTTTCAAAATTAATTTTTGAATATTTTGGGGTTTGCTGCTACCCTCTTCGACGGCTTGCGAGTGTTTGACAGGAGCACTGTTAGATTGGTTATGGGGCAATTTAATTTATGTATTAGATTAATCTCCGCAACATATGCAGTTTTTTCAAAATTAATTTTTGAATATTTCGGTGTTGGCTGCTACCCTCTTCGACGGCTTGCGGGTGTTTGACAGGTGCACTGTTAGTTTGGTTATGAGGCAATTTAATTTATGTATAAGTTTAATCGCGGGCAATATGTAGTTTTTTCAAAATTGATTTTTAATAATTTTGGGGTTGGCTGCTACTCCCTTCGACGACTTGCGAGTGTTTGACAGGGGCACTGTTAGATTGGTTATGGGGCAACTTAATTTATGTATAAGTTTAATCGCTGCACCAAGTACAGTATTGTCAAAATTAATTTTTGAATATTTTGGGGTTGGCTGCTACCCCCTTCGACGGTTTGCGAGTGTTTGACAGGGGCACTGTGAACTTGGTTATGGAGCAACTTAATTTATGTATAAGTTTAATCGCGGCACCAAGTACAGTTTTGTCAAAATTAATTTTTGAATATCTTGGGGTTGGCTGCTACCCCCTTCGACGGTTTGCGAGTGTTTGACAGGGGCACTGTTAGATTGGTTATTGGGCAACTTAATTTATGTATAAGTTTAATCGCTGCACCATGTACAGTCTTTTCAAAATTAATTTTTGAATATTTTTGGGGTTGGCTGCTATCTCCTTCGACGGCTTGCGAGTGTTTGACAGGGGTACTGTTAGATTGGTTATGGGGCAACTTAATTTATGTATTGGTTTAATCGCGTCACCAGGTACAGTTTTGTCAAAATTAATTTTTGAATATTTTCGGGTTGGCTGTTACCCCCTTCGACGGCTGGCGAGTGTTTGACAGGGGCACTGTTAGATTTCTTATGGGGCAACTTAATTTATGTATAAGTTTAATCGCTTCAACATGTACAGTTTTTTCAAAATTAATTTTTGAATATTTTGGGGTTGGCTGCTACCCCCTTCGACGGCTTGCGAGTGTTTGACAGGGGCACTGTTAGATTTCTTATGGGGCAACTTAATTTATGTATAATTTTAATCGTGGCAGCATGTACAGTTTTTTCAAAATTAATTTTTGAATACTTTGATGTTGGCTGCTACCCTCTTTGCCGGTTGGCGAATGTTTGAGACTGGCACTGTTAGATTGGTTATGGGGCAACTTAATTTATGTATAAGTTTAATCGCGGCAGCATGTACAGTTTTTTTCAAAATTAATTTCTGAATATTTTGGGGTTGGCTGCTACCCCCTTCGACGGATTGCGAGTGTTTGTCAGGGGCACTGTTAGATTGGTTATAGGGCATTTTAATTTATGTCTAAGTTTAATCACGGCAGCGTGTACAGTTTGGTCAAAATTAATTTTTGAATATTTTGGGTTTGGCTGCTACCCCCTTCAACGGTTTGCGAGTTTGACAGGGGCAGTGTTAAATTGGTTATGGGGCAACTTAATTTACGTGTTAGATTAATTGCGGCACCATATACAGTTTTTTCAAAATTAATTTTTGAATATTTTGGGGTTGGCTGCTACCCTCTTCGACGGTTTGCGAGTATTTGACAGGGGCACTGTCAGATTGGTTATGGGGCAACTTAATCTATGTATCAGTTTAGTCGCGGCACCTAGTACAGTTTTTTCAAAATTAATTTTTGAATATTTTGGGGTTGGCTGCTACCCCCTTCGACGTCTTGCGAGTATTTGACAGAGGCATTGTTAGATTGGTTATGGGGCAACTTAATTTATGTATAAATTTAATCGCTGCACCAAGTACAGTATTGTCAAAATTAATTTTTGAATATTTTGGGGTTGGCTGCTAACCCCTTCGACGGTTTGCGAGTGTTTGACAGGGGCACTGTTAGATTGGTTATGGTGCATCTTAATTTATGTATAAGTTTAATGGCGGCACCAAGTGTTTTGTCAAATTAATTTTTGAATATGTTGGGGCTGCCTGCTACCCCCTTTGACGGCTTGCGAGTGTTTGACAGGGCACTGTTAGATTGACTATTGGGCAACTTAATTTATGTATAAGTTTAATCGCTGCACCATGTACAGTTTTTTCAAAATTAATTTTTGAATATTTTGGGTTGGCTGCTACTCTCTTCGACGGCTTGCGAGTGTTTGATAGGGGCACTGTTAGATTGGTTATGGGGCAACTTAATTTATGTATAAGTATAATCGCTGCACCATTTACAGTTTTTTTCAAAATTAAGTTTTGAATATTTTGGGTTGTGGCTGCTACCCCGTTCGACGGCTTGCGAGTGTTTGACAGGGACACTGTTAGATTGGTTATTGGGCACTTATTTTATGTATTAGTTTAATCGCGGCACCAAGTACAGTTTTGTCAAAATTAATTTTTGAATATTTTCGGGTTGGATGCTACCCCCTTCGACGGCTTGCGAGTGTTTGACAAGGGCACTGTTAGATTGTTTATGGGGCAACTTAATTTATGTATTAGATTAATCGCGGCAACATGTACAGTTTTTTCAAAATTAATTTTTGAATATTTTGGGGTTGGCTGCTACCCCCTTCGACGGCTTTCGAGTGTTTGACAGGGGCACTGTTAGATTGGTTATGGGGCAACTTAATTTATGTATAAGTTTAATCGCTGCACCAAGTACAGTATTGTCAAAATTAATTTTTGAATATTTTGGGGTTGGCTGCAACCCCCTTCGACGGTTTGCGAGTGTTTGACAGGGGCACTGTTAGATTGATTATTGGGCAACTTAATTTATGTATAAGTCTAATCGCTGCACCATGTACAGTTTTTTCAAAATTAATTTTTGAATATTTTGGGGTTGGCTGCTACTTTCTTCGACGGCTTGCGAGTGTTTGACAGGAGCACTGTTAGATTGGTTATGGGGCAACTTAATCTATGTATCAGTTTAGTCTCGGCACCAAGTACAGTTTTTTCAAAATTAATTTTTGAATACTTTGGGGTTGGCTGCTACCCTCTTCGACGGCTTGCGGCTGTTTGACAGGGGCACTGCTAGTTTGGTTATGGTGCAACTTAATTTATGTATAAGTTTAATCCCGGCAACATGTACAGTTTTTACAAAATTAATTTTTGAATACTTTGGGGATGCCTGCTACCACCTTCGCCAGCTTGCGAGTGTTTGACAGGGGCATTGTTAGATTGGTTGTGGGGCAACTTATTCGATGTATCAGTTTAGTCGCGGCACCAAGTACAGTTTTTTCAAAATTAATTTTTGAATATTTCGGGGTTGGCTGCTATCCTCTTCGACGGCTTGCGGGTGTTTGACAGGGGCACTGTTAGTTTGTTTATGGGGCAACTTAATCTATGTATCAGTTTAGTCGCGGCACCAAATACAGTTTTTTCGAAATTAATTTTTGAATATTTCGGGGTTGGCTGCTAACCTCTTCGACGGCTTGCGGGTGTTTGACAGGGGCACTGTTAGTTTGTTTATGGGGCAACTTAATTTATGTATAAGTTTAATAACGGCAACAGGTACAGTTTTTTCAAAATTAATTTTTGAATATTTTGGGGTTGGTTGCTACCCCCGTCGACGGCTTGCGAATGTTTGAGAGTGGCATTGTTAGATTGGTTATAGGGCAACTTAATTTATGTATAAGTTTAATCGCGGCAGCATGTACAGTTTTTTCATAATTAATTTTTGAATATTTTGGGGTTGGCTGCTACCCCCTTCGACGGATTGCGAGTGTTTGACAGGGGCACTGTTTGATTGGTTATGGGGCAACTTAATTTATGTATTGATTTAATCGCGGCAGCATGTACAGTTTTTTCAAAATTAATTTTTGAATATTTCGGGGTTGGCTGCTACCCTCTTCGACGGCTT
>OW679202.1:49099741-49288934 GCA_940337035.1 Agriotes lineatus | reverse complement strand
GAGAGTGCATACACGGCTGAAACCAACCTTTCGCTTAGATGTGACAAGTGTGGGGACCATGATAGTTTATTGTCTATAATCAAACCCAAAAATTTTACAGACTCAGCTGCTTCAATTATGTCGTTATTTGTATTTAAAATATTTTTTTCACTACTTCTTGGAGAAGTGAAAGTTATATTAGCGGTTTTTTGACAGTTTAATATTCATTTATTATCTGTGAACCATTGACAAATTTGATCTACAATATTAGATATATTTTCAAGCATATTATTTTTATTATCTTTTTTTATTAACAATGTTGTATCATCAGCAAATAAAGTAAACTAGGAGTTCAAACAATTTAAGGGTAAATCATTAATGTAGATGATAAATAACAATGGCCCTAATATACTGCCTTGAGGTACTCCACATTTAACAAGTTTCAAGTCCGAATAAAATTATTAAATTATTCCTGAGCCGTTCCTGTATCGCATTTCGACCATTTGTTTTCTATTATTTAAATATGATTTGAACCATTCGTAAGCAACACCTCTTATACCTACCATAAAAGTAAAGTTTTTCTAACAACACATCGTGATTTATACAGTCAAACGCTTTGGATAGATCACAAAAAATTCCGATTACATAACTGTTATCTTCCAATGCATCAGTTACTTGAATTGTATTTCAATTTTTTCTAAGACCAAATTGGAAGCTATTTAAAATTTGTTTTGAATCTAAATACTGCTGTAATCTGTTATACATTAATTATATACTAATTTCAGTTTTATTTCTTTTTTTAAAGATCGGTTTAATTATTGATTTTTTTAATTCGGAAGGAAATATTCCCGAACCTAAAGAACAGTTTATAATATTAGTTAGAGGGGCAACTATTACACATAAAACTCGTTTAATAACAGATGAAAGAATATTGTCTGGGCCAGAGGATTTTTTATTTGCAAGATTATTAATTATAGATGCAACTCCATTTTCTATTACTGGGTTTACGAAAAATGATGACCCATTCTTATTTTCTATTGCATTTAAATAGTAACTTGAATCATGCTGTTGTTGTAAGGAGTTTGTTAAATTAGAAGCAATGTTTACAAAATAACTATTGAATATATTTGCAATACAAACAGGATTTGTAATGTTTTTGTCTTCCACCCTAATTTCAGTACTATCATTTTGCTTGTATGAACGTTTACCGGTTCCTTCCTTTACAATATTTCACATTTTCACCTTTGTCAGGATTCAACACCTTATCACATTCCGGGCACTTACTTAGTATCTGGATGAAATTATAAAACTGACATTAAAACACTGCAAAAAAGGATACAGGATAGGAAGAAAAGGAAATCAAAATAAGTACCAGTATATTAACCAGAGAAGTGGTGCACCAATCAAAGAGGGCATAATTTCTGCATAATCTCTGAAACTTCTTTGTGGCGTGAATTCATAATTCATATTTCTTATATGGGTATTTCGCATGCCTAAACGACTATACTTATATGGTACAACTAACTCCTACAAAAAGAATCAAAAGTAAAAATTTACAAAGTAGTCGTAAAACCTATTACGATTTACAGTGTACAATCAAGACCTGATACCATTAAGGCATGTCAAATGCTGGAAACTGGAAATGTAAACTCTACGGAAAATAACACGAATAAGCAGATGAAATCACATTAGAAATAAGGAAATATGAAGCCAGTATAATGTAAAAGACATTGGCAGTTTGGTATTAAGAAAGCCTGATGAGTGGAACGGCCATATAAGTAGAATGGCAGACGATATAATTGCAGAGATAGAATATAAGATAATATGTAAAACAGTTTAGTTCGTTTGGCAAACGTCTCCAACGAGCTGGCCATCATGTTGTAGAAGGTAGTCGGAAGTAATACTGGTGTATCCTATCCTCAGTCTTGATAAACCCACTTCCAGTTTCGCCTCAGAAATGGTGGAGGACCAGACCTGGGTAGTGTTTTTTGGATCAATCGGAGTTTATTATCCGTCCTCGACACCCAGTAACTGTTCCATTTAAGGAAAATATTGCATTTATTTAGGCGTTTGATATCTGGGGCACTCACTGTCGTATCATCTCGTTGCATGTTTGTGGTCTTTGGGTTCAGTATCTCACCTAACGATGTCTTATATTCTAGGTGTGCTCTCTTTGGGAAATTTAGTTAGATGCAAATATATGTCGGGGGTTGAAAATGTGTAAGGTGTTGTTAACGGTTGGTATAAATAGATTCAGGTTTTGGTAGACGTTTTCTGTCGATTTCTTAGTACGAACATTAAAGATAGGAGTAATTTTATCCGTCTCGGAGCTGCAGTTCTCTTTAGACGCATTTCCGGACTTAAGTTTATGTAAACTTTTTGTCTCATTTGGATGAGAACTATCACCCCTTAAAGTTTGTTACCCTTGCTGCCCTGTTACAAGACAAAAAGTTCCTAGAAACATAGACCCGAAAATTCATCTTAAGAAAGCTACAGCTCCAAGGAGGGTGAAGAATTACACTCCTGAAGTAGCGAATTTTAATCTATAGGTTTCCTTTTCTTAAAAACTATCGCTCTCAGAGATTTATGTAGAGAATTCTAACCCTTTTTATCATCTAACCAGAATTAACAAAAATTCTGACTGTAAAAATATATAATAAAAAATATATCTCCTACCTTGCATAAACTACACCTTTCGAACCTCATACAAACTTTTTTCGAGGTCATCTAATACAGCATACATGATCGTGTAAGATATGTTTGTAGCTGTCTTAAAACGTCGAGGAGTCATATAAGCCTTTTTCTTATTTTGACGAGAGAAATTACCGCCCTTGAGTTGTCTGTGTAATTTTGAATTTCTCTGTAGAATCTATGTAATGTTTTCAGGACTCTTTTTTTAAATTCTATTAAATTATATATTAGGTTCTCGTTGATACCTGTTAAACATCATTTTTTTAATTTCTTATAGTTTCTTTACAAACATTATTCCACCTTGGCATGGCACCTTCCTCCTTGCAGAATTTATGTTCTGTTTGATAGATATAGATACCCTTGCTGCGATTATTATCGAATCTGTGATAGAATTTGTTGATATATCGATACTCATGTTTTTAGAAAATGTTGATAACAATTTAAAAGTGGTTCCTTCCATGTAGAATTGATGAGACTGATAAAACATATTTTTTGTTGCACTAGTTGCCATTTATTGCTTCCAAAACCATTGCTTGATGTTTGAAACGATGATTTACTGCGGAAACTCTTTCTTGTGTAGGATGGCTTGGCATGTTTTTCAGTATTGGTTGAGGTTTCTGTTAAACCCGCTTGTGGCTCGGAGTTAAGTTAAGTACATTTTTCATTGTTACAGTATGGTTTTGCATTACAAATATTAAAAAGTCGTTCCCCGACAAGCTTGGAAACAAAAGACATGGGGTAAAAGAACTGTTATTTTAGGATACCTGTGTCTATGTGATTATCAAACGTAAACAGACAAGCACTTTTCACAGAACTATGCCGTCCGATCCTGAGTAAACGATTAATTGCGACGCGACGATACAAATAAACGACAAGTGGACTATAAACAAACAAAATTGCGTCACTTACCTTTAATCCTTTCCAGGTACAGGTGCATATAGAGCTCGGAGGCGAGTGGTTTCGTAAAGCTGAAGGAAGGATTCGAACACCCAATACAAGATATACACGTCATTTACGACGAAAACAATGTAAGTGCACAAACTGAATTATCCGGCGACAACAAGCAAGAGCTGTTCACTCTTCGAAGGATGGAGACTAATTAGTTTTAGAAACGAAGGACGTTTTTCGGGGTTGAACCAGAGGGCTCTAAAATTTTAGGGTTTTTGGGAAAGTGGACCACATGTTAGAATACAAGAATGACACAACTAGAAGAATACAGTCCACTACAAAAATAAATTTAAACTAAAACGGGAATCCTAAACAGTAAATACACGCTACAAACAAACAAAAAATATTAATTAAAACTACAACTAACACTGAGAATCGTAGAATGAGAGCTCTGTCAGAATTAGAAAACTTTTGGCTAACGTTTTTGAAGCTAAACACTAAATAATGTACTAACTTCAAAAATTCAAGGCGTGCTAATGCATAAGGTGTATTTAATCTTAATTTTAAGATTATAGCCACATTTTGCAAGTAGAATGGGCTGTTTGTTTTCTAATTTTAAGGCGCCACGATTTAAAATGGGCACCTTGTAGGTATTCGTTTCCATAACCTTATTCACTCTAAGAACCCGAAATAGCAACTGCCCGATGTGTCACATTATTGCTAGTCCGATGTAGTTAAATTAAGAGTAGACACAGAACTTACGAAATAATTTCCTTCACCCAACAAGAAGTGTACTACGTTGACACAAGAAAACTCAAAGAAAGCAAGAGCAGAAACTCATGACACAAATTTATTGGTTGTCTTAAGCCCGTAATGCAATGACCGGTCCAGAACCTGATCTAAGCATTCAGAAAAACCAAGCTGGCTCAGCCTTTAATGAATGGGTCAATACCGCACACCAACTAAGGTGGAGAAACTACAATCAAGCAACACACTGCAAAACATTGCTAAAAACTCCGAATCCACAAACCACCAAAACCCTGTTGAGACTGCACAGAACTCGAATCAAGCAAGTAGTCAGTCTACTAACAGGCACTGGAGCATTCAGAGAATTTATTCACAGGATCAATATCTATAGAGATGAACCTGTTTGCAGACTATGTGAAGAGGATGATGAAACAGCCTATCATATCCTCTTTGAATGCCCAGCATTCGAGTGTAAAGGACACCAACTCTATTGATAACCGCAAGCTAGTAGGGGACATTAAAAGTCTAGTAAAAGATACGGATGTCGGCCTGCTAACTTGAGAACTCCTGGGCTGATAAAAAACCCAAAGGGCTGACGTGCGCATGCCAGCAAATGGCAGTCGTGGAACCTAAATCTAATCTAAATCTAATCTAGTTGTCTTAATTTTTGTTGGTATTTACAAATAGATCAATTAATTATCTACGATTACGTTTGCACAGTACAATCAATCATCTAGTGGTAGTAACAGATTATTAATACAAATCGGAGCATTTGGACACTCAAACGATGTTATGCGGCTTACTGCTTCTAAAAAAAACAAAACGGCAAATAGTGTAGAAATACATTAATGCAAATACAGAGAATTTACTTTATCATGCAACATAGGATTAAGTATTTCTATAGTTACACACTACTGTCATAAATATGACAGTAATGTAGCAAAGCGCAACATTAAAAGTAAGATAAATTCTTTGTAATTGTTAATATTACACTGTACACAGTTAATTCTTTGATACAATGTACACAACTGAAGAAGAAGCTCAGTTATTCCAATGTTGAAAACATACCCCGAGCCTCCTATCCCCAACCCGAAAATAATATTAAAAATTATGGCGAAGTTTGATACCACAGGCTGCGTTGCAAACTATAAAAAGAGAAACCGATCACAAGTACCCACAGAAGCTATGAAAAGCGCAATTGTTGACCTGATCGAAGAGGATAATACGCTGAGTACAAGAAGACTTGCTGAGCTGGTTCATGTGAGTAGAAGCTCAGTAGACGTACACAAATTTCTTAAGAATGAAAAGTTCAAAAGTTTTCACAGAATTTATATCTTTTTCATAGTACCAAAACGCAGCGGTCTCAGAAAGTGTATGTTTGGGCTGGACTGATCAATAATCGTATTGTGGGCCCGTTCTCCATAGATGGAAATCTTACGGGACCAAAATATCTGGAACTGCTTCAAGAGAGAATAATACCAGCACTAATTGAAATGGATATCGTTCTTGACGAAGTCTGGTACCAGATGGATGGCACACCGGCTTATAGTACCCAAAACGTTAGAACATTTTTGAATCGTGTGTTTCAGCATCGAGTAATAGGCCATTACATGAGAATACCGTGGCCACCACGGACTCCGAATCTGGCACCAAAAGATTTTTTTCTTTGGGGTTATCTAAAAACAACCGTATTTAATGAGTATCTAATGGCTGTAAAGCAGTTGAAAAATAGATAAGTGTTGGAGTGCAGGAGATATCTCAGAACACATCACAAATTGTAAGGACAATTTTTGAATTTAGCTCTTTTTCGCATCTGTATTTCAAACCAGGCCCGAATTGAGAGTTTAGCGATGTTTTAAAACTCAATTTCGTTCATTTCAAATTGATGTCTTCCGGTTCATTTCATCATATCTTGAGCGCAACGTCGATTTAAATTTAGATATTTACTTGGCGCAGGAATGACGTTTCACGCTTTTTGGCTCCAGATAGTCGGCCGTTTCGTACATGCATGGACCTGTTTGCCGAGGTATCTCGCTTTTGGGCGAGGACGTGGTTGCATCAAGTGGTGCAATAATGACGCAACCCGCACGTTTCTGTGTGAGTTAGAGGGAGTAAGATAAGTAACGCACGGGCGCGTTCTTTTTGGCTTCGGGATTCAATCGCCAGACTTGGAAGAGGCAACAAGTGTCATTGTTTGCTCCGCTCGGTGAGGGCCTGTTGCCTTCGTTGAGCAACGTCGAATTCAAGTGAAACTGTGTATAGGCGTTACCGGTTTAGTTTTTGGTTATTTGAGAGACGTTTGGTGTAGTTATTAACCGAGGAATTCTCGTTTTGCGGAGTTGGCAAGCTTCGATTGACGCCTTGGGGTGGTTATTCTTGTGCTAATTGTTTTTAATGAAGTCACATGTACCGTACCGCAACCTTGTCTGTTGATTACGTTCTTCGTTTCTACCCTCTGGAGATTTAACATCCCTCGACAGATAGCAACCTAGGTCTTTTTTCGCAGTTCTTCAAGTATTTTGCGGCAGTCGCTTGAGCGGCGTGTAGCATCGTTGGACATCCTCAGCAGTGCAAATTGAACCCCTCAAAGGTACTGTGTCTTTTGTAGTAATTTTAAAACGCACAATGTACAGTGAAGTGATTTTTGAAGTGTCGCCATGTAACGTAGCGTTGCTGATGACTTAAAATTAAGCGTTTGAACTGTTGTTACTGTCCTTGAATTAGATTTGATTGTTTACCGTCAAGATTTATTGTGTGTAAGTAGTTTTATTGCGCAATTAAAGTTTTTAATGCTTTTGGGTCTTGAGGGTATCACATTAATAAAAAGTTGAATAAGTTTCTACCAGGTTAGCACTACTTTATCCTCCGCACTCCAGATCGAATGTGCCAAAATAAAGTTCTGAGAATCGCAACAAAAGCACCATGGTTTATAAGAAACAATCAAACTCACGAAGAACTAAGAATCCCACCATACAGCAGTACATCCAAACAACAAATAAACGATTCTTCAAGAACGTTAACAAGTGCAACAGTGTTGCTTATCATAACATAGGTATACAATCTTTACACAAAGGACTAAAGAGAAAATGAACGCAAGATCTAGTGATAACAGTAGACAATACCAACAGTGAAAATGAGTGAATAATCAACGAACAAACTCAAATTAAGTTGTAACACCATCCGACCAAAGACTGATGGAAAGCCAAAACATCGACGTCAATAAAGACATTAAGGCTACACATAATTAAACAACAATATCATGTATAGCAAATTATGCTGACTTGGTTAAAACTCAATTTAAAAAAAAGATTGTTTGCTGCCAAGTTTATTGCCTGTATTTAGTTTAAACGTTGCACAATTAACCAAATTAACCGTTGCCGAGTATTTCATTTAATTTTCATTGTTTATCTACATATTTCTACGTTGATATAGTTCATTTTCAATTAGTTGTCTTTTCCTTTAGTAGATTTATGACGTTTGTATGTGTGTTTTGTGATGTTTTTCTCTGTAAAGGATTCAGACAGCTGTAGAAAAATGCAAGTAAGGTAAGTTCAACGCAGCTGTACGTGGACCGTAGCTCGAGGTTGGTCCACCGCTCGCACTTTCTCGGTGAGCACACCTGTGTTTTTATCGATTTAGTAAAGTGGTGGCGTCTGGCAATTAACATCTTTATCTCGTTTACCCGGTCGTAGCCCTAATTAAAGTCATAATGATCCTTCCCTTCTCCATCTGAATCTTAGTCTGCTACTTTTGTTACAGCCCATCGTAACATAATTGGTGTAACGGTTCCGAGAATTTTCCGATTTGTGAAGTTTTATCGGGACTGTTGAGTATTTTGGATGTCAAAGTCATGCCGTAACGACGTTTTCGTCTTGTAACAAAATGCTGTCAATGGTTTGTCCACGCGACTAGGATATTGCTTCGCTGAGAATGGTAGTGTTATTGAAACCTTGTTACATTAAGACTTTGGTTTTTTGTTAGCTCAATCTTGTTAATTTTTGAAGAATGGTTATATTATAAATTTGATATTTTGTTAATTATGTGTAGTGAACAGAATTTTCTGGAGGCTGAACAAGATTCCGCTACTTGCACTGATTCTGTCCCTTTAATTCTGAGCACATGGTTGAGACTGCAACCGTGTTTTAAGACAAAGTAGTCAGGCCACTCAGAGGGGCGATAATATTTGGTAACTACCCTGAAGTGCAGCCTCACACTTCAAAATTTTAGGCTTGGAAGGGTAGCACCTCGATGTTAATGAATCAACCACTTAATGCCGATTGTTTTTATTATAAAAATATTGCTCTATATATACAAGTACATTTGCTTAGGAACTACTAAAATTGCATTATATGAAAGTGCAAAGTGTTTATTCTTACTGCATCGCTATAAAGTATCATAATAACCGTCAGCAAGCAAGCTTAAACAAGTTTATTTTCGCGATATATGCATTTATGTTACAGTGAACTCGTATTACTAGGTCGTTCAGCAAGGTTGTTAACTTGCAGTTGTGACATTTAAACTTCTTGAACGAAAGCATGTGAAATTAAATTTGCATTTTTAAACCTATGAACTGGATTTCTTAAATTTGGAAATGAAATTTAAGTCTGTTTAATTTGAGATTAAACAGTAGGCTAATTTATTGGAAAATAGCATTGATGATAAATACACACCAATTACCTACAAATTTGATACATTACTATCATATTTGTGACAGTAGTGTAGAACTATAAAAACTATTAACCTTATATTGCATGATAAAGTAAACTCTCTGTATATAAAGCGTAACTATCGAGTCCAGAGTTATTACATCTTTCTATTATAAGAGAATTAATCACTAATTGCAGATATTAATCACAGACTGTTATAGTAACTAGCAACTGCCACCACATATAGACAAACGAGCAATAAGGAAAGAAACAAAACACCGTGACTTGTAAGTCATATCTTCAGTATACCGGGTGACAATCAGACCAGGGCCATGCTCTTTTATTTATGAATTGATTTGGATAAAATTTCATATGTGGATACTAGACATAATTTCTGATGAACCGATAGATATAGTAGTCAATTTACGGTCTTACCGGAAGTGCTATTAACTTTGATTTTTAAATGGATTACCCTATATATTTTAGATTTTCTGGAATGCACAGGTCAAATTACATACGATACCTTTGCTAAATTTTAATTTTACTGAAGAAAAAATTATCTTTTTGAAATTTTATTTTTTTAGATCGAAGGCAGTGATTGGAGAAAATGTGTTCTAAATGACACTGGTAACCCTTATTAATAATACAATTTTTATTAATTTCATCAATAACAAATCGTCCATTAAGGAATAAAATTTGCTAAACTTGTTTTTTGAGAAAAAGTCAGTTTTTTAAATAGCACCTACCAAGGGCCATCGTTCCATTAGATATAAAATGTAATTACCAATCTAACGATATGCATCATGCAGCACTTGATCTTTATATAAAACGGAAAAATGTTTAATTACTGATTAAAATATTTTTGGAAAATACTTAAGCAAATTAACACTGCCGTATGTAATTTGAGTCGTAGATTCGGAAACACATAAAATATACAGAACAACCCGTTTAAGATATCAAAGTTACTGACATTTCCGGTGAAACCGGAAGTCGGCCACTTTGATTATATCTGTCTCTCAACTCAAAATAATGTTTATTATCCTTGTAACAAGTCTCATTCAAATCCGTTGATGAGTAAAGGAGATAGAGACATGGCCCTGATCTCATTGTCACCCGGTATATTGAGAAGTTATATTCACTTTACCAGTCATTGGAAACCTACCTGGCTTTGTGGTTATTGGCGTTGTGGTTACTGATGCTGTGGTTACTGACGCTGGGGTTACTGACGCTGTGGTTACTGGCTCGGTAGTTGCTCGCTTTGGATCTGCATTACTGTTCACAAAACGTGAAGGTAAAGTATCGGATTGCAAAGGATTCTCCACTTTTCCAGCGAAAAGAATAGTGCCTGTGATTTGGTCTTCTATGAATATCAAGAAAGGATGTGTTGCGTTGAAACTAAGTTTAGCATCTCCAAACTTATTTCCCAACTGAATGGCTGCAACTGAGATTCGATTAATATAATAATGTTCAAAATCGCTTACGAAAGTAGCACTACCTGTAGACGCGTATGCTGTACTGCCTTCTTCATTCACTTCGATTTCCGCTCTTTGTCTTATGTCGTTTACAAAAAGCCATTTCGTACCTAAGCTCGCTCCTCTAGCAATACCGGGAAAGCTGGCAGTGTTGGAAAATATCGTGGTTAAACCAAACTGAAAGAAATCATAGAGCAAAATTGCGGATAACAAATTTAAACTATACGCACATCTTGTAAAACCTTTGAATAGGTGGAAGTAAAGTCAAATTTGAATTTTGGTATAACAACATCTACTGTCCTTTCGTCCATAAGATACAACTGTTTTTTCAATGTAGCCAAATTCACGCTTTTTATTAAATCTGGCAAACCTCCCTTAGAGTGCGGCAGCAACATAAACAGTGAAAAGTGTTTTCCCTAAAATTAAAACTTTAGTTGCGAATTTAAAAACTAAATTAGCATTCCTCACCTTATACGGCAACCTTAATATTTTCGAATCTAACTCTTTCGATTCTCCGTAATAAAATGTGTCCGTAAGAGCCATGTAAGGAACTGTTACTACAGTGGTGGGGGTTACATAAAATCCTCCATAGTGGGTATTGCTTTTAGGAAATTGGCGGCGCCATCTGCCTTTGAAGTACACTGCATTAGCAACGACTAACAAATCTTCGCTATTAATTTCCTCTAAAAATAAATAGCAATAAATGTGAAACAAAGGGAACTACTTGTGGAACTATTACCAGCACTAACTAATTCTTTAATTCGTCCGTTGGTAAGAATATCCACCCAAGAGTTTATGATATGACTAGCATCAATAGCACTTGAAAAATTTGTTGGTTGTATGTCGGTGTCATAAGCGCTCTTAATAGTCGCGGCATAATGCTGATTTGGACTAACCGAAGAATCTAGGAACAAGCTCGTTCCTATACTTAGCACATAGTGTTTCCTGTTGTCCTGTAAACCAAGCATCATTATCAGTGTATTGCCCATATAACAGTTATTTACCAACAAATACTCTAAATGTGTCTTGTATTTCTCTCGCACTTCGGATTTTTGCCTGGAAAATTGCAAAACAGACTGGAATTGTTTCTCTGTCGAACCTGCAGATCCTTCGTACAGTATAACCAGGGCCAACTTCAGAATTAAAGGAGATATCAAGATATTGCCTTTATATTGAGAAGATACAGCCTGAAACGTAATATATTAAAAAGGGGGCGATTTGCATACTTATAATTAACACTATAATAGAAATTTCGTAATAAAAACAACCCACAAACGTCACGGAAAGTCCTAGTGAAAAAACCAAAAAGCTACCATCCCATGGCATAACCTTCAGAATGAAAGTTAAGTTGTACAATATCTTTGCTTCTTATAATACTAGTAAAATTGGCATTTCTACATTGTATTGCAAACGTCATTTCCACGTGTCGCTTGCTACTATCTATGAAATACTCAAGAACTGCATTTTAAGATTCATATAGTGATTCCATTTTTGTATTTTAAGAGGACATAAAAACTAAAAAATATATATTTTTACAATTTACTACAATTTTCTGTTCAAGTTAGAGTTTACATTTTCCGGATTATGCTTTCAGCGACCATATTCGTAATATCGTTGGTAACGATAGTAATGGTGTCGGCAATAATAGAGGAAATAGACTTCTTGAATTTTGCGCTGAAATAATCTACCGCTTATGAACACTACTTTTGAGTAACATAATCGTCGTCTATTTACATGGCTCTTTACCATCAGGTCACAAAAATTAAATTGATTTTATTTTAATCCCAAATAGAGGAGCATAGCGTGGTTCTAATCACCAACTTTTATTCGAAATCTTACGCCTAAAGCTACATTCCTATAAAAAGAGGCAACTTGTTCCGTCTTACAAAGTAGGATATCAAGAAGTTTTTAACTCCTTGACTGACCAGGTTGACTTGTCCAAAATATTCATCTCCGAGAAAATAGTCAAAAAGCAACATCAGATTTCTGATAATACATTGAAGCTAATAGAAGAAAGAAGAAAGTGTAAACTACACCTCAGGCACTGATCAACTACAGATCGTTAGGTAGTGAAATACAATCAACCTAGAGAAGTGATAAAAATGAAAAATCAAGAAGGTTTGTCAAGAAATCCTGCGCCATACCGAGAACATCAACACTCGATATCTATTTCGACAAGTAAAACAGCTTGCAAGACAATCTAAACCGAATATTTGGGTTATGAGGAACAATCTAGACAAGAATATACACAAAGTCAATGAGATCTTAAATGGTTGGCAGGAATACTGTGAAAACTTATATTCCAAAATAGCCCACGGCCGCGATAGTAGTAATATTTGGTATTCTATGAATTGCCCAGACGAGTGGAGAACTTCTGTCCTTCTACGACTAGTTACATAAAAAGGACTCACCAATACATGTGATACCTATCGCTTCATCGCTCTGACTTTCATAGCCCCTAGAACAAGTTGGCATTATGAAAGAAAGGAGTACAAGGGAACAAATCCTCAACATTCGCCATTAATAAAAAAATCTAGAGACCAATGTAATTCTTTATAAGTATATTTATTTCGTGGATTACCATAAAGCCTTTGACACTTTGACAGTGTGGATTCGAATAGACTTTGGTCGATTCTTATAAAATGAGCGTCCTATGACACCTGGTGACTCTAATTAAAGCCAATCAGGCACTAATACGGCTTGAGAATGTGTACTCCGATAGCTGTCAAATCAGCAATGGTGTGCACAAGGGTTCTATTCTTTCGCCAATACCTATGGAGAATATGTTATGCGCACCTTACTCGATGATTGGGAGAGATGAACGATCATCAATTGAGTGGCGATCTCTAACTTAGGGAATGCTGATGACACCACATTTCTTGCAACGTCAGAACTAGATCTTGTTTTATTAATTACTCCCATAAAATGTGTTAGTGCTGAGTATAGACTTAAAATCAATTACTGAAAAACTAAAACCATAGGGACAGTCAGCCGGAGATACGACGCATAATTATAATGGCGCGGCATGTTATGACGAAGCTAACCAAAATATGGAAAGACCGTCAAGTAACTACTGCAACTAAATCATTACTTGTTAGAACTTTAGTGTTCTCCATATTTTATTACGCCTCTGAAACTTTGGACAGTTAAATCTGGTGACAGAGAGCACATTGATCCTTTTTGGTTTTCGAGACATGCCCAAAAACGACAATTATCGATTTTTATTTTTTTTATAAGTTTAGTTTACATTATTTGGACATTTTTTAAAGAATATTTCAAATCAATTATTTCCTGTATTTCAAGTTACCTGTTACACAGTTCAGTCAAACAGCTGTTTATTTTACATTTATTTTCCGTTTAATTAATACTTACTAGGTAACATAAGACTTGGCTTGTAGCATAAAAATAAAATCAAAAATCGAAAATGTTCGTTTTTTAGATATAGCTTAAATACCAACATGGCTAGGTTCCTTTTATGTTTTAAATTTTATTCGGTATTAGAATGTACAATTTTACAATTTTTGAAATCGCAATGTTGGGTCCAAGTAGTCAGACACTATATTCATATAGCAGCAAACTGTAAGTAATTTTAAAGCTATAGCGGTTGCCAGAAGACGAAAACGGCGTAAAATCCAGGCAAACGCGGAGCGACCGCTCCCGCTATCTTGCAACGGAGAGACCAGCTAAAGGTCAAACCAGCAAGCGCTTATCATTTTCACACGCGCTAGAAGGATATTGAACTGATAATAGTACATACTTATTTGTTTACATACTAATCTCCTACCTGGTAGCGGTCCGGTCTCACATGTAACTTTTAGACAACTACATACAGCCCGAAATTCGCGAATCGGAACGGTAATTAATATATACACAAAACACCCGAGTGAAAATAAAAAACCTAAGAAAATAAAGAGATAAGGGAAGGGCAGGAGCGAAGTACCTCCGAACTGCCGAAGTGGGTCAGCTCCTCACGCAATCCCTAAATTACAAAACAAGCACCGTAGTTCTTGTATAAAGCAGGGTTAAATTCCGGTAAATAGCTCGGTAGAACGCGCAAACAAAGGTAGACGTGAATCGAAATTAAAATAAACAAAGGGTAGGGTTACAAAATATCACATTGAAAAGTACATAAAAATTCCTGTGTGTTAAGTAGTGTGAATTTAATATAACATAGTAGCAACTCAGCACACTACGAGTCAACAAGTACCGTTTCCGTACAATAAAGCGCACTCCATAGGTAAACAACGAACAGGGGCGGATCCAGTAACAAATAGAAAAAATGGAACAAATGTTAGAAGAAATGAATAAGAAACTAGACAGAATGGAGGAAAGGGATTTACGTATAGAAAGAAAAGTAGATCTCTTACAAACAGAAATAAAAACAATTAAAGAAGAAAATGAACAAAATAAGAGGGAAATTCACCAACTAAAATTAAAGAACATACAATATGAGAGGAAAATCGAAGAATTGAATAGGGAAAACAAAAAAAGGAACGTAATAATCCACGGCATCAAAGATCAAGGTGAGGAGAGTAATTTACTATTACAAGAGAAAATAAGGGCGACCATCAGAGATATGGGAATAGAAATTGCAATGGAAGAAGAGGTAGTAGAAAATAGAAGACTGGGTAAATACCAAAGCGGAAAAACAAGACCAATTCTAATGGAACTAGGAAAATGGACAAAGAAAATTGAGATAATGAGAGCAACCAAAAAACTAAAGGGAAGAAATATATTCATAGAGGAAGATTACTCAAAGGAGACACAGGAAATCAGAAAAGAATTGATAAGATACAGAAATAAAATAAGAGCACAGGGACATCATGTAATCTTGAGATATAACAAGCTAATAATAAACGGAGAGGAATATTACCTGGAAAACTTGAAAGAAATAGAAATAGAGAAAGAAACGACAACAAAACCGCTGACTGAAGGAACACCAAAAGAAAAGGATAAGATGGGAGGAAGAACATGTAGCGAGAGATCGCCGGAAGAAGATTTACAAGAAAGGATGCGGAAAATAACCAGAACAAATAGAGATACAGGTACAATCCCAAAAAACTCCGAGAGGAAGTAAGGAGTAAGGGAGTAAAAATAAAGACACGGGCAACGAAACGGGACATGAGTAAGGACACGAATATAAACAATACAATAAAAAATAAGGAAAAAGAAATTCAAAATGAAACAATAGGAATAGGAATCTGGAATATAGGGACACTAACAGGGAAAGAAATAGAACTAACAGAAGAAATGGAAAGAAACAACATACAAATCCTAGGAATAAGCGAAACCAAGAAAAAAGGCAAAGGAAATACATATTTAACAAATAAATATATCCTATATTACTCGGGAGTAGACCCACAATAAAAAGCGAAGGAGGGAGTAGGTATAATAATAACAGAGGAAATAAACAAAAGAATAACTGACGTTAAAACAATAAACCCACGAATAATAGCAATAACCTTAAAACTAGAAGAAACAATCAATATTATACAAATATATGCACCAATAGAAGGAACCGTAGAAGAGGAAATGGCAAACTTTTATGCAGACTTACAACAAATCCAAGATGAACTGAGAGAAGAAAACCAGAAGACGATAATAATGGGGGACTGGAACAGTAGAGTTGGAAATGATCAAAGCAGAGGAATGGGATGTATGGGGGGGTATGGAGAAAGAACCCAAAATAGAAACGGAAAGAAAATGATAGATTTCTGCAGAAGGAATGATATATTAATAGGCAATACACTGTGGGAACAACCATTAGAAGACAGATACACATTTTTAGCAGAAGAAAGAAACGCCAAAAGCTTAATAGACTACATAACTTACACACAGGACTTAACGGAGAAGATTCAAAAAATTGAAACAAGGAAAGAAGCAGAAATAGGAACACAACACAGATTAGTAACAGCAGAATACCAAGCAAGATTAAACAACACCCAAGAAATAAGAAAATATAGTAGTCTAGCAATATATAAACTTAAAAATACAGAGAGCAAAGAAAAATATCAGATGGACACAGACAAAGAATTTCAACGAAAACGGAATATGCAAACAATGTGGACGCTAGAAGAAAGATGGAGAGCCTTCAAGGAAACACTGAAGAAGGCAGCAGAAAAAATATGTGGGGTAAGAAAATTTAACAAACACATGAAAGCGACAAGCTGGTGGACTGAAGGAATAAGAGGATTGGTAAAAGAAAAGAAGGTAGCTTGGAAAAGGTATATACAAACAAAAGAAATGGGAGATAAAGAAGAATACAGAAGAAAGAGAGACAGAGTGAAAGAAGCAATTAAGATAGCAAAAAAGGAATCATGGAAGAAGATGGGAGAGGAGATAACAGAAGTACACAAAATAAACACAAGGAAATTCTGGACGAGAATAAAAAGATTAAGAGGAGATAAAAGGAAAAGTATAAAAGCAATAAAAAACAACCAAGGACAAATACAAACAGATACGAAGGAAATACTAGAAACATGGAAAGAATTCTACAAGAATAAGTATAACACGACAGTAGAATCGGAAGTCAGTGAAACTCAAGAACAAAAGAACCAGGAACAAACCATTAAGAGGGAAGAAGTAGAAGAGGCAATTAAAAAAATTAAAACTGGGAAAGCATGCGGGGAAGACGGAATAGCGCCGGAGATGTTAAAGGGGCTGGGACAAGAAGGAATAGACTGGTTATGGAAGATTTGCAAGCAAGCCTGGGAAGAGAAGAAAATCCCAAGAGACTGGGAAAACAACCTTATATTACCAATATATAAGAAAGGATTACAGACACAATGCGAGAACTACAGGCCAATATGCCTAGCACAAACGAGCTATAAAATATACACAACAATTCTAGAGAAGAGACTAAGGAAACAAATAGAACTAAAACTAAGCGAAGAGCAAGCAGCCTTCAGACCAAATAGGCAAACAATGGACAATATATTTACAATCAGAAGCATAATTGAAAGAAAAATTGAAGAAGGAGAAGAGCTGTACCTAACTTTTGTGGATCTGAAAGCGGCTTTTGATACAGTTGATAGAGGGGAACTATGGAAGACGCTGAGAGAATTGGAAGTGGACAAAGAATTGATAAATGCAATAAAAAGCACATACGAAACAGTCAGAGTAAAAGTACAACTAGCAGGGCAGAGATCAGATGAATTTAAAATGACCAAAGGAATTAAGCAAGGAGACAGCCTAAGCCCTTTACTATTTATAACTCTAATGGACAAGATCATCAAACAAATAAAAGAAAAACACAACCGATTAGATACAGTAATAGGACACAGGAATCTAGAAGCAATAAAAATAAGCAGTCTCTTATACGCAGATGATGTGATACTAATAGCAAGCACCAAAAATAAAATGCAAAGGCTGGTAAACGCATGGACTGAGGAGATAGAAAACATGAAAATGGAAATAAACATTAGTAAAACCAAGACCATGATAGTAAATGAAAAACAAAAAGGAGATCAAAACAATAAGGACATAAAATGTAAAAACAGGAAACTAGAAAGAGTATCGACGTATGAATTCCTAGGAAGTATGATAACAGAAGACGGAAAAATGGAGGCTGAAATAGTAAATAGAGCAAACAAAGCGACAAGAATTTACTATACATTAAATAAAACGATACTAGGACACAAAGATATCGACATAGAGGTGAAAAAGAAAATTCACAACATGATAACAATACCAACAATAACTTATGCCTGCGAAAGCTGGACACTTAGAAAGAAAGACGAACCTAAAATAACTGCAATGGAAATGAAACATCTTAGGAAAATGGCAGGAAAAACTAAGTGGGACAGGATAAAAAATGACGACATAAGAGAAATAACTAACCAGGAACCTATACTAGAAAAAATAAAAAAGAAACAACTAAACTGGTACGCGCATACAGTAAGAATGGAACCGAGCAGAATGGCAAAAAGAATAATGGAAGCGGGAAAACCTATCAAAAAACAAAGAGGCAGACCCAGAAAGAAATGGCTGGAGCAAATCAGAGAAATAGGAGCAGAGAGAGGAGCGACAATGGAGGAAATGAAAACAATAGCGAGAGACAGAAAAAGATGGAAAAAATGGATACAGGACTAGAGACCGCCATCCGACGCCGAAAGGCAGCAAGGATTAGAAAAGAAGAAGAAGAAGAAGAAGAAATCGCAATAGTGAGCCCCGAAATTGAATAACCCGGTATTGATAGTGTTACGATTTATTTTCTGGGCTATTAAAAATTATACGCCGCTTCTTGTTTTAAGCATTTATTTACAGCAATTTAACTTAACGATTTAACAAAAACACAAGAACTACTAATACAGAACACAAATTATTTATACACTAACAGGAACTATTTTTAACAACAAACGCGCTTTATTTATTTACACACGACTTAAACACGAATGATTTATATGGTAAGCTTCGCGCACTTTAAAGCTAGATTCGGTCTCTACTATTCTAGAAATGCTGACGTGTCGTATCACCGCGCGGTCGCGGACGGCCTTCTAAAATGCTGATCGAGCGCATTAATCACCGAGGTCGTTCTGGAAAAACCTAGAAGGCTGGCTAATCTGTCTGCACGACTCTAAAACAAACGTTGTTAATAAATTTTGATAATTTAAAAAATTAACCAATTAATCTGCTTCTTCCAGTGTTTCTGTTCTCTGTACTCCTATAGCTAGCTAAAAAGTTTCGTGGGGAAATTAAAATTACTGACCTAACAAAATCTATATTTACAGACGTAGACATACTACATACATTCTTTTCGATGGTAAGAAAATTATTTCCTTTTTATCACAGTAATTGTATTCAAGGTCCATTTCAACTAACTTTAGCACCCAGCATTCATGGACTGTTGATTGTAGTCACTAGACGAGTAGCAAAATCAGAAAAAAGGGATGGCATTTAGTAGCAAGAACTACTTCTATGTAAATGAACAATTACCGACATGTTTTACTAAAATGAGTACAAAGTTCTTATTGATCGCGTTGGAAGAAAATATACATCTACTGTTAAACTAGAGATCCCGATTATTAAACTAGTAATCTTCATTTTTTAAGAGTCGAAATTGTGGTTTATGATTGGAGATTTAAAGTTGAAATTTCTATTTTAAAAGTAGATATTTCTTACTTCATGAAAGCTGTGGGTTGTAGTAAAGAAATTAGAAAAAATACCACGCATTGAGTACCAAAATCTACTTGTAGCACAAAAAATTAGTGGCACATCTTTACTATAATTTCAAATTAGTAAGAAAGTTGTGAAGAAAGGATTGACAAATATATAAACTTCTACTTATCAGAGATCTCAACTCTTAAACTATACCACTGCATTTTAAAAGTTGAGATTTCTACTTTGAAATTTGAGATACATATCTAGTTTAAAGTATACATTTTTATGTAGTTTAGAAGTACCTACATGATTAAATACTAATATTAGCTTTAAAACAGTTAAGCTTGTTATACAATGCATTCTCAAGTTGTAAATTCTTCACAGGCACCATAATAGTTGTGATGCAGGGTTAGGTGGGTTACCAATCTATATTGTTGTGACTCCACGTTGTGGCGCCTATTTTATGTTATAATTGACTATGTTATAATAATATTTATTATTTTAGCTATTATATTCGCCTTTTACTTTACTTTAGTTTATTCTCAATCAATTCTATTTTTTTAATTGAATTTTAATTAACTCATTCGCCCTTTTATAATTATAGATTATCAAGATTATTAAATTGCTAACTAGGGTAGAAACATTTTTTTACTCTTAACTGAAACACAGGTAGGATTCTCTCATAATCTAGACTGCTTCTATTCCTGAAATTTGATTTTCTTATTTCATCACAACTTGTACGTCTGTCACCTGTCACTTTAAATTATTCAAGTGCAAAATTAACTACAAATACCTTCTCGTTACATTACTTGTCATTCAACAATATCAAATGGTAAGTACTCCCCTAATTAAAATTACCACCCTTCGCTCTTTCTATATTTTCTTTCAGTGTTAACTTAAATACCTGTATTTTGTCACCCGTTTATGGACTCGATACTCTCCTTTATCGAGTCAAACGCATTCAGCAATTTTACAAAGATCTCCCAACGTCCAAACAAATCCCAGCACGAACTCCGCCAAAAACACCTGGATCCGCAGACTTCCTGGACAAAACATTGACTAGAAGCAACCGCCATGCCTTTCTTCCAAAAATCACAAGTTGACAACCCAGTACCACTAAACTCGACTAGGTGCTAGTTCCAAAACGTCACTTCAATCACAATCCTGACGAAATCACAATTCCAGTAGATGAAAACCCTTCCATCTATCTATATCATCAGAAGTCCACTCCGCTAACTAACTCGATGTACGCTACTTCCAGCAAAGCAAGCCACTTCTATCCAATGCATACGATGTAATTAATTTTAAAAAAACTCAGTTCTGCATCCAATTCCAGTGATTACTTTTGTAGATTATAACTGTTTAGCATATGAGAATCTCACCATATTTATTCTCCTTCATTATTTCTCCATATCAAATTGTTTTTAAAAGTGCATTTAATACTTTTCTCCATAATTTCATTACGATATATAACCAAACTTATTACATCTTTTGAGGTCAAAATTATTTTGTGTACCACTAAAATAATAAAATCTCCTTAGTGATTTAGTTTAGCATATATTTTATAGTCCAACACACTATAGAACTTTATCATATTTGTATAACACCCACTATATTGAATGGTATTTCTCGAATAAGTATTTGCCATTAATTCCCCACTTCATTTCAGATAAAAATTAAATTATGTTAGAATTCTACTGTTTCTTATATAGCTTCATTCAATTGAATTTTAAATTCTGTTTCCTTTCTTTGCCACATACATTTTAATAATTTTGATATCCCTTTCATACTTAAATTCATCTTTGTAATTTTAATAGAGTATTATTTTAACCTTATTAATCTGATTTTAAACTTTTATACTAAAGACCATGACAATATATTGTAATGGATTGCATATAAGAAGATTAAGTTAATTTATTAATGCAAGACAATGATTTGATATTATATTAAAGAACTATTAGATTTACAAAGATGAATTTGGGTATAATAAAAGGATATCAGAATTATTAATATGTATTTTGTAAAATAACGGAATAATTTGATTTCAGTTGAACAATAAAAAATAAGAAACAGAAGGTTCTAAAATGATTTAAAAGTTACCTGAAATATAATGGAAGATTAATAACAAATATTCAGGAACGCAACAGGAGCAAGAGAACCTCTCTTCTGCATACAGGTGCTGTTTCAAAGATGCCGTGACATGAGCCGCGATGTATACGCTTCTTCCATCGATTATATAAAGCATTTGACACAGTAAAATGGTAGAAGTACCTAGTTAAAAAGGTCGGATTAGATGACCGAGATCTAAGAATAATTACCAACTTGTACTGGGGTCAAATTTGTGGACATACAAGTGGAAGAAAATATCACTGAAGATATATTTATCCAGAGAAGTGTACGACAAGGCTGTGTCCTGTCACGTATAGTTTTCAATGTATACGCCGAGGATATTATCAAGGAAGCCTTGGAAGATTATACGATGGCATAAATATAAATGGAGAATGTTTAAATAATTTTAGATATGCCGACGGCACGGTGATATTTGCAGATAATATGGAAAGCCTACAGATATTAATGGCTAAAATAACACAAATAAGCGAAATTTATGGGTTAACATTGAACATAAATACAACAAAAGATGAGATACCTCCGTATCAAATAATAATTAAAAACACACCCATAGAGCTGGTATTGCAGGGCAAAGTATTAGGAAGGAGAGGTTCAGGAAGGAGAAGGATATCATGGCTCAAAAATTTAAGAACATGGTACAATACCACAACAACGAGACTTATTAGAGCGGCGGTAAATAAGGTCCAAATAGCCAGAATGATCGCTAATATCCATTAACGGATCAACACTAACAGAAGAAGAATAGCAAATACTTATTTGAGAAAAATTATCCAATATAGCGGGTGTTACTAAATGTAAAAAATATAGAAATGTAAAATATAGAGTGCTGTACTGTAAAAAATATGCAAAATCAATCACTAAGGAGATATTAATTTTTATGTAATAATAAAAATTTTTGAAAGAAAAACAAGTAATAATTTTGTAAATAACTGAAATTCTGAAAATAAACCCTTTTTCTAATGTGATTTCTAATCTATTTTGGTGTGAGAAAGGGTTTACTTATAATAAAATTGGTGAGAAGAGAATAAGTGAAAATTTTAAAACTTGAAGAGTGTAATGAAGATATGAAGAAGACGTGTATGGTAGGAAGAACAACATTTAAAATACTACAGGCTATTGAAATAATTTCTGGAATTGGATATTGAATAATAACATTTTGTAAATTGGATAGCGTCAGCTGTATTTACTTGGAATAGGACACGGCAGGATTTTGGGGTAAACGTCTTGGGAATTGGAAGTGGTTTTGATCTGAAGGAGTTGAACTTGGCTGCACTTTTCTTGGAGTGACATTTAGAGATTGGCATTAGATGAGGTGACGTCCTGTGGTTTCTGACAGATCGGGATTCGTATGATTTGGATTGTCAACATCTTGTTTGGAAGGGATAGTGTCTTCACTGCTGGAGAATTTTGTCGAGGTTCGTGTTGCTGAATTGTAATCTGATTGAGAGCTGGAAGAAGGCATTTCGGAAGCTGTTGGCAGTTCTTGACAGTAGGCTGAGCTTGTACTGGGGTTATTCGGTAGTTGCTATGTATTTGGATCTCTGAAAAGGTGGATTAAGTTCTTTGGGGCGAGCTGCAGTCACAGGTATTTATTGAGCAAACTAAAATATACAGTAAATGCGTGAAGTGTGGTAATTCATAAAAAGACTACTTACTATTTCAAGTTTATTGAATGACAGGTATTGCAACAAGGAGGTATTTGCAATTGACATTCCATGTACATGATTTGAAGTGATACTGACGTTCGTTGGGGTTGTCACAAAAATTAATAAATAATTAACAGTCTTGATATTGCGTGAACCGACTTGTTTTCGAAGTAATCATGTTCTACTGAGCTAGCAAAATTTAATAACTAAATATTAACTATTCATAAATAATGGGCATAAGAAGTAGTTGAATTAATCTTAATTGAGAATTTATTTAAAATTGAAATAAAATTCGTACAGTAAAATTTGACATATAAATAATATCAAATAAGTGTAGTAATGTAAAATAATTACATATCCAGCTCATATTGCAGTGTGGTCAATCAGTATATAATTAGACGCTGTAACGTAAAGATTTAATAACATCATTAGGACTATTGCAATATATAAAAATGGATGTTAATTGTGTTTGTCCCATATGCGTTCCTATACCATTCATCCGATTGCAATGAAACTTTGGTGATTTGTTGTGCGTACGCCCGCGAAGATTTCTGAAGTACAACCATTATTTTCGGCGTATGAGATTTGACAGAATTGAATTGAATGAAATACAAAAGCTACATTTTAGTTCGTGTGTGACATAACAAGTGGTGTTGATTGTGAAATTCCAATTGCCGGTCGGCATTAGATAATAGATATCATACGCATTGTCTTTCCCTTTTCCAAGTGAATTTGTAATAGTCGTCACAATACATTAATTTCGCTGTCAAATCAATTATGCCACCCAAACGGCAAGCTATCGGTCGATCTACACCTCAAGCATGAAAGAAAAGGGCATCACGAGCTTCAAAAACCGAAAGCAAGACTGGAAACAGCCCCGCGCGGCATTTCCCTATTCATGCAATTATATTGGAAAACCTGTATTATTTAAGTTTTATTTTTGTTTAATATATAAAATATAGCTCACAAGGCAAAACTATTTTATTTGTGTAGTATTGATAAATATAACGTTTTTTTAAATAAAAATCAGTGTCTGTTAACAAATTTATGAATTTTAGAAAATATTACCTTCTATGGAAAATTAGTGTGTTTAATGTTACCTAGTTCTAAAGTCACAATCATTAAATTATTGATGCTCTAAAATGCAATAGTAAAATCAAAAACGTTTAGCTTGTTTTAAATTTTTACTTCAACGTTCGAGATTTCTTCAGATCTTCACGTCTCAGGATCCCTAGATGACGAAAAACAGGTTTCCTCAATTTCGTCTGTATGTTTGTCTGTCTGCCTTTTGGCGGCATAACTCGAAAACTATTTGTTGAAGAAAGACGTTATTTTGCATGCATATTATATGTATACCTGGCATGAAACAGAGACAATTTTGGAGAAATGTATACAGGGCCAGCACCTTAAATAATAAAATATTGTGCATTTAGCTTTCTATACCTGAGAAATGGATACAAGTAATAATTGATACATAGCTCAGGCTTTATTATTGGCGAAAATGAAACCTACCAGATACAGGGTAAACCTTACAAATGGACAGAATAGTATTGTGCTTTATAACGCAGCAGAAGCTCGTCCAATTCGGGTCAGCCCGTGGCTCGGTTTTTCTAGCAGCGAACAAGAAGCTGTCTCGAAATATTCGCCTGGGAGCGCTGAGTTCAAATCAAAGTGGACTATATTTTTATTATTGATAAAATTCGAGTAAGGAAAGTTTTGTGTATACTTGTACAATATTTTTCAACTGATATTCCCGTTTTAGATTCCCCTGAACCCAAAAAACATGTGTTTGTTCGTTGATTTGTCTGTCAGTTTTTGTGTGTGTGTCTGTGTGTGTATGTGTTTCTTTTTTTTTCTTTTACTATTTTTCGTTTTTTTTATTAACTCGTATTACAAAGAACTAATAAAATAAAAACGACTACAATTACAACATTTTGACTGTGATATCACTTCCGGTTACACCGAAAGTCGCCACCAACTTTGTAATTTTGAATAGAACACATTTTTGAATTCGTCTTAAAATTTCAGAAAATTTTTTTTCAACTAACTCTATTTTGTACGGTTTCTGTAGAATTTGTAATTCTTTGACAAATGCTTAAAAATAATTTTTTTTTTGACTAATTATAAGATCACTATAAAAGGAAGTTGTGTGCGTATATCACACCAGATTTTTATTTCCTTTTACAATAAAGGAAGTATTGGATTCACCCCAAAAATTCGAAATTGAGTTTTCAACAGATGTTCACGTTTTAGAGTTCTCTGAACCCAAATTTTTTTTATGGTATGTCTGCCAGTCTGTGTCTGTGTGTCTGTCGGTGTGTCTGTCTGTCTGTGTGTGAACAAAATATCTCAAAAACGAAAAGAGGTATGGCGTTGAAACTTCATATAGAAGTTGTATGTACTATCCAACTGCGACAGCAAGCTTTTGAAGAAAATCGCATAACCGGAAGTATGGTGTTCACTCTTGCGATATTTCAGTTTTTTTCGTTTGTTTCAAAAACGGCTCGAACGATTTTTTTAACTTTTTTATGTCTATTGATGTGAGATAGGTGATTTTCCAGTTGAATACCTCTAAAAGGGGTTTCTTAGTTTTCTTTTCTTATTTTAGTAACTCCTATTTTAAATAGAACACTCGCTATAGGTATTATTACATTTTTGAATTCAGCTTAAAATTTTAGAGAAAATGTGTCTCTTCAACTAACGCTCTATTTTGTACGGTTTCTGTAGAATTTGCAATTTTTGAATATTTTTGACAAATGCTTAAAATTAAAAATAAAATTTTTGGCTAATTATAAGATCACTGTAAAAGGAAGTTGTGTGCGTGTAGTATCACACCAGATTTTTTTATTACCATCGGCCTAGTACTTCCTGAAATTTAGAGCACACACAACACTCATGAATTCGAATGGATGTATATAGGTAATATAAGTAAAAACAAGTATTCGATATTTTGGTACGCAAATGGGTAAGTTATTCCAGTAAAACAGTTTCATTGACATTTTTACGACAATCTATAATTCGTCTAATTAAAATTCTAAAGTTTTCTCGTCGCAGTCGTCCCACCAAAGCAGGTGCTGGGCAGAGAATTAATCATTTTAATTGTTCCCACTGTTTTTAGTTAAGAGTATCTGTATCTGTACTTCGTCATCGAAGAGTAACGACACGTATTCTTGGGAATTTCTTGAATTTATACATAATCGACAATCGTCTATTAAAGTTCATAAAAACAGCTATAGTTATTTTACGTTTTGTTGAAATATTTATAATACCTATGTATAGCAGTGACGCAACTGATAATTGAATATATTATAAAGGCCATAAAATAAGTGGTTTAACGAAAACAACGATTAACCCTGCTATTTTTTATCCCAATTTTATAAAGATTAGAATCTGCAAAGTAGCAGCAATTTTTGTTGAGCTGCAAGTAAGACCACAAAATAACTATAGATAACGTCATAATTAAAGTCGAACCAAAGTAATAAACTGAAAAAGAATTTATTTTATATGTAATTTTTACCTTGAGTAACTGCCAGTCGAACGTGTCTGACCAGTCCAGTGCAGGCAAATAATCGTCGATATCATCTTCTAAATCGTTATTCGATTCTGCAGCGGCTGGAGAAGCAACACTCGGCATTTTGGCAAGATAAACATTTTTCAGAACACATATTCCAACTATTAAAAAGGCAGTTAAATAAATGGAAAACCTTATCAGCAACGTCAAACAACCATTTCAACGTTAGAATATCAACGCTTCATTTCATTTAAATTGACAGTTCCTAGTACTACAATGATCACTTTTTATATAAATATAAACACATTGCTACATCAAAAACACCGTAATAAACAGTAGAAAAAACCCGTGATGAAAAATTCAGATTGATTTAAAATTGTATCTAATGATGGATGATTTACCAAAGTGATCGAATATTTTAATTTAAGACAAATTGTTACACCTAATTATTGTAATCATTCACAACAATAGCATCCGTACATTAAACAAGAAAACCCGTTTAAAATAACTAGTTATTCATAGAAAACAAGTCCTCGTATAGATCGTTCCATATTTAAAATTCAGTACGGGCAGCATAGGGCAATATAATTATTATGGGAGTTTTTTGCGCAACGTTGCCACTTCCCGGCAGCGACCGGCGTCCTAAGTTTACCTCCTGACAAAAGGATGCGGATTAAAATGAAACAAGACATTAATAGTTGTTAAGTGCCCCAAAATACAAAAGCAGATTTATTTATGATTAACAGGTGCGTATTTATTTCCAACGAGATATGTGCTGAAATGTGGCAACGTCGTTCTGCGTAAGACCATGTATTGAATTGTAAGTATGGAACGATCTATACACAAAAAGTGGCATTGTGTGCTTGTGAAACAAGTAAAGAACACCAACAGCTACCTACATATTTAATAGCTAAAATTACAAGTAGAAGCCTTACCTAATACTGTGTATAACCACATATTTAAACGAGCACTTAACTCAAATAAAAGTTGTTTGTAAGGTGCTGACCCTCTCCGATATCCTATGGTCGCACAGATGGTGATGGACCGGTTGCGTTGTTTTAAATGCTATTCCGAATAGGATTTTCCGTTTGTTTACTAATGAAGTCCCCCCGTTGTTATCTGGCAAATACAATTTTAACGCCACTGAATTTGTACCATTTGTCTAATATCGTGATGTGAAAATGTCACTTAAGAAACACAGGCAAGCCAAAGAAGGCCAGTTATGCCCACCGACGTGAACTATGAGTACAGATATTAGCTACATGTTGATTACAACAATTATCAATTGCAATTGAATTTCGTGGCTTCGTTAGTGTTTGGGTGTGTACGTGTGAGTGATTTACCATCAGTATTGCACAAATAAATACGTCACCGCATGGCGATTTGCTAGCGTTTCAAAAAATGACTGGTAAATAAAAATTGTTAACAGTAGTTAATTGCAATTGTATACCATATTTGTGTAAAGGTGTGAGATACTGTAATAATTGCTATCACTAAGAGTAATGTTTTTATTATTTAACTAGAAATATTTGATATACTGTTAAGAACGCTGATACACCATTTTCAATATCTACATACATCTGTCAACTTAGCGTAACTAGTTATTATTACTACTGATTTATTTATTATCCTGCTAGACAGTTAATATACTACATCTTTCATTTCTTTCATCACCTTTTGAGATTTCTTCAGATCTTTACATTTTTTTCTAGATGAATTTTTGCTTTAACCAAAGAGTATGTATTTAAAACTACATACTCTTTGCCTTGACTAAGAAATAGATAAAAAATTCAATTTGCACATAGCTCAGTTTTTACTCTTGACGAAAATGGCACCCAACAAATACAGGGTAAATGTTGTAAAACAGAAAGATGCGTTTTATTTAAGGCAACCGCCAAGCAAGGATGCTAGGAGTGTTCCGTGGAGCGTGCAACTAAAGGCCACCGGTAATGTTTTTATTTGAAAATTGATGTAATTTGCATTACCAAACGTTTCCTTTTATTATTTCAGTATTATTAGGAACGTTAAGATATTTTACCTCTAGTTTTCTTTGATTTTTAAAATTATTTAGTGTCACAACATCTACCTGCTGGGAAGTTCTGAGTAAAACTCTTTACAGTATTTTTTTAATTTTCAATAAATTTGTAGTCGTTATAGTCAAATGTGATGGCAGTATCAGTTCTTGTGTGCTCTAATGAAATTTGGCCACCTCCTTCTAAATCGCGATTCTTTGGATGTCTTCTTTTGTCAGCATATTCCCTCCCTATTTGCTTCCTTTCTCTATTACCGTCTCTTATCTCTTCGTCACTTATTAATGTAATAGCCATTTCAGGTAATTTTGATCTTCTCTTTCTACCATAAAATAATTCCGCTGGTGCTATTCCAGTTGTAGAGTGTGATGTTGTATGCTACATTAATAAATAATTGCGCAGTTCCGATTGCAAGGATACTCTGGTACTGTTTGCAATTTTAAGTCCTTTCAAAGAGATTTCTAAACGTTTAATCACCACATTAGTCTGAGACCGCATAGGTATTACTCTACTCCTCCTTATTTACAGAACTTTTCGTACTCCTGACTTTTAAATTGTGGACCATTATCGGAATAAATATATATTGGTAATTCCAATCTGGAAACTATTTCATACATTACTTCCAACTTGTGTGTTGTGGGTATGGATTTTATTATGCGCATTTCCTCCTCTTTTCATGTTAATTATCGCAATGATTCTATTAGCGTTGCGATGTTTGGAATTAATCTCTCACAGAAATTAAATAATTACAGAAACCTTGTTACTTCTTTCCCAGTTTCTGGCTTTAGAAATTCTTGTATGCTTTCCATTTTACTTTTTATAGGTTTAAATCTCTCTTTGAACAATACGGGTCTTAAAAATGTAATAATTTATTTTCCAAACTCACATTTATTTGGGCTTACCGTTAAACCTACTTCCTTATTTTTGCCAAACACTTGACAGAAAAGCACGGTAACTCAACGTGTAATTCACGCCAGAGGTAAAACTCTTCTGGAGAGTTTAGAGTTCAGAAAAGTTTCGCCTCTGGTGTGGTTTACACTTTGAGTTACCGTGCTCTTTTGCTTTTCCTCCTGCTGAAACCTCTTTCGAAAGTGGGCGAAATGTTACGTTCTTCCACCTCAATAATGACACGATTCAATCCCGGAAGTCATTTGTTACTGAAAGTGAAAGTACCTGAACGCAAGAGGAAGATTATTTAGTTCATTTTATTGGGTGCCATTATCTTAACAAGAAAAGAATAGAAAATATTAACTCTAGAACTAATACTTTGATTAAAAATTAATGTGTAAAATGAATAATAATGGATTGAGTAAAGAAGATGAAGGTAGGGAACTAACAAATAAATAAACTAAATTTGGACTTTTATATTCTACATGCGCCTATGCGATCTTACGGTAAATTCTACCGGCGGTCGGACTGCCTGTGCTGACGTCACGCCAGAGAGCGGCGACCTCTATTCTTGCTATTGGCTGTGATGCAGTCGAATAGTCATTACTGTATCGGAAATCGCTGCCGATTATGGCTTAAATTCTTTCGAGTCCGATTCTTCGGTTTAATGGTTTGCAGAATTTCGTTTCTAGAAAGCGACATGAAAATGATATCCTTTAGCAAGAACGTTGATAAACAGTAATTAATTAAATGGCTTCGTACATATGCGTCCTGGTTTTGACGTACACTATGTAATCATGGGCAGATGCAATCCAAGATACCGGTTTTAGAAGTTACACAACCTTGCGAATCGCACCGTACAGTAAATTGCATATGCAAAATATTCTACGCATAGCTCCAACAAACTAGGAAACGCATTTACGGATACCCATTAAAGCCATTATACATTAGTTTAAAAAATATATATAACATATTATTGTTTATAATGTACAATTAATGCATTTACTGCATTCTTGTTTTAATAAAAACTATTAACTATTATTACTATAATCTATAAATTATGTGACATATTATTGTTTGTAATTTACAACGAATAAAATTACTGCATTGTTTTTAAAATAAAATCTAGTAGTTATTTGAGTTATGTAATTTTAATTTTCCTCCCGTATAGTTTTTCTAAGAAATTTTCTTACTAATTTTCCATCTTCCACAAACGTTTTATTAAGACGAAAACGCTAATGATTTTTTATCGATAGAATTTGATACTTGTTATACAATAATATTAAAGTTTCAAACTGTTACAAATAAAATCTGATGTCATGCATTCATATACAGTACGGTCGAGAAGTTTGTAACAAATAAGAAAAGTCATTATAAATACTTTAGTCCAAATACTACTATGATAGAAAGTTGAACCATACTTAAAAACTTGATAGGTATGGCGAGACGTAGAATTTCTGCCACAGGAAGCCGAAATGCTTGAAATGTACCGGTAAGCACATAACCAAGGATTGCAAAAAAAACAGACAATGTGCAACCAAAGTTGATAAGTAGTAGAAACTATTCTTATAGGAAGAACATTCCAAGAGAATCAAAACAAGAGACCTACTTGAAGCAGATAATATGGTTGCGAAACCCTGTTTACAGGCAAACCAACATGCTGGTCGACAGACCTAAACAAAATACCAGATCTAATTAACTTTATAATATACAACGTATCAGCAAACTATCTGCAGATGAAAGAAGGTTGGGATACAGGCTCAGACTATTTACCGATTGTACTAACGCTTAGTCAAAGCATTATAAAAAAATAAAACAACCCAGCCAACCCAACCCAGTGAACAGACTTACAGGCTGGGAAGGTTTTAAACAATGTCTTGAGGAAAGAATCGACCTATCAGTGAATAAGTGAATAAGCAGTTGAAATATTTATAAATACCTTTCAACAAGTACTGCGGGAAACACTTTTGAAATTAAACGAAGAGTAACAGGAGAGAGCGAGTGGGCGGCTGGTAAAGCCTTTACGTTTGCAGTCGGCAGGTAGTGAGTTCGAACCTCACATCATACCAACAACTTTGATGGTCGTGACTGCTGTGAAGGGGAATTTTTCTCTATCAATGGGTTAGGCTAGCCGTCTGCCTAGCCCGTACGTTGCGTGTCGCAGTAACATGCTCTCAGCTTATACTAAGAGAAAGAAGAAGAGTAAGAGGAAATAATTAACCAAAAGAAAAAAGATCTAACCGTTGAGAGAAACAAATTAAGAATAAAATGGCAGCAAAAGAGAACTCAACTAGACTAAATAATAAATTTTAATCAACAACTAAAACGGAGATTCAAAAAATTACAAGTGAATCGATATTTCGATAAATACTAAATACCACTACTACGAAAAGCTAACAAATTTGCAAATTTGGAAAAACATTCCAACCAAATGAAGCATAAGAAGATAAATCCGATTTGAACGACCCAATACACCTAGCAGAAGAAATCAGTCTTGTAACTCCTAAAACTACTCCGAGAAAAGCCACTGCTAAGCCTGTGAACTTAATCAATGCAACATTCAAATTAAAATATGTACCAAGGATATGAATAATCGCTTAATATATGATCTCGAAATGAGAATATTTTTCATCTCACACGCCAATCTCTCTGTTATCTACCTATAATTTCTACAGTGTTAGTAAAACTAGTACCCGAAAGACTGAACCCAATCACCAAAAAAATAATCACATTCCATCAATTTGGATTTAGTAATAAGAATTCTACAATACACTAAGTGTATAGAAACACGAATGAAAAGTCGCTAGAAGAGAAATCAGTTTGCTCTACAATCTTTTTACGGTACTTTTGTAGCTTCCCCTGTATTAGCAAAAATCTGCTAATCGAATTTTTATTCCTAAGTATTAATAGGTGGCTTTTCGGTAATATTGCATGCATTAGGATAAGCCTAGTTAGCTGTGTTTTAGTTTTAAAACATTTAATTATAATTAATAAATAGTTTCGCATGCAACCCCAAAAAAGTAATTAGCCAGATTCCATTAATTAAATTTATTTTTGGCTCCATTTCTACAAATATTAAAGACTGGTGGTTAGGCAACTTTACATGCATTTATTATGAACTATTCTCTGCTAGAACAACTTTGCCATCTCATGTTGCAGTCATATCTTTCAGGAAGTTTTTCTGTGGTTCCACTTGCCCAAAAATTTTGTTATCTTGTGACCTGTAAAGCTGGTGTCAAATTCTGCTTTCTTTCCAAGCAAAATTGCCGTGCTAGTTGGTTATCCCCTGCAGCTTAGTGCTTCGGAGAGCCCTTTTGTTGAGCTCATCTCCGAATAGTTTTATGGAGGACCTAGAAGTACTCATGCTTTGTTTCGGACGTTCGTAATTGTTATATAGTTGCTTACTTACGTCCTATCGCTATCGTGGATTTCTGGGGTCAACGTTGGTGCGTCCCCTTCTGGCTTCACGCCATCGTTAGGTAAGATAAGGCCCTATCTTCTTGTTCGAGGGCTCACTTGGGAATTCTTGTACGTTTTTAGCCACCTCCTGTTGGGATTAAATACCTCCCTTTGAGAGATACTTTGCTGGAATCCACTTTGTCGATCTGGGCTCCCGAAACTGACGAATTTCCTGTGTATTTTGCAACTCCAGTAAACTACGCACGTCCGCACCTCACCCACCTGCAAGCCACCCTCGGCTTTCATAGCTTGCACCGCTATTAGCAGCTGCTCCCGTGACCTTCACCTCTCTGCTGCTCCTGGTGCGCCACACTGCATGGAAGCAAACGGAAAGGTTACATTTGGATGTATTTTCCTTCAGGCAAGGTATAGTTATCGCCCGTCGTGCCTGGTGCACCTTATAGTAGAATAGTTGCGTGCTTCGTATAGTTAGAAACTAGGGCATGCTTTACCCATCGTAACCCTTTGTATACTTTTGCTTAGACTATGCGAATCATTGGCACAGCTTGTACGAGGGTAGGTTGTGTGCCTCGTCCTTTTGTAAGTGCTTTCATTTATGATATATGTTAGGGCTGCCGCAAAATTTCGTGCGGTCACTTTTTACAGTTTATTGAATAAAGTTAATCAGGCTTACCCGAGTCCTGGACAACGGTTCTTCGGCTCGATTGTGTGGGAGCTATCGGTTATAATTAGCCCCAAGCCGCTGCTTCTCTGTGAGACCTACAAATTATAGATTAGATTGTCATAGAACTTCGAGCATTGATAGCATCTTATTAGAATGGTGATTTTTACTTACCCGGTAGCATGCGATAGCTGTGTTTGACGGCTTAGCGCTGTTTTGGAAATGTGTACTCCGCCATTTGCGTTCGAAAGTTATAGCGTGAAGTTAGTTATTATACAACGGTAGTGATGCGTGAACCCTTCACGGGAGCCGTTTGTTCAAATTCAAGTCTCCGCGAACCGGTTATTTATTTTACGCCTGTATCAAACTGTCAAGGGCAGATACAAGTTCTTGCTATAGAATTCGTGGATACCCTGATGTCTTTCCTTACTAGGAACCTCGACGTTTTTCGTATGGCCATACTAAACGTACGTTGCTCCGACAGCTAGAAATTTTTGAGTAACGTTTTAACGTCAATTAGAGCTAATCTTCGGGGCTAAACGTTGGCCAGAATAAGCTTGCATTGCTCTGTACCGGGGTATTACTTGTGACCGCTCTGGGACCTCTATACAGAGTGCCCGGATTTCGTAGGGACAACATGGGTAACTTTTGTATTTGAAGAGATAGAGAGATGGTTAAATTAGCAAAAAGGTGCAGGTTTGAAAGCTCATTAAGAATCCATCTTCAAATTTTACTTGCCATGGTCCAATTGTCTAAAATTTAAAAAAAACAAAATCTCCTAATTTCTTTTATATGCCGTAACTTTTTTGTTACTTAAGATATTGAGATGCGATTTAAACTAATTTGCATGGTAATTCAAATACTTTTATTGGCACTTAATAAAACCAGTTTTATTTGTGTAAATTTTTAGTAATCTAACCTAACCTCAAAATTTTAAATTGGTACCGTGCAATTTTTTAGGCCCTTTTAAGAGAGAATTTTTTTCTGATTGCAATAATGTATTACATGATATGGAAACTTTTTCAAAATTTTTAAAAACTGAGCTTATTCCTTTTCCAGGCAGAAATCACTAGGGCCATGATCACAATAATTTTGTTTTTTATTTATTACGATATCTGTGAAATTATGTTTCGAAACAAAAAGCAGGCTTATCATCATACGTGCCTGTCAGTAGTGTATAATGGAAAATTTTGAAAATATGATGTATTTTGTGCGTATATTAAGTGCTACAAGAACGTAGAACTTGCACGTCAAACATACGGAACACACTGACACTACTGTACTGGAAGGCACGTATGATGATAAGCGTGCTTTTTGTTTCGAAACATAATTTCACAGATAACGTAATAAATAAAAAACAAAATTATTGTGATTGTGGCACTAGTGATTTCTGCCTGTAAAAAGAATAAGCTGTTTTTCAAAATTTTTAAAAAGTTTTCATATAATGTAATACATCATTGCATTCAGAAAAAATCCTCTCTTAAAAGGGTCAAAAAAATAGCACAGTACCAAATTAAAATTTTGAGGTTAGATTAGATTACTAAAAATTTGCACAAATAAAATTGGTTTTATTAAGTGCCAATAAATGTATTTAAATTACCACGTAAATTAGTTTAAATCGCATCTTAATATATTAACTAACGAAAAAGTTACGGCATATAAACGAAATTAAAAGATTTTGTTTTTTTTTAATTTCAGACAAGTGGGCCATGACAAGTAAAATTTAAAGATGGATTCTTAATGAGCTCTCAAACCTGCACCTTTTTGCTAATTTAACCATCTCTCTATCTCTTCAAATACAAAAGTTACCCATGTTGTCCCTACGAAATTCGGGCACCCTGTATATATAGATATTGTATTTTTTTTAATTTATTACCTTTGCGGCGCCCGTGCCTGCTCGGCTAGTTTTTTTTAATTATACGAGTAATTTTGTTTATGCTTACGCCGCGCCCACCTAATGTACATACATAGATGATGTATTTCTATTTTTTTTGTTTTGAGTGTTTGCACTTTAGTATTCACCAATTTGAATAAAGTTGTGATATTTTATTGGTCGTTATTTTTATCTGGTCGATTTGATGGAATTATCTCTCTACCTTGTGGTGGTCCGACGCAAGGATTAAGCGACGTAAAGAACCCAGGCCCTTCTCGGCGAGTTAGCCACATTAGACCGATAGTTACCAGCCGGCAAAATACCTACTACAACTTTCGCCACCAGGTAAGGCCAAAACATTTATTCTTCCTCACAATCTTTCTAGATGTAACCCAAGTGTTTGGGAAGGCATAGCATAATAGTTTAAACTATAAACTGATCATCCTCCTAAAGCAATACTCACAAATCTTGGAGTCATATACTTTCGAAATACATTTTAGAATGAAACAAGAATACGCTTATTCGAAATTTTAAAAAATTCAAATAAGAGTACAACAAGGAAGTGTTATGTCCGATCCTGTACCTCTTGTACATACGTGATATTACTACATTCGAAAAAAAATTATAGTTTCCTTCGCTGATGACGCTGCTATTCTGTCAATCAGAGAAAGCAATAAAGCTACAGGAATACTACAAACAGCTCTAATTGAAATCAACGATTGGACAAAGAGGATCGTCGATATGAACATTTTAGACAAGACACACAGTAAATTCAGTCGGAATTAACTTGCTCGGCTAAATGTAACATTTAGTAATAAAAAAGATACGTTCTAAAAGTTTTCTTAATATACCGGGTGGCTACAAAAAAACAAATCGAAAAACATGCATGCCAAGTTGGACTCCTTAATATTGGAAAACAACGATGGAACGTAAGGAATTTTAGAACAAATGACAATCTTAACAGTATCACACAGTCGCAGTATAACAGTCTTCCATTCCATAAAGCTAGCAGAATTTAAATTTTTTAGTGAAAAACATGTCTCTGTCTATTAAGGCCAATAAATGGCCTTCAAACTCTCCAGATTTCAACCCTTTGGATTACTAAACATAGAATGATCTCCAAGAAAAGTTTATTAATGGCAAAGAGAGACGTTCGAAAACCTACGATAATTTCAAGGCAGAATAGAGCAGGTGTGGCCAGACATTTTTGTAAATGTAATTAGAAAACACCATAGTAAGAAGAAGTTGTGAAATATGCTCTGATCACTACCTGGTTCTCGTAAAAATAGAAATATGTAATAAGGAAAAAAGAAACTAAATCAAATATAAATAAAAGATAAGTAAATTTAGGACAAAATTAGTCAAACATTATTTAAAATGTATGATTTTTGATGATAAATAAAAATCATATAGGCGTGAATATACTTTAATTAAAGTTTGAAGCAAAATTTAAAAAAATTATACGTTTCGCCATTTTTGATGGCTTCATCAGTAATATTAAAGGATCATTACAAATTAGTTGTTTAATACATTCTGAAATAGAAACAATAGGATTAGCGCAACATAACGTTTTTCCTTATGCATGTGTACTTACGTGATTAGATTAAATTCTTTCACGACATTTTTCAAAGTTTGTAAGATAAAAACTTAATTAATAAACACAGCTATTAATTATTAAGTGCAGTTCATATATAGGGTTTAATTAATAAAAACAGATATCGAGCTCTTCTGAAGGCAGAGTTCAAATGAATAAAGATAAAGGAACTTGCAAGGCCGTTCACATATTTGCGTTATCAAGCAATGCGCAAAGGCAGAAAATTCGGAAAATACAGGTGACATGAGCAGAGACGTACTAAGTTAAAATCTGATTTACTTGAAACGTTAGTTTTAAATTTAATAACAATGAATATGAGTGTAAAACAAAAGTCGTGTGAAGACTTTGGAGAAGCAATGGAAAAAGATAGTACGTGAAACCAGAAACTGTTGTATGGAGTATTAAAAAGGCTAAGAAAAGGCGAACAACATTGAAATATTCATATAAAGTCAAAAGAAGAAAGAGTACTAGTAGATGAGGAAGATATAATGACGTGATGGAAGAAATATTTCGAAGAATTACTAAACACAGAACCAATAGATGCGGCAAATAGAAGGGAGAAAGAAAGTGAAATGTATGCAGAAAATAACGAATTTAGATAAAATGATGAAATAACTACAGAATAAATAGTAGAAACAATAAACATATTAAAAAGGAGGCAAGGCGGCAGAAAAAGACGGAATAACAACAGAGATGCTGAAAAACATGGTTGAAAATCGGATAGAAATTTTAAACATGCTGTTTAACAAAATATGAAGCGAGCAAAAAGTATCCTAGGACTAAGAAGTAGGAATATTATTACCTTTGTATAAAAAGGGAGACAAATGTAAACACTGCAGAGGTATTACTCTACTGAGTACCATGCTAAAGATATATGAAAGAATCCTAAAAACAACTAAAATAACAACTGAAGTACATTACAGATATCGAGAAGGCTTTTGATTGTATACCACGACAGCTGACATGGAATAGCCTTAAAATAGAGGAATAAATACCAAACTGAGAAACACAATTGCTAGCACATTCAAGAATACCAGAACCTATGTGACAGTAAGTGGTATGCAGTGAGATGATTTTTTGACTAAAGAAGGATTAAGACATGGAGATGTACTTAGCCCTACACTTGTCAATATAGTGCTAGACGAGGTCTTAAAGGAAATTGAAAGGAAAACAAAGAAACTCCAAATAGAATACAGAAATATGCAGATGGTGGAAATAGCAGAAAACGCCTTGGCTGATGACTTGGTAATATACGCAGGAAATAAAAAAGGATAACAAATAAACTTAAAAATTTGGGAAATAGCTTTAACTAAGAGAAACATGAAAATCAACGCTGAAAAACTAAAATTATGACAATAGGGATAAACGAGAGAAAAATAACAGTTAATTTAGATGGAAAGGTCATTGAACCAGTAAAAGCATTCAAATACTAATAAACATACATAAAAATGGAAAAGAAGAAGCAGAAATCAATAGTAGAATAAAAATACGACACAATTATATCACACGCTTTCATAGAGAACAATAATAACGGTGTTTAACACAGTATTCAAACCGATTTTAACATATGGCTATGAAAGTTGGGTATTAAACACACAAACGAAGAGCAAAATACAAGCAATAGAGATGAGATGCTTAAGAGCGATTAAAGCAGTTACACAAAGGGATATAGTAAGAAATGAAGAGAGAATAAGAGTAGAATTAAAAGTAGATCCGATTTTAGAAATTATAGAAAGACAGAAACTGAAATGGTTTGGGCATCTAATACGGATGGAAGGAAGAAGACAAACAAAAACAGTGTAGCTGGCAAGATCAACACACTAGAGGAAAAGAGGCAGACCAAGGAAAACATGGAACAGTACAGTAGCGGAATATTTGAAGAAACGAAGAGTATTCTGGAATGACGCAAAGAGAATGGCAAAAACCCTTTTTCCTCCATCCTGTCACTTTTTATAACTCTTATATCCTCTTCCACATCTTCATTCCATCTTTTCCTGTGCCGACCTTGTATTCTCATTTCTTCTAATTTCCTATCGTATGCTTTATTTGAACTTCGATCGCTCGTCATTATTACTACGTAGTCCAACCATTTCAGTCGCTGTATCTTTATTGCGGCAACTATATCCGGAACTCCATTAAGCTCTCTTAGCTCGTGGTTCATTCGAGTCCATCATTCTCCACCTGCTTATACTGAGCTGTATATTCGTCTTAATATGTTTGATTTGGAGACTCTAAGGTTTTTCTTGTTTTTTGCTTTAGGATTCGTTTGCGCATGTAACTACTGGCTTTATTATTTTGTTGTATGTTCCTTTTTATGTTTTGTGACACAATGTTTGATTGGAATATATTTTTCATTGCATAATAGCTTCTGTTTCCCATTGCGATTCTTGTCTTTATCATTTGTCTCGTTGTCTTTCGTGATTGTGCTTCCTAGGTATTAAAATTTTGTATTTTCTGAAAGGTGTTGTTATTTATTCTTATGTTTTTCTGTTCTCTTCTTATATTTCTCGTCACATCATAGACTTCAGTTTTTCCTCATTTACCTTCAATCCCGAATTTTTGGCTTTCTTTTCTAATTAAGGTCGTCTGCATACCCTAAGTAGTGACATGTTCTGTAATAAATACTTCATCTGTCGTTTATGGTTATTTTATCAATATCTCTAGTACTACGTTGAATAGTGTTGTGGATAGTAGGTCACTTTGCCTGATCCTCCTTTTCACTTCAAAATGCTTTGATGGGTTCTCTAGATTTCTCACATTGTCCTTTGTTTGCTGTCGATGTTCCACTTCTAAACGCTGATTAACAGGTACTCGCTTAAGATTTCTTCGGCATACGTCTTTACTCTTTTCGCTGTTATCGAAGTCATTATTTTGTAAACAACTCCTATTAAGAATATTTGTTTGAAATTTCTGCATTCGGCCTTGTCGTCGTTCTTTGCATATGGGGCATATTGTTGAGTTTGTCCAATCATCTGGCATTTTTTCTTCTGCCCATATCGACTGTAGTAGTCTGTGTATTCTGTTTAAAAATGTTCTCTCTTCGTTTCTAATTAGTTCCGCTGTCACCTCGTTTTGTCCGGGAGAGTTTTGGTTCTTTAGCCATTTGTTGTTCCACTTTTTCTTTCGATGGCCATGCTATGTTTAGGTGCTGGCCATAGTACTGGCTGTCTTTTTTGTCTTACTTCTTCTTGTCCACTGTTATTTTCTTTTAGCAGTTTCTCGAATTATTCGTTGCATCTATTGAGTATCCGTTCATCATCTGCTACTACTGCACTTTATTTGTTTTTACATAAATTTGTTCTTTCGTGATAGTCTACTGTTTGTTATTTCACCTTTCGGTTAAAAGTTCTTATACTTTGGTTGCTATAATCTTGTTCTAATTCCTCTTTTTATGCACAGCTTTTGTGACTGTTTTCTCTTAATTTGGTATGCTTCTGTGTTTGCCTTAAATTTTTTCCGTAGCATTTTTTTGGCTTCGTCTCTTTTTTTATGTGCTTCTCTACATTCTTTGTCGATGCCACTATGCCTTTCCACTTCTCCTGCATGTCCATATCACTCGTGTTTCTATTTAGAAGTTTTATGACATTGTTGATATTTAGTGTCTGCATCTCCTCGTTCTTAGTTTTTCGTTGGTTGCACTCTCTGTTGGTTACCATCATTACTTCACATTTTTTATTACGCATCCTTTGTCTGGATTTTACTTTAACCAAAATCTGTTCCGAGTTGCAATTTGCTCCTCGGTAGCTGCTCGTATCAGCTATACTTGTACGTCTTTAATCTATTTGGATATGGTCGATCTGGTTGCGGGTGTTTCTATCGGGTGATACCCAGGTTTCTTTTATTACACGATAGAACGAGATTACGACAATATTGGGTGATTACAAGCCTAGCCCACCCAGAATGGTTGTAATAAAAAAAGTTTTTCGGTAGCCAGTCGAGAAGGCGTAGATTATTTCGGGATTGTCCTTTAGACCGGACATTTCTTGCTATTTTGATAAGATTAGATCTCGTAATATTTGTTAAATACCTAGACATAAAAAATGTTAATAGCATAAGAATTAGCAACATGTTTGTTTGGAGACAATTCTAGAAAAATAAATGTTTGTATAAAACTGCATCAATATTAACGAGAACTAAACGATTTCAATACGATTTCTGCGACGTCTGCTGATTGTTACCTAAGGATTAAGTGAACCCTTTCAGACAGGTAAGAACAAAGTTTAGTTGGATGCCTACTAATAAGGCGTTGCTACAAATTTCAAGCAGATATTTTTTCCAACTAAAAGGAAGTCTTAACGAACCCAGTCAAAACAGAATTAATTTTAGTCAGTCTAAAATTTGACCTCAATAAAAATAAGTGTGCAGGTAGTAGTAATTACAATTAAAATAATCATGTCATTATATTTATCACATCATACCATTGCAGTACATAGTCTCCTTTTAGAGAATCTATGAAATGTATTCATATCACACGGTATTATGGAAGGTAATCTCTACAGTCATTTAAATATTAATGAATTTAGTGACAAGAAAGTTAAACCAAAAAGTACTACTGGACCTGATAACATTCCAGCATTCATTCTCAGGAATGTTACTTCCACAGACCTACTTTTGTCGTTAGAGTGCTGACATTTTTAAAAATCATTGACAAACCAATATCGCAGTTGGCTTAATAAAGACTTGAATTTCCAGTTAATTTGGAGCTTGCATTCCGTTCAATTATTCCTCTAGAAGCCGTACACATAGAGTCAATTCTATCTGTTTCAATAATAACCTCAATGATGAATGCGTCATATAGTAAATAACAATAATAAAAAGTGGTTTGAATGTAATTTTTATCGAACTAACATATTATAATTGTTCAGTAATGCAATTTTTTGGTTCGTTGTTCATACAGATTACATCGCTCGCAATTCAATCTTCATATTTGAGGAACAAAATATTACCTACTTTGCGCTCTTACATACACATAATTATTGCAGCTAACACAATTCCGAAACTACTTAACTTTGTACCGATAAATCTAAGCCACTAACTGTGCCAAAATTCTTTCAAAATATAATATTTCAGTTGTTTTATATTAAATTTTAACAAATGTACAAAGGAAAAGTATATAAAAAATGCGAATTTTCTTGGTTGTGTAGATTTATGGACGGGCACCAATTGAGCACTTTACTACTCCAGGTAAAAATATATACCGTTGCCGGACACACCAATTGAGCACCAAGGACCAAACGGAGACCGACCAATTGAGCACTTTAGATTAGCCAATTGCGCACTGTATTACTAGTTTGTTCATTAACAAACTAACAAGTTATCAGGTGCTGAATTAATGCAAACAGTTATCTTTCTCGGCCAGATAAAAATCAAAAAGTCATAGTAGGCCTTATTTTATTTAAAAAATTTATTAGCAATTATTATGTTATTACATTGCAGTGTATATTCAGAAAAATCATAATTTATATTATTTCATTTATCGCAAATAATAGATGTGTTTCGGAGAAAAATACAATTTTGATGATGAGGTTTCCCAATACCAAACGAGTTACAAATTGGTTTTTAATGATATCGTTAAAATTTGAATTGTGTGCTAATAATAATTATAAATTGAAATAAAAAGATTAACATTGCAAAGTGGACAGAGGTGAAAGTGCTGAATTCGCCTGTCTCAAAGGGTCGCTTTGAAAAGGTACCTGATCTGCCTGGTGCTCAGTTCGCCGGTCTACATTTATTACATCTAGAGCTTGGTGCTCAATTGGCGTGGACCCAGATTTATCTCCAATATTTGCCACATACAGAGTGATTAAAGAGAGACGCATATCTATTAGTTGTCTTTGAAATTTTTATGTGCCACTATATTCTTTATTGTTGTCGAACTAGCTTACTTAATACAATACAGCTCTAGCTACTTCGAAAACAATAAAGAGTTTAAAGGTAGCTAGATTATTTTTTTAATCGCTCTGTATGTGATATCTTTGTATAACCAAGGAGTGTACATAGAAAAAGCTTACTACCGGTTAAAAATATCCATGTGAAATTAGCTAACTGTATTGCGGAACGTGGATTAATAATTAAATACTTCAATAAACACATTTTACTTTAGTCAAAACTTTATTGAATACAGTACTCAAAGCATATCTCAGTTATAAACAACTAAATTCAGTCGAACTCATTTAAGACGAGCACAGGTAAATCAAAGTCCTGGACATAACGAGCGATTGTTGAGCAAACTGACTTTCAACTATTAAGAATCTGATGTATTTACATTTAGTACAGCAGCTACGTTGTAAATGTGTGCGTCTTTTACTTGCATATTTGAAACTATGCAGATCCAACGTATGAAGAATATTGGAGATTACTTTTTTTTTGTTTTTTATTCTTCATAAAACAATAATTCTTGAATTTGTGGGGTTGCTAAGCATAACAATCGTTCACTTTGTGATACTAACATGAAATTTGGCACAGAGGTAAAGGTTTTCTTGGCAAACAAAATGTGATATAGTGCCAAGTGAAAAAATTATTTTTCGGCGGCCATCTTGAAAAAAATCAGTTTGAGAACAGTTTTTTAAGATTATCTTGAAAACCGTGTACTTATGGAAAAAAGACCTAAGTAGAATGGAAGAACACAAGATTCACTACAAAATAACATTTATACTTTTTTATCATAGACTAAACCGTTTTCCTACAATTAGGCCAAATAGCGGTACGATTGTCAAGCATTATTTAATACTATGTCGGGTAGATCGTTTAGTACGTTACCGACTGTATTATTGTTATGAATAATATGATACATAAAAATAATACGTTTGTAACAATAATAATAATAATAATATTTCACCGACGAGCGAAACCGAATGGTGCAGCAAAATGTTACGTGAATCATCTCAATTTAAGTATTGGACCATGGTTTTAGATTTAGAACTTCTGCTACTGTCCTATATACGATCAATAAGAACAAGTAAATTTTTGTTGTACGTTAAAGCTATGGAACTGTTCGCTCCATGGTTCTTTTCCCTAGATAGAATAAACTATGCCAGATGGGTATGTGTTCATATTCGTGATATAAAACTGCTTCATGAAACCAATCCTAAAGTTGCTGAAGCTTTTGAATGGGGTAAGTTCACTGTACAAAAGGGTAATAAAAGTTTTTCGTCAATGGCGATTGATCAGTCACACGAACAGAACAATACAATTGTTAAAAGTGATGGCGGGGTAATAGGTTCAACGGAAAATCCTAACGCTCTGAGACGGTGGAGGTTTATGGGGCCAGAACTTTTACGAGTTTTTAAAGAGTTTGAGCTGGAAGAAAACAAATATACTAAACATACCCATCATGAAGCATCTGCCACTGCTCAAAAGAGATTTAGAGTACATATCACGAATGCTGTCAAAAGTATTTGGCGAACTTGGTAACCCTTTCAGCAGCGAATGTAGCGAACTAGTCTCACTCGTATCTATAACTTTAGCTAAAGAATTCATACACAAAACTCTGCGCAATGTTGAGAACAAGGGGAAACAAGATTATCAACGATTTATGAAAGACCAACTCATCAACAAGAAACAGTTTCTGATGTAATTCGCAAAAATAAATTTCTTCTGTTCGATTTCAAACCACCAAAAGCGTCCAAAAATTATAGCAAGTTAAGAGTCATCAAGAATGATGTGCAACAATTTGGTAGGCTATACATTGCATGCCAGAACAGGAGTGGAGATTTGAATACATTTTTCAGTCATGAAAACCAACCACACCCACCGTCACTATCCGATAATGGACACATAAGACACTGTACAAAATCAGATCTGATTCCTTGTTTGATGGAGAAAGTAGAAACTGTAACCAAATCACCTGTTTATAGTGCCGGAATATTTGATGTTTCAGTTAAAGTGCAAATGTTAAAACCTTGTAATTGTAAGACATTTCAAGGTTACTTCAACAATGTATTCCTTCCATATGTTTACCGACAACTTACAGTTATTGAAAAAATTTACATTATTTGGGATACTTGCCAATCCAATAGCATTAAAGCACAGCACAAGCACGTGGGGCTGGTACCAGATAACACGTAACCCTTTCAATCCCTCTTCCCATTCAATGGCAGATGTTCCTCAGAGTGGATGAGAATAAAGAAGAGCTCTTCTCCTTTCTTAGCACAGAGTTATTAAAAACCAAAAGGGACAAAGAATTGGTTGTTACAGCAGGGAGGCTGGCTCACTCTACTGCCGATAGTCGTGACTTAACCTGGATTTCTCCTTGTTCGCATGAAGAAGCTGACGTTAGAATTGCAGTTCCGGAAGGTCATGAATCTATCATGATTAGAACTGTGGATACTGATGTTTTGGTATTAGCAGTAGCTGCGTTCTATCCATTGAATCTAAAATACATATGGATTGCATTTGAAACAGGTAAAAACTATTCTTACCTACCTGCACATGAAATTGTTAAAGGAATTAGTCCCAGGAAATCACTTTCGTTGCCATTGTTTCACGCTCTAACAGGATGTGACACTACCTCGTCATTTCTTGGCAAAAGCAAACCAACAACTTTGGGAATTTGGAATAGTTTCGACAACCTAACCGAAGCTTTACTACAAATAAATACGAAACGTGAAGTGGAAGCCGATGCATTGCGATTATTGAACGTTTCGTGATACTATTGTATAACAAATTAAGCACTACATGTGATATAGTTGAGGCAAGGAAACATCTTTTCACTAAAAAGCAAAGACCACTTCAATCACTACCGCCGACAAAAGAAGCTCTTGTTTGGCACGTAAAGTGTGCAGTTTTCCAGGAAACTTTTATATGGGGACAATGTTTGATTTCAAACCCAAATCATCCACATCATGAATCTTGGAAGTGGCAACTGGAAGATGGAGTTTACCAACCTCTTTGGACTACATCTCCAGAAGCTACTTCAGCGTGTCAGGGGCTGGTTTCTTGTAAATGTCGAGTTATATGTAGTAAAAAATGTACATGCGCCCGTGCAGAGTTAAAATGTACGGTACTGTGTTTATGTGATGGAGACTGCTGTGAAACCGACAGTGACCGAAAATTTTAACTTTTAGGCATTTCTTTCTTTGCTCTTGTATAAAAAAACACATAAGTAGAAATATTTAGTTAAAATAAAGGTTACAAAGAAAAATTTATGTAGGTATTGTTTATTAAAAATAAAATTATATTACAGCTATAAATATATTATTTCCCCGCCACTGAGAAAACTAATGGAGTCACAAAAAAACTTATTACACGATTTTTGTAGAAAATTTAGTTTACTTTAATTTGTGTAATAACAAAAATATTAATACAATTCACCGTTTTCGAATAATGTCGATTTCTGACGATTTTGAGGTTATAACGGCCGAACCAACTTTTTTTTGAGTGGCACTATATCTCATTTTGTTTGTCTCAAAAACCTGTCTCTGCTCACCCAATTTCAGGTTAGTATCACAATCTGAACGATTCTTAAGAAAATTCGAATTAAGCAACTCCACTAAATTGTTTTGAACAAATGACTCATTTTTATTTGTAAATTTAACCCATACGGTTCTCAGCTACGGTTTTTTATAGAAAATTGAATAAAAAAAGAAACTGTTAAGTACCTACGCCACTGGTGACGACCGACCATGTGTTGAAATATAAACAATACTTTTGCATTGCATTAACGACTGAATTTATAAATATTACAATCGATGATTGTGTAATGTAGTTCTTTTATGTTCATTTTTTAATTTTAAGCGGTCCCATCTTTGAGCATTTAGGGCTACTACGTAGCTGTGAACTATCAAATAATTTGTGGATGCAGTGATCGGACGCTGACTTGAGGTACAAGTTTCCATATATCGTTTAAAAATTTTGCTTCAATTTACATAGCTTGCGTTTCTCGGCCTAGTTGCAGAAATTGTCAACGCCGTGAGGGCGACATGGCGCGTCTAGGAATAGATAGACTCGATAAAACGCAAAGTTACAGACAGAAGTGGAGTGGGATATAGACGCGTTGAGTTTGACAGCGAAAAATAGAATTTAGCTACTGAGAACTAATATAGTTAAGACGTTTGTTGGTGTACACGCCACCTCGAGTGCCTACGCGCATTCAGGGCGACCCAAATTCAAGTATTCGGTAAATTATGCGGGTCGCCTGCCGATTATAGTACCCGACTGGAGACTTGTCCCGTATACCTAAAAGAACCAACGTAAAGTTGTGAGTGGCAGACTTTCTTCAAAGAAAGTTAATAGTTAGATGCATTCCAGAAGTTTTTATTTTTCAAACAAAATGTTGCCCTTTATTCCCTATGATTTAAATAACCGAGAATTATGCTATGATATTTAAAAAATATAAAATCGTTTTTGGATTTATATGTAAAAAACTATGCCCCACTGCATTTATGATTCTGGGCAGACCTTGAATATAATTATTCAGTGTACCAAATATTTAGTTACAAAAAGTTCTTAATGACAAAATGACACTGACATTTTATAACTTGTGAGAAGTATTTCAGTTATAAAAAACCCATTCGTGACGTTTTGCTGGCCATCAATTGATCAGTTATGCTATATTCAACGATTGTAATTGACTTGATGAATGAGGAATGAAAAGCTATCAATTTTTCTTTCAATTAGGTAATTGTTTTGTTACCAACTTTCCAATTGTGCTCTAGAGCGATAAATTGCACATGCGAAGCACATGTAAATGATGTCATTATTTTAATGAAATTTAAGAAATTACAATCATGTATAGGTACTTGCAGCAACGCCAGAAACCACAGTAGTGATAAAAGTTAATAATAAACAGTATTTCTGTGCTGAAAGTCCAGAAAAAACAACAAAAAACAGAAATACGCCTGCTTACCTCAAAAACAATATTTTTAGAACGCGTTACTGCAGTTTTGAGAATTCTGACCACTGCACAACCGTTCATGAGAAAATCCACGGCTCTACATATGGGTTTTGAGCTTGGATCATTTCTTCCAGTCTATTTAATTTTATTACCAGTATTTCATGTGTCGGGTAGATGGCGCTTAAATTAGCACTCGCTTTTTAAGTTATTTTATTATGTGTATAACAGCCTGAAAAATATTAGGCTGTTTACTGATTCTATTTTCCCATACAACTATTCAAATTTTCAACCACGAGTGTGTGTGTCCCAGATCGAGTGGGATTGCATGGGTAACTTTCTTATCTTTGAAGTTGGAGATTTGGTTAAATGGGCAATGTTTTTCAGTTTCATATGCTGATTTAAATTTTCAAATTTTTGCAAAACCTGGACGCTTAACTACGTTAAGCACTTATGTCCAGGTATAAAATAAAATATAACTATTTCCCTGGTGACCCTCCAGGCCACGAGTGTGTTTTGTGCTGTGGCTCTGTGGTGTCCATGCCGTTTTAATGTTAAACATTCAATAATTAATTTTTTCATAATTGTTTTTAATATATCTGAACCTTTATGTATTTTTATTAAATGTATTGCAATAAAATTATTTAAAAAAATCTAAAAAACCATAAAGATAAACAAACAACAGTGAATTTTTTCAGCACCACAAGCTAAAGATAAAACGTTAATAAATAAATGAAATACATTTTGCAAAAACACAGAAAAAATGCTGAACAAAATTGTACACAAAAGACGGCACTCAAAATTTAACCAACAATTTTTCCATTGTGGGCGCTATAGATCTCAATTCTGTGTTTTTACATATCCATGATTTGCAGCAATTTCAGGAGCAGGATCTTCAGCCTTCCAAAATGTTTTGTAATGTTCCTGAAAATTTAATGGTTAATTGACGTAAGGGCCTAGGTCTTCTTTTTATGTATTCACTGACAAGAAGTCGCCCTAAATTTTAGTTTTATCTAACTTTTTCACTGACGTTAACGATCTCGTGTGCATATTAAATACACCATTTAGCGGGTGAGGTCTATGGCGTCCGACATGTTCCTCCAACTTTGATATGAAATAGTGAATGTAAGTAGAATAGGGACAGAAATCCCCCACCACTTTTAATTTCCCCCACTACTTTTATTTGATTAAGCCCTGTGGGCATATATATATATATATAATTAAATTGCCTGGGGCGTCGGCCATTTTGATGTCGTCACAATTAAATTGCCTGGGGCTTCGGATTTGTTGTCGTCACGTAAATTGCCTGGGGCGTCGGCCATTTTGATTTCGTCACACCCATTTTTGGATTTTGATGCTAGTAGCGGTTTGGATTTTGAATTGTCGCCATTTTGATTTAAGCGGCCATTTTGGATTTTGATGCTGGTGCCGTTTTGGATTTTGAATTGTCGCCATTTTGGATTTTGAATTAACCACGTGATGCTAATGCCGTTTTGGGTTTTGATTTTGCTCGCACCATTTTGTATTTTGAATTAGTCACTCATATTTTATTTTAAAAAAATCTGGTCTTCGCAGGATTCGAACCTGCCGTCTTCGTGTTGCGAGTCTTATAGCCTAACCACTGAGCTATAGAGAATTGTTATAACCTTCTCTTTGAAGTCTCTCATTGCTAATTATTTAAAATGGAAGGCTATTTTAAAACGACAATCAGATGGATATTTGCCAAAAAATCCAACACGCTAAATCCCCAAGAAATTAAGCGGTTCATTGACACGGCCCCTGATGAATTTTATTTGTTAACAAAGGTAATTTATCGTTTTTGTTGTGTTTTATAGTAACCGACTAATAAATTTAGTAATTTTGTTTATAAATCTATTTTAATTTTAAATAAATAGGTGACCCTCATTTTTGGAATCAGCGGAGCCTTAAGAAAAATTGAATTGTGTAATATCAAACTTTGTGATCTGAAGGATTTAAATTCTGCGTTATTGGTTATGATTCCTGTGACTAAAACCAAAAATCCCAGAAGTTTTACTATAACAGGAACATTTTATGCAATTTATAAAAAGTATGGAAGCCTGCGACCAAAACATTTGACAAATCCAAATGAACGTTTTTTTATAAACTACCAGAAAGGGAAAGCAAATTGCAAAATGTTTAAACCTGCCCAACCCGGAAACCTATACAGGCCATTCATTCCGAAGATCGTCAGCCACCATTCTTGTCGATTCAGGCGGAGATCTTCTCACACTAAAACGCCACGGTGGCTTTCAATCCAGTGCAGTTGCCGAAGGATATGTAAACGACTCGTTCAACAAAAAAATGGAAATTTCCAATAGAATTGTGCAATCCGTAGAACTGGCACCAGCATTATTATCAAGCTCATACAGTATTAACCCTGAAGAAGAAAGTTTTCAAGCGCAAAAAAATCAAAATGTGGCCACGCAAGAAGCCCCAAACCTAGCATTCACATCATCAAAAAACACTGTTCAAGCAGAACAAAACCAGCTCGAATCCGAGATTTCAAATGCCCTATAAGTCTGTATAACTGTTCTCATATTACGATTAATTATAATTTCAACAAGTAAATTTGTAACTATTCTAAATACGTTTTGTTAAAGTTAATTAACAAAAATGTAATAATTAATAAATTTTCTTATTTTGCTATTTCAAACAGAATTAGGTGGTCGTCGGAAAAGTAGTGGTCGTCGGAAAAGTACAGTGTAAAACTCGTGCTGAATGGATATTTCAGCACTCGTTATACAATATACTATTACGCACAGTACTTTATCATGTTAAACTTATTCAACGTTATTTAGTTTTGAAATAAAAACAAATATTGTGCTGCATTTATTTTAACCTAGTATGTCATAGCTAAAATCATGTAGTATCAGAATATTTTATTTAAAATTTCTTACATTTTTTTGATTAAAGTAACTGCTCTTTGTAATTGCATTCGTAAGTTTTGAAAAATTACTGTATTATTCATTTCGAAAACAATATATTAAAATCAGACAAAGGATTGATAGACAACACTTCAAACACAGTTTTTTTTAAATATGGCTTTAGAACGTGCAAGACATAACCGTACGACAAAGATAAACGAATGCAAGACAGATAGCATGATTGTGAGAGAGAAAGTAAGTATACAGAGCATCACGTGACTAATTCAAAATCCAAAAATGGCGCGAGCAAATACTTAAAGGTTTAAAAAATGTGTGTAAAAGCCAAAATTTCCAACATTAGCATGACACATTTATTACAGAAACAAAAATCGTTATATTTTCAAGTTCGAAAATATTGAAGCTTTGTTTGTAATCAACTTCTGTCTCGAAAAAGAAATAGTTACATAGTATTAAAACAACTCCTATCTTCTGGCTCTATAAATAAAGAGAGGAATCACATATAGACTTATATATTACAAGATAAAAATTAAGTTACTTTAGAACGTGCAAGACCTAAGATTACAGTTAGTACGACAAGAAAAAATAATAGCTTTCTGTACATTTACAATAGCATAGTTTGATTCTTCCACTTTGTCAACATCCCCATCTTGTAAACGCACAATAACATATTTAACTCTTTCATTTCAAATTACGTTACACCGCAATACAATGATGGCAGGTTCAAATCCGACTTAGAGCAGCCAAGTTTTTTTTTAAATATAGACAACACTTCAATCAGCTTACATAGTACTTCGAAAGAGAAACTTATAACCATCCTCTATAGCTCAGTGTTTAGGCTATAAGACTCGCAATACGATGCAAGCAGCTTCGAATCCTGCATGGAGCATAGCAGTTTTTAAATAAAATATGCCTTTAGTACATGATACTACTACTACTAAGATAAACCCACGCGGCGATCGAATTTCGTACTACGTTGCGCATGACGTCACTCCGTGACAAAAATCCTGCTTGACGGTAGGGAAATGCATTGCTTTAAAGCGGTTTTTATTATTGTTTACTGTTTAGTAGTATATTTTATTATAATATTGATATATTACATTTTATTCAATATTATAATAGTATAAGAGATATTTCTTTTATGATTTAATGTAGGATTTATGGCCCATAATAGAATAAGCCCTTAAATAAAGTAGGTAGGTGCTAGATATAATAAATTATCTTGAAAGTTTAGCATTGTATAAAGGGTTTTCTTTTGTAAAAAAACGAACAATAAACGATTTTGAATACTAGAGTATTTAAATTTAAAAGTAAAGGAAGATACCAACATATGAAGAGTGAAAAGTTTAAGGCTTATTCATTATCAAAAATTATTACTTTAATCCCTAGCGCAAAACAAACGGACTTATGTTTTTTAAAATTTAAATAAATATTGTTAATTTTAAAAGAATACTTCTGTAGAAAAATTTGAGTGATATATACGAGCATATTTATACTGGGTGTCCACTCTCAAAGTAAAACATAGGCAATCAACATTGAGCATTTGATTTTTAGGTATTTTTCCATTATTTCTATACTATATCAGTAAATATTATTATTACTAGTATCATTTGATGTGCAACAATTTTATCTTTCTATTAATATCACTATCTTTCCTGTAAGTTGAATTGGCGAGTAGGAGTCAGCAAAATCGTTCAATGCAATGTTAGATTCGTATGTTCGAGTGTCCGCGGTATATATTATTAACTATTTTTTATTACAAGCTTTTTTTGGATTTTTATGAGTAGGTGTTAAAAATTTGTAGTGATAAACAATTTTGTTTGATTTATTAAGTACATATTATTTACACGTTATTTACAAAATTTACACAAGAAAACCAAGTTTTATTAAGACTTATTTTACAATTTTTGTAATTTTTCTCTTCCTCACTTTGGATTTTTCTTTAATATCTCTATTCAATATTCTAATTTTAAAATACATTTTGCATCGAAAGAAAAGATGCTTGGCCTCTGTACTTAAATTGATAGATTCCGCTAAGTCCATTAGGACTTTTAAATAATTTTTGGTCAATTTTAATGACTCCCCATTAAAATTGTTAAAAATGAAGAGAAGCTACTGCATCACTTTTCAACTTCCATTTATTTTGCGGTAATTCCAACAGTTTCTCTTTGGAACAGTAATCACTTTCTACAAAATGATTTGAACATATTCTTGATGTTTTCACATTAAATTTGTGTTGCTGGTAACACTTTAGAATCCATTGTTGCCAAACATGTTTGTCCCTTGGAAAACTAAAGAAACGGCAATCCGAAACTTTCTTGCTCTTTTTGTTGTTGTTGCTTAAATAACCCATCACTGCACAGTACACTATGGTAACAAATGTTTAATGCAATGTTTTAATTATAATTTATTAAATTTCACGCACATATATCTTCAAACAAAACGAATAACACATTAAACACCTAACCGAAACCTTTAACCGCCGTATTAAACCGCCTACTGCTGTGGAAATTTGTCACGGAGTGACGTCAGGCGTGCGAGAGAGATGGGCTTATCCCATGCGCGTGGGTTTATCTTAGTAGTAGTAGTATCATGCCTTTCGAACGTGCAAGATAGAACCGTACGCCAAAGATAAACGAATGCAAGAGAGATAGCATGATTGTGCGAGGGGGAAGTGCGAAGCGTGACGTATACAGAGCGACACTTCAAACAGCACGCATAGTAATGAGAGACTTCAAAGAGAAAGTTATGACAACAATCCTCTATAGCTCAGTGGTTAGGCTATAAGACTCGCAACAGGAAGGCATCAGGTTCGAGTCCTGCGAAGACCAGAATTTTTTTAAAATAAAATATGAGTGACTAATTCAAAATACAAAATGGCGAGAGCAAAATCAAAACCCAAAACGGCACTAGCATCACGTGGTTAATTCAAAAACCAAAATGGCGACAATTCAAAATCCAAAACGGCACTAGTATCAAAATCCAAAATGGCCGCTTAAAACAAAATGGCGACAATTCAAAATCCAAATCGGTACTAGCATCAAAATCCAAAAATGGGTGCGACGAAATCAAAATGGCCGACGCCCCAGGCAATTTAATTGATTATGCCCACAGGGCTTAATCAATTAAAAGTAGTGGGGGAAATTATAAGTGGTGGGGGATTTCTGTCCCTGGGAAGATGACCCATAGTAAATAAATTTATTATAAAAATGATGGCTCATTTTAAATTTTGCTTGTACTCGCAGATACCACTCGTTGAATGGAGAGTTAAACACCATGGAAAATGATATATTAATTTTTGCTATGGACTTTTATTTAAGTTTTACACTGGGTTTTTTCTTTTTCAAACTGAATTTATCTCATTATTAAAAATTGTCCTAATAAAATGACATTTGAACTCTTATGACCATTTCATAATTTACTGCACTTGGAAATTTCGAGACTTGGATGCCTCTTCTATTGGTGATTGATAAGTTTTGAAAATGTTACCTTCACTTTGTTATGAGTGGATTTATTAGGTACAAGCTTGTGCTTAAAGCGTTGAGCTTAGAAAGGCGCCATTTGAAGGATAAATATTTGCATTCCAATCATTTAAATTGTAGCAGAAATGAATTTTTATGGATTTATACTTTTTTAAATTTTAAGCTGAATTCAAAAATGCAATAATATACCGGGTGTTCTATTTAAAATAGGAGTAAATAAAAAAAAGAAACCTATTTTTGAGGTACCGTATAACGGGGATATATCGAACGCTGCGGGAAATATCGAACAAAAACGTAATTTATCAAACTCGATTATCTTCAACGGTAGGCAACTTTCATTACAGAAACTTGTTGGAGGTGCTGCATAACTTCCCCGTGATATTATTCGTTACGCCTGCGTCGATCAGAAAATAATTTTAACCGCGTTAAATGCAGAGTAGCCACCAAATGATTTGTTATAGATTTTAGTGACGTCTACTAAACCTCTTCATATCTAAATAAGTATTGGTGATATCTATATAGTCCAAGGAAATAAATCCTTTTAAGTAACCATAACAACATATCTGCATGAACAAATTTTGAATAAATTCATTATTTTTTTAGTTATGGTTAAAAATGTAAACAATGTAATTTTGTAGGGTTATATCGAACGATGCCGCGGGTACACGTGCACCGACTAGGTACAGCATATAGAAGAAACTGTGACCCCCAATCATATTAATGAAGGATGTTTTGTAGTTACAAGTTTTATTTATGATAAAAACACTAAGAAAAATTTGAGAAAAAATTTTTACCCAAAATTTTGCATATAAAATAAAGCAGCAATAGAAATTAGCTGTATGAGGGGTAAAAACCACATTTTTGTAGTTCTAGATGTGGAAGATGTACAAGCTGTTAAGCTAACCCAGATAACCCACAATATCTGCACTCCATCGATAACTCGTGGCCTTCACAGTTTTCGTGAAGATATTTTATAAGAAGAAAATGTTTTTATTTTTTTTAATTCTTTGTTTTCCGTATCAGATATAAGTATTTTTTTAACATTGTTTGAAGAAATAAGTTATTTTTATTTTGTATTTCGTAATATTCGTCTGCAAATAAATCACTTTTCAGTTTAATCAGTTTTTTCCCATTCCTCCTACAAGAATTGTCGAAAAACAATTTTTTTTAAAGAAAAGTGTTCAATAAAGGTGACTGTGGATGTCTATATCGATCATTCACTTAAAATCTTTAGTTACTGAGAAAAATTTAAAGTATTCAATATATCCCCCAATAGCGGGTTATACCGAACAACGATAAAATACAAAAAAAATATCTATTAAAAATATTTTTGTAGTCATCATACATGAAACAATATATTCTCAATACTACACGCTTCCATTTTCAACTTATAAATTTTAGATACTTTGATAATGCCAGAAGCTACACATGAAAATCTAAAAGTATCGTTCCATATATCCCCGTTATACGGTAGTCAACTGAAAAATCACCTATATCACATCAATACACAACACATTAAAAATATAATAAAAATGTAAAGTTTAAAAAAATCGTTAGAGCCGTTTTTGAAGAAATTGAAATAAACTTAAATATCACAAGAGTAAACACTGGGTTCAGGGGACTCTAAAACGTGAACATCTGTTGAAAACTCAATTTTGAATTTTTGAGGCGAATCCAATACTTTATTGTAAAAAGAAGTAAAAATTAGATTTTTATTTCCCATTTCATTTGCTTCTGAAATCCTAGTGTAATTTTTGATACCTATTTGTTATTTCCTGTGTCAGCAATGGCGGGATTTTTGTTATCCACACCTCGTTATTTTGTTGTGCTCGGAGAGTTCAAGTGTTTAAATTATCATTTAACCCTCCAATTGATGGGCTGGGTCTGTGAGGTTTACTAAAATGCTTTTTTTGTTAGATTTTCTAATGATACTTTTATATTCTTTAGCTTCTAGTATATCGCCTTTATTTAAGAATCGATTTGGATGAAATTTGATACAAGAATATTAAACACAATTTCTGATTGACCGATAGATATACCTAGTTGAAATGGTCAACTTCCGATTTCACCGAAAGTGCCATTAACTATGATTTTTTAAATAGATTACCTCACATATTTACGGCGTAAATTCCATACGATAATCTTGCCAAATTTTCATTTTTTAAATATCAAATAATTTTTTTCAAAATGTATTTTTCTCATAGAACGCCAGGATTGAAGAAAATTTATTCTAAATGACTCTAGCAATCAATAATAACTATTTCATTAATTTGATCAATAACAAGTTCTTCATGAAGGAATAAAATTTGCTAAATATGTTTATTGAGAGAAAGTCAGTTTTTTAATGGCACCTACCAAGGGCCATCGTGCCATTAGATAGAAACTTTAATTATCATCCACCATTTTATTTCTATATAAAACTGAAGAATGTTTAATTAATAAATTTTTAAAGTATTTTGGGAAATATTTAAACACTGTCATATGTAATTTGAGTCGTGGATTCCAAAAAACATAAAATATACAGGACAACTAATTTAAAAATTCAAAGTTAATGACATTTTTGACGAAACCGGAAGTCAGCCATTTCGATGGTATGTGTCTCTCAATCCGAAATTATGTTTAATGTTCTTGTACTTAACAAGTTTCATTCAAGTCCGTTGATAAGTAAAGGAGATAGAGACATGGCCCTCGTCTCATTGTCACCCGATATACTTTCCTATCTTTAATAAGGCAAGTATTTTTATATTTTTTTATATTCAAACCCCTACCGTTTGAGTACAGCAAGGGCGTCTAATCTGTTGATCCAACGCGTGTATTCACATAATTTTTTTAAGCCAACTTGTTTTTTCAAATTTGGTAAAAGAGCTGTACTTGTAGGTTGTTCCTCTGGTTCCTGAATGATCATGCAAGGTGTTATTTTGTTAGAAGTCCTGAAATTTCGTACCACCTATAAAATATTGAAATATTATGCAAGTTTTCTAGTGCGTGCATTTGTTTAGATTCTAATACAACCGTGCTGTATCGAGTAAGCAGGAAAATTTCGTTAGGCATATTGACTAACCAATATTTTGTGTGTCATTATTTTGTATATTAATTTTTTATTTTTAAGAGTTAATGGTACATTACGTTAGACATAAATAAACTTCGACCACAAGTTGGTCATAGCAGATACAAGATTCTATGTAAAAAACCGAAACCACCAGAAAATAAAGATAGAAGAATTAAGAACAGAACAGAAAAGGCTAGAGTATCAGCATAAAATCAACGAAATGTTAAAACAACATGAGAGACTGGAAGAATAAGGAGAGCAGTGGACGATAGAAGAAAGATGATCAAAAAGAAAAACATCGCGTGGAAGAAGTATTTGCAAACAAAAAGAGAAGAAGATAGACGGAGTTACATAACTATAAGAAACTAAGCAAAAGAACTAGTTAAAGAAGAAAAGAACAAAGCTGGGAAGACTTTGGGAAAGAAGTAGAAGAAATAATTCAAAGATAACGCCAACAGTAAGAAAGAATGTTGGACGACAGTTACCCATCTAAGAGGAAAATATTGCAAAACAAAATGGTGTATAAAAGATGAGAACGGAATCATAGTAACAGAAAAAAATAAAATCCTGGACTCTTGGAGCAAATACTATGAGAAAACATTTAAGACAAAGAATGAAACCAGAGGGGGAAAATATAAGGCAAGAACCAATAGAAATGGAAGGTGAACCAGTAGTAATCAAAGAAGAAGTAACAGAAGCAATAAATAGGATTAAACCAGGAAAAGATTAAATCAATCCCGAGATGGTCAAGTATGAAGAGAGAAGAATGGTGGAATGAATCTAAAGAATATGTCAACTGGCCTTTGATGGAGAAGAGATACCCAGAGACTGGGAGGCAAATATCATCGTACCATTGCATAAGAAAGCAAGCATGAACGAGTGTAACAATTACCGAGCCATTTGTTGATCATCGTGTATACAGAAAATATACTCACGAACAATAGAGACAAAGATCAGACACTATGTAGAGAAGAAAAATCTCTCTATCTGGCGTTTATAGACCTGCACGCAGCTTTTGACACTATTCCAAAGAAGATTTTATGGAAAGCCATGGAATAGGCAAGAATACCCGATAACTTGATCAAAGTCACAAAACCATTGGACAAAAGAACAACAGGAACAGTGAGAATAAAGGCGAAGAAGTCCAAAAGTTTCAATATGGAAAGAGGAATCAAACAAGGAGACTCCCTCAATCCCCTATTATTTATCGTAGTTATGGACCAAATACTGAAGGAAAGTAAAGAGAGAGCACTGAACAAAAAATTTGGACACTGGAGAATGGAAGAAGTAAGCCTCCAAAGTCTTGTGTATGCCGATGACATTGTGCTGATGGTGGACATCGTTAGGAAATTACAAGCCGCAGTAAACAAATGGAACAGCAATATATAAAGATCGGGAATGGAAATAAATGCAAATAAAAGCAAAATAATGAAAATTAGTAAAGAAACAGCTAACGATGAAGAAGACAAACATCAGATGTGGACAGAATAGATTAGAGGTAGTAAACTTCTACGAGTACTCGAGCGTCGTGATAAACAATGACGGGACAATAGAACAACAAATAAGAAACAAAACAGCAAAAGCAACAAACATATACCATCAGATCAATACAGCACTAATAAATAAAAAAGAACAAGGAAGAAAAACAAAGCTACACTTGTACAAATCAGTATACGTACCAACGCTGATACATGGAGTGGAAACCTGGCCAATGCAAGACAAAAACAAGAGTAAAATAACGACTGCAGAAATAAGATATTTAAGACGAATGGTAGGCAGCACTAGAAGAGATAGAGTTAGAAATATAACCACAAGGGAAGAACTAGAGGTAGAGCCAACAGAGGAAACTATTTAAAAAAGGCAGCTGCCATGGTACGAACATGTGGTCCGGATGGAAGAAAATATATATAGAGATATACTGCTACGTCGAAACGAATTTTGCGATTTAATAATTATTCATGTAATTAATTTTTGGCACAAGGTAATGAATGAAAGCATTCAAATGTAAACGTTTAAAACTAACTTTAAAACAGATTTCCATCAAATCGTAATAACTTAACTGTAATTTATTGCAATAACAAAAGAATTCATAACAAATGATCAAAATGTCGCACAATCCCATTGCTAACATTTATTAACATATTCGGATTGTTATTAATTTCGTTAATTTTCTCCAATATTCTGTGCCGCAGTTCATTTAGGTCATGTATAAGTTGTTGGAAAATGGCGTTCGTTATATACGGCCACAGAAAGAAATCGCTTGGAGTGAGGTAGCAATATCCGTCAGGATAAGATATTGGTGTGTTTCGACTAATAAGCCCTCTGTCAAAAAATGCTCGTATTATATTTAATGTATCATGTGTTGTGTGCGCAGTCTTGTTGAAAAAAAACCAAACCTGAGTTCATCGTCATGACGATTTTCAAGCAAGGGCGGTAAAAGCTCTTTTCGATATCTTTCTGCAGTCAAAGTGCCTGAAAAAAATCTTCATTAATTTTTCAAGAAATAAACACTTTTGTCTTACTTTCACATTCGAAAAAGTATGGCCCAATTATTCTACGCCTTGAAATAGCATCCCACACTCCTATTTTTTGAGGATGAAGAGGTGTCTCTACCATAAAATTAGGCTTTTCCAAACTCTTGAGAATTAATATATCCATCTAACTAAAACCAGGCCTCGTCCATGAGAAAAGTTCTGCAATAAGTCGTCATTGAGGGTATTTAGGAAACACTGACAATATTCGACACACTGGATGAAATCCCTGTTAAATTCTTAAAAACTGTTTCAAATATAATCTCAGAACCAATTTCACATATTATAAACTTATGTCTTACTACAGGTAATAAATATTTATCTGTCTATCTATCACTGAGGATAATCAGTTTCACGTAATTGTTGTACAGACTGCAAACGGTAAGAATAGAAGTGGATGTCTTTCTTCAATATTTTGTGGCAGGTGCCACTGCCAGTTAAACTTGTTGAGACAAATGGCATACAGAGGTTCGCGGGGCTTCTTCCATAATCTGTCTTACATTTTCAATTACTTTTTCGTTCTTCTCGGAGGATGACCTCTGCCTTCTTTACGTAAAACGGATCCAGTCCCACGAAAAACTTTGTGGGTGATTCAAAGAATAACGAAAAGTGTTATAGTGCAACGCAAGGTTAGGAAATTCCTGCCGAAACTCTTTCAAACAATCATAGATTGAGTACTGTCATATTCCATCAACTTGATAGCCGTTACGAAAATAATATTCGATCATAAAAATTTTATGTTGATGCAGCAAAACCATTTTAACTGATAAGTCGAGATTACATACGTCTGTCTAGAGAAGCTGATATTCTGTAAAGATCGTTCGGTTGAAACAGCTGATGTGGTACGTTCACAATAAACACTTCAGCACCGACTTCGACGTCAAATTTAAAAGAACGCTTTTTACATATTAAAAATAATATATATAATATAATGTAATTTTTTATGAATGTGTTGGCAGTAAACTTTACTACATATTATCTACCAAAAACTAAGCTGAGAGCATGCTATTATAAACGTTTAGTGCCACCACCGTTATAAATAAAAACATGCATTTATTATATACCATTAAACGTGTTACGATAACAACCTAATGACACTCTACATCTGTAATTTCATTTTTGAGATACTGTTTGTCACAAAAATATTATGTCGACATAATTTACACCTGTTCTGTAAATTAAGCTGCAACTGTCAACACAGAATGCTTGCTTAGTGAGCTATTTGCATTCTATTAGGAGTAAGATTTCATATTATTATATATTGTTATGATACACTAAGGGTAGTTTCAAAATAAAAATATAAAAATGATAAATTTGGAAGATTATTACAATCAAAATTTGAGGTAGTTAGATAAGATTGGGTGTTAATTTCAAAATGAATAATGAAAATTAATTGAGACAATGAGCAAGGTAATTTGATAAGTAAATAGCAATTGAGTATTCAATTTTGATGGTTGAGTTCAATTTTAATAAAGTTCCAAGCCAAGGTTACAATTGACAAATGTGCTTGCGATAATAATAAAAAATTGTAGCATGTAATAATAGGACATTAATATTTTTAAAAAGGCAAGAAGAATTGTAACTACGAGAGATATAAAAATTTGTTTAAGAAGTTAAATAAACAAACTCATAGAAAATGTATTGTAACCATCGAGGGGCTAGGCCGTCGTCCCAAAAATATGACTCAGCGTCCCGTGCGACAGCATTGCAGAACGACCTTGGAGGCAGCTGCATGAGACGGCGTAAGTCAGTCTTCCAGAACATTCCAGAAACGACCTTGCGCGTGACACGTCAGAGTTGCCAGAAAGGTCGAGCGAACTCTAGACGTTTTCCAGAAGGAACTATCTGGCAATATAAATGCTCGCGAGCGGGAATAGCGAGCAGTTGTCCCGCAGTCCTGAGTTCAGTTCGGAATTCGCGTAGAGCCGTGTAGAGCTCCCACATAAATAAAAGCCCGTGTGTACATATAACTATTGACATAAATAACCATATAAATATAACCATATAAATAGAAATAAATCGTTAGTGTTAAGAGTGAAATAAATAAATAGTTGAAGTTTAACCAGTGCAAATATTAAATAAATGTATCGATAGAAATAACGCCTGTAGTTTAAGTAATTTGTAAACGGCTCTATAATTCTCGTGTGTTTGTAAATAATAATAATTAATCTAATTGATGTAAACAAATGTTTAATACAAGAAGCGTCGCATAATTTTTAAATAGCCCGAACGTAATAACGTAACAGTGGCGTCAAGTGTGCGGGTTTTCTGTCGGGTTTTGTGCCGTGTTATACCAGGGGATATATAAAAAATTATTGAACAAACGTTAAAATAAATCAATTGTTAGCAAGTGCCGATAAAACGACGTCAGATAAATAAATTGTAGTGTATAGAGTTGGATGCGTTTGACGAGCAGCAAGATGGGAGCCCGACTAAGCCAACTTTTGCAAGAGTTGAAAGTTGGCCAAGGCAAGGCAGAGAAGGCGCAAGAGAAAGCAGAAAAAACGCTAGAGGTTCTTGAGAAACTGCTGGAAGCCGGGCGGGAAGCCGCGCTAGAGGATCTTAAAGATAAGTTTGAGGAACAGCGGAAAGCCGCGAAAGCACTTAAGAAATGGCTGAAAGCCGAGCAAGAAAAAGCAGTCCAAAAACTTAAGGAATTGAAAGCCGGCCGAAAGAAGGCAGAAAAACTTGAGGAAAAATTGAAAGCCACTCAAGAAAACCTCAAGGATGAACTTAAGGAAGAATTGAGAGCCGGCCGAAAGAGGATCTTGAAAGGACTAGAGGATCTTAATAATAAGCGTGGGGAACAGCCGGGAGCCGGGCAGGAAGCACAAGAAGAGCTGAAAGCCGGGCAGGAAGAGCTGGAAGCCGCAGAAGAGAAAGTAGTCCAAAATCTTGATGGGAAAATAAATGGAAGAGTTCGGTCTCTGCTGTTGGATACTGGAGCGACGAAGTCCATCGCCAGGTCCGACGTAGTAAGGGACGAGGGTCAGCTGCTGCACAACGAGACAGGCCTGCGCACTGCCACGGGGGGCGCGATGACCACACATGGGGAAACTGATTTGAAGATTGGGAATCAAACCCTCAAGCATCAGGACCTGATGGCTGACAGTGCGGACGAGTACATCATGGGAGTGGATGTTATGGATAAGTGTGAGTGCGTTTTGGACCTGAGACGCGGCGAGTTGCACGTGGGTGGGGAGGAGCTTTCCCGACACCCAGGAGGAGAGATCGCGGCACAAGTGTTATGGGCGGAAGATGTTATTCTGCAGGGACGAACCGAGAGGGTCGTGGATGCATACCTGGATGGCGATCTCCGAAGCAACGTGGTACGCGTGGTTGAGCCCGATTATGCTGACATTGCGGACGAGTGCATCCTGGGAATGGATGTTGTGGATAAGTGCAAGTGCGCTTTGGACTTGAGACGCGGCGAGTTGCACGTGGGTGGGGAGGAGCTTTCCCGACACCCAAGAGGGGGGATCGCGGCACAAGTGGTATGGGCGGAATATGTTACTCTGCAAGGACGAGCCGAGAGGGTCGTGGATGCATACCTGGATGGCGATCTCCGGGGCTACGTGGTGCGCGTGGTCGAGCCTGATGGTGGCAAGAAGCTCACTCATGGTATCCTGGTTGGGAAGACGTTGGGGAAGACTGGGCTTGGGGTCCCAGTAAGGATGATGAACGTCAGCAGGAAAGTGGCAACCGTCAGGAGGAACCCAATACTGGGAGGGGGCATGAGCCAACGAAAACGGAAGAAGATAGAAGATTTGGTGGCCCTGTACCAAGACATCGTCGAGTGCGGAGATCATCCCAGCGGCCGTACTGACGTAGGAAAACATAAATCAGTTGAGTTTGGCAAAAGAGTCTTGCTGAGAACCGATCATGCTGCTCTGAGATGGCTGCTGCAGTGCAAGAACCCTGAAGGGCAAGTGGCTAAGTGGATCGAGCGCCTACAAGAGTTCGACTTGGAAATAAATCATCGGCACAGTCCACCGCAACGCCGATGAGTTATCCAAGAGGCCCTGCCCTGCGGACTGCGGCCACTGTTCTAGTCTGGAGAGTCGTGCGGTACCATCCAATCGTACCACTGTAGTCGACGACTCGTGGGAGCCAGACAAGTTGCAGAGCAGCCAGGAGAACGACCCCGACTTAGGCACGGTTATAGTCGGGAAGCAATATGGCCGTCGACCTACCTGGCAGGAGGTCTCCGCCACCAACGCAACGGTGAAGACTTATTGGGCGCAATGGGACTCCTTACATCTGGACAACAACGTCCTTACCAGAATCTTGAAAGATGAGGACAGTAGGGCAACGAGATCACGATCGATGGTTCCAAGGAGTAGAGTGGCCGAGGTTCTGCGCCACCTGCGTGATGGCTCCTCTGGGGGACACGTTGGATTGAAGAAGACGTTGCGGAAGGTCCAAGAAAGGTTCTACGGGGCGAGCTGCAAAGGTGACGTCCGAGAGTGGTGGCGGAGGTGCGAAGCATGCGCTACAGGAAACGGACCGGTTGGAAGACGTAGAGCTCCGAGGTGACAGTACAACGTCGGTGGTCCGTTCGAGGGGATAGCCATTGACATCGCCGGACCATGCCCCGAAACCGAAGATGGAAATAAATACATCTTGGTGTGTATGGGCTGCTTCGCAAGACCCGGACCACTGCCCTCCATACGCAATCGGACGGCATGATGGAAAGGATGAACGGAACCATGGGGAAGCATCTGTGCAGGGTTTCCGAGCATCAGCGTGACTGGGACCAGTGCATTCACCTGTTCCTGAGGACATACCGATCGGCAGTACAAGAGACAACCGGCATCTCGATCGAGGTCTGCTGTTGCAGCCCGTTGCGAGGCATTGAGCCCACGGTGGACTGCTACTTCTTTTACCAGTCCGTGTGCAAGAAGGGCACCGCCTGTAAATACCGCCATCAAACCCCCACAAGAGCGAATGACAGGCACCCGACGCAACTCGTTCTGGGACAGAACGACCTAAGGTGGGGGCAGTGTAACGATCGTAAGGCTAGGCGGTCGCCCCAGAAATATGACTCAGCGTCCCGTGCGACAGCATTGCAGAACGACCTTGGAGGCAGCTGCATGAGACGGCGTAAGTCAGTCTTCCAGAACATTCCAGAAACGACCTTGCGCGTGACACGTCAGAGTTGCCAGAAAGGTCGAGCGAACTCTAGACGTTTTCCAGAAGGAACTATCTGGCAATATAAATACTCGCGAGCGGGAATAGCGAGCAGTTCTCCCGCAGTCCTGAGTTCAGTTCGGAATTCGCGTAGAGCCGTGTAGAGCTTCCACATAAATAAAAGCCCGTGTGTACATATAACTATTGACATAAATAACCATATAAATATAACCATATAAATAGAAATAAATCGTTAGTGTTAAGAGTGAAATAAATAAATAGTTGAAGTTTAACCAGTGTAAATATTAAATAAATGTATCGATAGAAATAGCGCCTGTAGTTTAAGTAATTTGTAATCGGCTCTATAATTCTCGTGTGTTTGTAAATAATAATAATTAATCTAATTGATGTAAATAAATGTTTAATACAAGAAGCGTCGTATAATTTTTAAATAGACCGAACGTAAAAACGTAACAGTATATTGAATTTTGAAATAACTAATTTTGAGAATAAGAAGTTTGAAATTATGCCTTATTTTGTATAATTGTTTGGTAAAATACAAAATAAAGGGGCTATTAACAAATCTGAAAATATGAAAATATAACCTGGAATTAATAAAACTTCCATAGAACTATTTAGAAAAGCCACCGAAAGTCAAAATTGTCATGTTGATCGCCAACGTCCGAAACGGATAGGGCACGATGAGAAGAAGAAGAATTAATAAAACCATACAATCGGTGAAGAGATTGTGCAATACAGTGAATTGGAAATAAATAACACAGAAGATTATATTATTTGAAGGGATTTGGATTTATTGATACATGCAAGATATAATTAGGATTCATTGGTGACATTGGTGGTTGCATGGAAGACGGGTCAAACATTTAAAAGGAAGTTGTCGGAATTAGCTGCTTGGTTTGGACGTTTCTGTGAGTGTTGCTGGATACAGAGTACTATCTGAGGAATAAAGAAGGTTAGATTGGGATCACCTATAATACTGAAACTCACCAGGAATCGATTGGAGTGACGGTGACATTGATAAAGGGAGCAGGACTGGATTCTATGAACAATAGGACAGGTTAGATGCGGTTTAAAGGTTGACGAACCACCATAGTTGTGACTATTGGAGGAATCAGCGGTAGGCGTTGCAGACTGTGAACATCGGGAGCTGTGAACGTTGGGAGCTGTTGGTATTTGGATATTTGCAGTGAAAGCTGGAGAAGTTTTAAGGTTTGTGTTAATAATTCATATAAAAGCATTTTGAATAATAAACAATAAAAGAAAGAGTGAAAATAAACATAATATAGTACTTACTTTGGTGAATTGATTAATAGATGTGTCAATGTAAAGGATAATTGTCAATACTTGGTTTGATTAAGTGTGGAGGTCAAGTTGACAGTGTCATGTCATTCAGTAGTCAAGGATTTATATAGAATTTAAACTTCAACTAATAGATAACTAAATTGGAGAACCACCCTGATAAGAGTACTCAATTGAAATAATTAGTTAAAATTAAAATTTAACATAATTGATTTGAAAAAGAAATTAATTAAGGGCTGGCTCAAAGTGGAATTAATGCATAATTATATAGTCGCCCAACGTGGTGCATTACAATATAAATTAGCGCTAGAGGCCCTGTAGGCCTAAGGCTTGTTGTAGTATTTTTTTCCATTCCTTTCTCTCGATTGCCTTTTGTTCGTTTCTGTGATTCCTAGTTCCAGCAAGTCTTTCTCTACACTGTTCAGCCAGTTATTTTTCGGTCTGCCCCTCTTCATTTTTGTTTTTATTTTGCTTTTCAACGTCCTCTTTGTCACCCGGCAGTCTAGAAGTCTCTGAACATGTCCAAGCCATCGTATTCGGTGGGACCTGACCGTCACCGTAATGCTTGAGTGACCATATAGCTAAATAATCTCGTAGCTTGTTCTTCTTTCCCAACCGTCATGTAGTTTCTTTCCTCCATAAATTCTTCTGAGTATCTTTCTTTCCCAGATTTCTAATTTCTCGGCTTCACTTTTGTTTAGTATCCACGTTTCACACCCGTACAGGTTCACTGGTTTGATAACCGTTTGATATATTCGGACTTTTGTTTTTATAGACAGGTTTTTTTATTTATAAACGCTTAATAAAGCTCGCGCACTTCTTTTACCACTATTTAGTCTTTCGTTTATATCCACACTTTCATCTAATTTACTTGTCAAAACGACATCCAGGTAATTAAGTCTGTCCACTTTTTCAAATTTATAGTTTTTACCGTCCACTACACTGGTTACTACTAGGTCACTCTCTTCCGATGTACTTCCTCCTCTCATTACCATATATTTGGTTTTCTCTTCATTTATTTGTAATCCCTTTCCTCTTGCCGCCTTTTTTTCTAGTCGTTTTATTACTTCTTTTAATTCCTTTTTTGTCCTAGTGATTATTGTTAAATCGTCAGCGTATCCTAAACATTGATGTAGTAGGTGATTTAAAATTGTGCCTTGCGTAGGTATGTATTTTACTTTCTCTCATTACATTTTCCAACATTAAATTGAACAATAATGAGGATAACGGATCCCCTTGTCTCAGACCTCGGTTGACATTAATGCTTTCTGAAACATTTCCATTAATCATAACCTTGCTTTCCGAGCTCTGTATTGTTAGCTTTGTTAGTCGTACTAATTTTGTCGGTATCCCTATATTGGTCATAGTTTCGCAAAGTTTTTCCATATTTATGGTATTGTACGCTGTTTTAAAATCAATAAATATAACGTGTAGGGCTAGATTGCGTGCATAGCTGTTAGCGTGAATTTATTTTATTGTAAAAATCGGATCGTTTACAGATCTATTTTTTCTGAAGCCGCATTGGCATGCTCTTAGAATGTTTTCTGCCCACTCGTTAATGCGTTCTTTTAGGCGACTAGCCATAACTTTATATGTCACATCTAGAAGTGCTATACCTCTGTAGTTGTCACATACGCGATATCCCTTTCTTATGTACTGGGTGTATAATTGCTTCTAACCATCTTTTGGGGATTTTTTCTTTTCTCCACACCTTTAAAATAAACAAATATATACGTTCGTGCAGCTTATGCCCCCCCCCCTTGTTTGATTAGTTCCACTATTATCCCATTTTCAACGGTACTTATTTCCTTGATGTCTTATAATATTTTGAATTTCGCGTAAGCTTGGTTCATTTATTTTGTCTTCGTTTTGATCTGCTAACTCTCTTCCGTATTATCACGTTCAATTCAGCATTCTCAACTCTTAACATTTCTTCAAAATGTTGTCTCCATCTACTTAGGATTTCTTGGGCACCTCCTATTAAATTACCGTTTTTATCGTTACAGTACAGCATTTGTGGATGGTATTCTTTGCTATGCTGTTTAATTCCTTTGTAGAAGTTTTTCATTTCTTTAGATCTAAAGGTACTTTCAATTGTCTTCAGTGTGCATGCGTTTCTTGTTCCTACACAGTTTCTTCACTTCCCTCCTTAATACTTGGTATTTTTCTATCTCACTGTCAGTGTTATCGCTAAGCATTCGTATTCTAGCTTCGTTTCTTTGTCAAAGTAGGTCCTTGCATTCTTTATCACACCAATCCTGATGTTTGCGTTGTTTTGTTTCTTGTCTCATAGTTCTTGCCGAATCGGAAATAGCCTTTTCAATAGTTTCCCACTCTTTATCAATATTGTCATGCTCTTCTTGTGTATCGTTCAATACGGCTTCCAATCTACTTCTGTACTCCTCCATTGCTTCTTCTTGAAAAAAATTCTTCCTGTCATATTTAATTCTCTTTTTACAGTTTTGGTTTTACTTGTTCTCATTCCTACCAAGTAATGATCACTGTTGCCATTAGCACCTCTGTAGCTTCTCACATCCTCTACAAGCCTAGAATGTCTGGCTTCTATTATTACATGGTCTATCTGATTTACCATCTTACCATTGGGAGATGTCCATGTGCCTAAGTATATACCTTTGTGTTCAAAATAGGTGCTCATAATTATCATATCCTTTTCTGTGGCGAGTTCAATTAAGTTCTTTCCGTTCCCGTTGCTGGAATCATGTTTGCTGAAATTGCCTATAACTGGCTTGTAAACATCCTCTCTTCCCACTTTTGCGTTGAAATCGCCGATTAAGATCTTTATATCATAGTTTGGTATTTTATTATAAACACGTTCCAGTTCTTCTATCAATATTGTCATGCTCTTCTTGTGTATCGTTCAATACAGCTTCCAATCTACTTCTGTACTCCTCCATTGCTTCTTCTTGAAAAAAAAATCTTCCTGTCAAAATTAATTCTCTTTTTGCAGTTTTGGTTTTACTTGTTCTCATTCCTACCAAGTAATGATCACTGTTGCCATTAGCACCTCTGTAGCTTCTCACATCCTCAACAAGCCTAGAATGTCTGGCTTCTATTATTACATGGTCTATCTGATTTACCATCTTACCATTGGGAGATGTCCATGTGCCTAAGTGTATACGTTTGTGTTCAAAATAGGTGCTCATAATTCTCATATCCTTTTCTGTGGCGAATTCAATTAATTTCTTTTCGTTGTCGTTGCTGGAATCATGTTTGCTGAAATTTTCTATAACTGGCTTGTAAATATCCTCTCTTTCCACTTTTGCGTTGAAATCGCCGATTAGGATCTTTATATCATAGTTTGGTATTTTATTATAAACACGTTCCAGTTCTTCGTAGTATTTAGCTTTTAGCTCTTCCTCTTTTTCCTCAGATGGAGCGTGAACATTTATTATCGTTATTTTTCTATAAATTCCTCTTATCCTGACACTACATAGCCTGTCAGATATTGAATTGGAACCAATCACCGCTTTTTTTAATTTCTTGTTTACCATAAACCCCGTACCAAATATTCTTTTATCGCTCCTGCTGTTGATAAATATGTAGTCCTCTAAGTCAGATATACTATTACTTTTTTGTTTTGTTTCCTGTAGTGCCATAATGTCTAGACCGTATTGCTTGAACTCTCCCAACAGAATCTTTAAAGCACCTTCACTCTATGTGCCCCTGACATTTCATGAGCCCATAAATAAATACTTATTACCCTTATTTGTGGATATCTGTTTTCTCATTTCTTTTGTTTTCATTTCCGTTATCAAGTCTTTTTTCATAGCCGTTTTCGTCAACTTGCACGTAGAATCGTTAAGATTGGTGGTTACTGGTTAGGTACTGGTTTTTGGTGCGTTATAACTAGTAACACTTGTGGGCGTGTTAATCATCTCCAGTTTATCTTCCTTCTCGCTCCATTTCCACACCTGACCATTGGTTATCAATTTTTGGTAACCTATTTTTACTGTTTTTCCTGCCCTTTTTTCACCTTCGACTACCTCCTTGATGTTTTTCTGAATATTTCTCTCTTGCACCGTCAAATCGCTATTTATGTAAACATTATTTAGATCTTTTGTATTTTTCAGCATTTTTCTTTTTGAGAATTTCTATTTTTCTTTTCATATTCTCCATTTTAATTACGTAGTGTTTTTCTCCGGTTTTTATAGCTATTTAAATTTTTGCATTTATTTGCAGTTTATCTGAGAGAATAGTTTCCACTTCCGATTTCAACTCTTTACCTCTATCTGCTTTCAACTTGATCCCCGTTATCATAAGATTATTCCGTCGTTTCTCTCGTTTCAAACGTTGAAAATTATTTTCCATAATAGGTATCTAGGCGCTTAAGTTTATTGTATTTCTTTCTTTAGATCAAAGTTTTCTTGCTTTAAAGTGAATACTTCCTTGTAGTATTCGTATTGCTTTTTTTTTAGATCTCGGATTTCGTGCTTCAACGCCTGTAAATTTTCTGAGTTTGCTTTTTGATCTAAACGCATTGGTTTGCATCGGTCATTATTTCCTTTATCATGGTCTTTAAATCATCGTTATCGGGACTTTTTCCACTGCTTTCCTGCTTTTTGTTTTTTTTCGGGAGATTTTTTATAGTTACCATGTTCATCTATGTTGCTTGCTGCATCCTCAGTCGAGTATTCATCACTGTTATACCTTCTTACGTTTTTATTGGAGTTCTAGGTGTTTTCTTATTTTTACCAAAAATATCTATTGCTTGTCCTCTGTTCCTTCTTCGTTTTCAGAGTCCTCGCTGTCCTCATTATTGCCTTGCAATCGCAGATATTTATCCATTTCAGCTAATTTTACAACGGCTTGTGTTGACCATATATGTATTACATACTATATTGCTAGCGGCTATGAGTGGGGACGTCACAAATGAAGTGAGACAGACAACCAACTCTTCAATGTATATGGTGCTTATGAACATATTCAAAACGATATAAGATACATTAAATATTGTAACAAAGGAATCCCTGTTAACCGAGAGATGATATAATATGTATTTAAACTACTACATGAAGTACGTATATTAATCACACTGAACCTATGTGACTAAAAAGTGCGCTTGTTGTTTGTACCGCGCCATCATACCTCTATAATAAAGCGCAACACCACATGCTGTGTTAATCCGGCAAAAGTACCAAGGCCTTTTTGTAAACCAACTTCCCATTACTTTTAATAGGGATATCACAGAAAACAATTATTTATAATGTCTATTGGTTGTGTTTTTTAAAACTACGAACACAAGTACATTTCATTTAATAATAAAGAGGTTTTATTACTGCCTTTCTGAATGAGCCCAAATGAGCGATTAAACACCCTCTTATAAATCAATTTTCCTAGGTCACTGCACGACACAAGTTCAGGTGGCATTCGTGGCAGGAAGATCTGCGCTCATCTCACACTAACGCTCGAAACTTTAAATGCGGCATGCGCCACGGGCTACAACTAGTTTTAAAACATAATTTTCATCATGTGCTTCGGCTGCTGTGGAATTTCAAACATTAGAGTGCTGCAGAATTTAATATTACGAGCCCCGTACAGCTTCAGTTGGCCCACATACAAAATTTGTAGTGTTGTTGACATTTATCGTTCAAGGAGCAAAACCAGCCGCTACAATGTAATATCTAAGACAAAATATGCTATTTAGAGGAATATAGGAGGGAAAAAAAGTATCGCTAACGACGAGGATTAAGGCGGTTATGGAAACAACTCTTCTTTTGATGGGAATGACAGTGACAGATGTTTTGATTGTAAAACAGTTAATACAGAATGAGCTATATCAGAGCTGAAAATCACAAATTTCGTTTTTTTTCTTTTTTTAGTCCTAATCAGTTCCAATTGTTGTAATTAGTTCCGTTATTTGTGTGCAATATGTTTTCAAAATAAAAATGCAAAATTTATAACTCTATTAGTTTAAATGTTTTTCAATACGCGCCAATAACTGAAATTTTATCGGGTGGGCCAACTGAAACTGGACGGGGCTTGTATAGGGCGCTTTTAGAGCGAAATGCATTGGCGATCATAATGGTTCGAAATGTGTGATTAAAGCTGCATGTCGTATAAATCAAATAAAACAGCTTGGTAGAGTTAATTCATTCTGTACACAATTGATCAAGTTTAACTGCTTATCTTGCATCGTTCATTTATTGCAACCTTCTGCGGTACTATAATGTCTCTGGAAATGTTGACGATTCGCTACAAAGTAAAAAGATATAGTTGACAGAAGTGCATCAATCTAAAATATAAAATGTTCCAACTGCATACGCGGTTTCTATGCTAAAACCATATAATCTTAGAGGAAGTAACTACTGTAATTTTCATAAATGGAAGCCCTTTTTTATCAAAACGATCAACACTTTACTGCAATACACATATTGAGAACTTCAGTCGATGATAATGATAAGAGTTGCTCAACTGAGCTGTCGATGTTGCTACAATTTCACTCCAATATGCGAATTCTTGCTAGTATGAGGATTGAGCAATTATTAAGAAGGTGCTCTTTCAGATGTAGTTTTGCAAATAAAATTCATACGATCTTGTATTGGAATTCATAACTGTACTTGAAATAGTTCCCCGTCGTTGCTGTTTCTACATGATTACACATTAGATTCGTGATTCAAATGTTACGTTAAATAATTTCTATTAGTTATTAATAGAGGTGACTCTTGGCTTATAATTTTTCTAAAATTTTGAACTCAATTTTGCAATTTTCACTTAAGAATGTTTTTATTCAGAACCGAATTATCCTAAAAGATAGAACACACTATGTTCTACCTGAATGCATTCGCCCCTTTCAAATGCAAAACCACCTGCGATACTAAAATAAATGGAAAATAATATATTCGGCATTTTGTTTACCAATAAGTGTATCAGAATTGTCCAAAAAGCTTCAATCCAAAGTTTGATTAAAATTGAAAAAGAAAATCATTTATGAATTTAATATTTAGGAACAATTTTTTCACTAATTATAAATAAATACAATGCAAAAACTTCAAATATTTTCTAATCCATTAAAATGTCATTTTCTGGCTTAATGTTTTACACAAAATTTCAATCTTTTGAAATTTTGATCAAACTTTAGATACAAGCTTTTTTGTCAATTTTTATTAACAAAATTTTCCAATAAAAAATGCTTAACATGTTTTTTTTTCATTTATTTTGGCTTTGCATTTGAAGAGGAAATGGTTTTTTTGCCCACAACTAAACCAAAATGTGTTCAATCTTTGAAAAATTTGCTTCAAATATTCAAACCCGTTAAAAACTAAAAATAATTATGGGTTGTATATGAAAATAAAAGTTCAAATTATTATTACTAAAAATATAGTGTGATACACTCACACAACTTCCTTTTACAGTGATCTTATAATTAGCCAAAAATTTGATTTTAAATTTTTAAGTATTTGTCAAAAATTTTCAAAAATTGCAAAGTCTGCAAACACGGTACAAAATAGAGCATTAGTTGAAGAGACAATTTTTTTCTAAATTATAAGCTGCATTCAAAAATGTTAATAAAAACAAATAAAAAAAAACAAAATAAACCCATTTTAGAAGTATTCAACTGGAAAATCACCTATCTCACATCAATACACATTAAAAATGTAATAAAAATGTAAAGTTTAAAAAAAATCGTTAAGAGCCGTTTTTGACAAAATCGAAAAAAAACTGAAAAATCACTAGAGTAAACACCTACTTCCGGTTATACAATTTTCTTCAAAAGCTTGCTGTCGCATCTACATAGTACACAAAACTTATATATGAAGTTTCAACGCCATACCTCTTTTCGTTTTTGAGATATTCTGTTCACAGACAGACAGACAGACACACACACAGACAGACCAATGAACAAAAACATGTTTTTTGGTTTCAGGGGACTCTAAAACGTGAAGATCTGTTGAAAACTCAATTTCGAATTTTTGGGGTGAATCACTGCCTCCCACACTTACAAGCCATGCTGTTAGACTTGGCAACATTGCATCTCTGATAGTTAGTGGTCCTAAATTACAATACTCCCATTTGAAATAATTTTGCTTTAAAGAGCACAGTTTTACTCTTTATCATATTTTACTCTGTAATTAACTAAAGATAGCTTCTGTAATGGTGACATTTATTTACATAGTCAAGTAATACAAACATGTAACAGTATACTTATAAAAATAAAACAACTTAACCTATGTAACACATGGATAAAAGAATATTTCTGTAATTATTTTAAAGTTTGTAACTTTCTATACACCACTGCTGATTGAGAGTACAACATATATGCAAAAAATATGGTGCTACAGCTGTAAATAATCTTATTTGAACATAATAAACTTATCTGCTCGGTAACATCTAAATTTGTGTGACGCAAATTGTTCCAAAAACTGCTGGTGTCATCACTTAAAAACACTTTCACTGTTTGTGCATGTCTTTCCAATATTTGTATTCTTCTACATTCAGGATTTGTCCTTTCTTGAGGCGCTTTCGACGACAATATGTTGGTAAATTTGGAAATACGCTTGGGACAGCTTTGTCAGCTAATTGAGGGTAATGCAGCAACAATTCTGCATTTCCCCACTCTCATTTCTAACATTTTCAAATGTATTTTCCATTAAAACGTATTTCACACACGGCAGAACATTTTGTTAGGGTCCAACGTTCTCGTGCTGTTGCACGAAGCCATGCTTTCTTTCGGATCTCATTCATACGATTTTCTTTTAAGGTACTGTTGTGGTTGGTACACAGTGTCTTCGTTGAATTCTAAATATAAAATTAAAAGTTACAAGAAATGCCTTAAAAATGAGGTTAGGTTGTTACTTACCTCAGTGAATTACTTAATAAACCCCATGAATTCTAGCAGCAATTTAACTTGCACTTATCACGAACAGTATAGTAATATAAATAAATGAATTTCGTCAAATTTAGAGCAGTCCAACATATTAATATTTAATCACACGCCACATTTCAACAGACATTTTTATAAATAAACAGTACAAAAATTGGTCTACGATCAGCGTTGCCAAATCTCCAACAACATGGCTTGTAAGTGTAGGAGGCAGTGGGTGAATCCAATACTTCCTTTATCGTAAAAGGAAGTAAAAAAGGTAGGTGGAGTAGTCGATAATACTTCTATCGAGTATGACAGCATTACATATTTCAAGCCCTTTAACTGCACCAAAATACCCTGTTTACTCATGAATTGAGAACAAGCATAGTACAAAAAAAGATTGCCCATAAACAATTGAAATCTTCTAGCAATATGTCCGATTATCTGGTATTTTTTGGTTTAAGGGAACATCGCAAGAAGATATCCCAACAGTGTTACAAAAATCACCTATCAAATCTAGGATCTGAATTAGAAAAAGAACCAACAAAATTTTGGAGTTATATAAGAACTAAGAAGAATTGACATCTCCTTCCCAATGTCATGACATTAAATGAAAATACAGGATCTTCCCCAACAGAAGTAGCTGATTTATTTGCAGTCCACTTCGCACAGGTTTATTCAAATGAGCTCTCTCCTGCCCCAAAGCTTTCTATAAATGGGTACCATAATATAGATAGTATGGAAATCACATCTGATGAAAAACTTGAAAGTCTGAGCCACCTAGATTGTCGGAAGAACCCTGGACCTGATGGAATCTCTCCCTACATGCTGACACAATGCAGATTTGTACTTTTACACCCTTTATTTTTGCTGTTTAACTTGTCTTTAAAGAAGGGAATTTATCCTGATTTGTGGAAAGCTTCCTTTGTAACACCAATATACAAGAATGGTAATAGATCAAACATAAAGAACTATCGACCTATATCAATTTATTATGTCACAAATTCCCAAATTATTTGAAGCCCAAATAACAACGCAGTTAACTTCCATATTTAAAAATTATATACACCCTATGCAACATGAATTTAAGAGAGGAAGGTCTACAGTGACTAATTTAATTTTATATGAACAGTACATATTGGATGCTTGGGAGAAAGGTCAGCAGGTAGATTCGGTATATACGGACTTCTCCAAAGCATTCGATATGGTGAATCACAATATATTAGCTGCAAAATTATATGCTATGGGTATTATAGGAACTCTGTTGTTATGATTTAAAGATTATTTATACGAAAGGAAACAAATAGTCAAGATACATAACTACCATTCACGAATAATTGTTGTTCCATCAGGTGTCCCACAGGGGTCACACCTTGCCCCATTTTTAATGAAATGTTTTGCAGATCATTATTATTTGCTGACGACTTAAACTTATTTGCTTGAATTAACACTAGACTTGACTGTCTGCGTATACAGGGTGATTTAGATAACCTATCTAAATGGTGTAAAACAAATGGAATGATACTAAATTTATTATATTCCATAGATCAGCTGACTATATTAAGTACAACTACAAAATTAACAATGAAGAAATTCAACCTGTCAATACAATTATGGATTTAGGGATTATGTTTGATTCTAAATTAACTTTTAGGCCCACCGCCCACGGTGCGACTGTTTTGAGACAAACGTTGCAAATCAGTTGATCTTGCAACTCTTTTGTAACCCTGCAACGTGTAGTAGTGTGGAACCACACACGAGTCGATTCAAATTAAACTAGTTTGCAATCAGTCAAAATCGGTTGTACACGACCATTGTTCCACAGTCGCAGTTGCATTGCAGTTAGACGTTGCCCCGTTTTCAAGGTGTTTACCACGTGGTTATTTTATTTATTTCAAAATGGGTGATCAAGACATTCAATAAAAAGCTATAAACTTTCTATCTGTTTGAGACAGTTCCTGTGCTGCTACAAACAGTCTAGAATTCAGATTTCCCCTTATGTATGGATGGACCCAGTACTCCCTTTGTGTCCTGCGGTATCGATAATAATCAATCATGTCTTCCTCATCTGATTCAGAATTTAACATTGTAAAAATTATTAACTGCACTGCTATACCAACTGATTGAAACTGTTTCATAGTGAGTCGTAATCCGTGTGCGTGTAGAAGTTTCATATTAGCTGTAAACTGGTTGCAGAGTAAACTAGTTTACAACCTTTATCTCAAAACAGTCGCACCGTGGGCAGTGGGCCTTAATCATCATATTAATTACACATGCGGGAAAGCTTTCAAAATATTAGAATTCCTGTTAAGAAATGTTAATGAAATTAACAACCTAAAATGTAAAATTGTATTATACCTACTGTTTCCTAGTTAGATCGATTTTAGAATATTCCCCCACGATTTGGTCTCCTTACTACAATATTTATAAGGATAAGATTGAAAGGATTCAGCGTAGGTTCTTGAGAAATGTAGCTTATATGTTAGGTGAACAACATTATGTAGTAGGTTATGATTTTCTTTTATCTGCTTGTAATATGAATACAATGGAAGAGCACAGAAATATAGCTGATCTTTGTATACTTTTTAAGATTATTAACAGCCTTGAGATGATATCATTTAACATATCTGGGAGGAATCTCAGAAGTAATACTCTTTTACAACTCCTTCCACAGCTCAAATTATGCTATAAATTCACCCATAAATAGAATGGTACGACTCGGAAATTCCTGCGAAATAGATTTTTTCGACAAGTCGTTAACTACATTTAAAAATGTTTTAAAAAATCAAATTCACACTTTGTCTTAATACTGTATACCTACCTATAATTCAAATATACGGTATTTACAATTATAAATTGATTGTCCAATATTGTGTCTACAAATCTTACTGATAATTATAATGTCACGTGATATTTATTCATGTTTGTATTATGTGAAAATGGTGCTCGTAGATAAAGAATTATTATTATTACTAGTTATATTACAATTAAATAAAGGGAGGGAGGTGGTTCAGATTCTTCCGAACACATCAAAGTCATTAAAATAATTCAAAGTATATTAAAAATACATTAAAATTGTATAAAAATATAGTATACGTCAATAAATACTTAATGGAAAAATATTCGCCTTTCTAGAAACTGGTTTACCCTGCCGAAATAAAATAATTTAGTGGTTTATACTGACAAAAAAGTGAAAGCCCTACCTTAGAATGTTAGAATGTGCTGCGTGTGCAGATTTCCCTGCAGAAAGGGCAGCCAGCACAAAACCATACCTAATGCACCCAGCGACGATTGGCCAAAACTGGGACACGGAAGCTGCTCTCAGAAGAGGCCGTGGACTTCTTGCTGCGTTTGCACCTCTTCTTTCTTCGTTTCGACGTCGCTACTACACCCTTTGCACAAGACTAGCCCTTACACAGAAGTAGAAAGTATGGTTATGGCATTATAAATACATGCAAATTCTAATTTTTGTCAGTAGTTTACATTACTTGAATACTAAAGCAATCAAAAATATATTTTTTAGTAATATACTTACTTAAAATTACATCAGCATCAGGTTCAAATGTCAACAGAACAACCGATAAAAGCCGAAAACGCAAAACATAATAAAGCACACATCCAAGGATTCCAAGGCAATTTTTAGTGTCATGCAACTGATTTTTGGATGGTATAACCTACCGAAGCCGCGACGTCAGTACTGGCGGTAATGTTCAAAACGATGTATGAGACATTAAATATCTCAAAGAAGAAAGCTCTGAATTACAATTTATGAAACTTGTTAAATAAGAAAAAATAATTTATTCAACGACTACTGAATGATAACTGACATAAAGACTCACAAATTTACAGTGAACATTTCTTATCACTAAAGATTCTATGAAGCACTGGGCTAGGAATTACTTAATAAGCACAATTTATGTTTATTTAACGACCATTAGTGTTTTTAAAAAGCATTTATTTCAATACTCAAACCCTATACGCATAAATACGTCGAAGATCTGATCAATACATTTGAATCAGGGCAGGCTAACCGGAGTGTTGAGACAGACAGTGACGGATTACAATATAGGCGAACCAGGCACGTGCCTAGAGGTGTAGAGATGCACAAGAAAAAGGGCGCTCAGGGGCGTACGGCGCCAAGCAAGTTGCATAAGTTTTTCTTGCCAATTTACCAATTTCCTAAACAAATATCAAATAGTAGTGGGACATGCTCAAAAATTAAATGTAACAAAAATATTATACCACCATTATGGCAGTATATTATTTGCACATTACATCGTAGACCGTATAACAAAAATATTATCGTTGTATATTCTCGATCTAAGGGAGGTGGTATCTTAAATTTGTGCATACGGGCGCAGCAGAACTAAATTGGAAACAGCATCTTAAGTAAACGTTTATCTCTAAATAATGCAAGGTCTCCAGAGAGCGCCTTGCGTTCTCATAGGCGTCATCTAGAAACAGCTTGCACTCCAGCATACGATGCAAGCTTATCTTTAAGCTACAAAGCGTTTCTAAATACGTAACTCACATACCTGGTACGTGATATAATGCCTCCCTCTATTAGAAAGGAAATCATGAAAAAAATAAATTTTTACTATAATTTCTAAGGAATTATTGTGATTGGTTTTGGAGCTATATTATTTATTCTATTTCCATTAAAATAATGCAGGTGTATACAGTTTTTTAGGCAAGTTTTTTAACTATTTCTCAAAGCCAATATATCGTCTAAATCGATATTTTCTGAATGTATCGATGGGAGTTTATTTATTTGTTGTTCTTTGGCATGTGTGGAGTTTATCATTAGCCACTGGATTAACTCGTTTATTAAGGTAATAATTTGTATTTACTAATTTACTCATTATACTTTGCTACACAGAAAGTGCCTCCTAATAGCGCAACGTGGAGTTAATCCGACATTTTTGCAGCACCCTGTACTTATATCTGTGAGAATGTATTTCACTATGAGGTACCTACATAAGTGATACATCAGTCAGACTTGTCAATATCATTCTTTGCCCCTATGTAACATTAAGAAACTAAAATTATATAAGCATTAAATGGATATTTTAGTAAGTTATTTATATGCTTTAAACCTACCAGATATGTATAACATTCTATCATAATACCATTTCTTCGATGGCTTAATTTGTATTTATTATATTGTAACAACCTTGGGGTCAGGCCGTTGTCTATATATGACTCAGCGTCCCGTGCGACGCTTGAGTCAGCGTTCCAGATCATGCCAGAAAGTGTAACGACCTTCGGGCCGGATCGCATCAGAACATTCCAGAACATTCCAGAACGACCTTTTACGGGAACACGTCAGCGTCGCAGGATTAATCGAGCAAGGTCTGGACGTTTCTAGGATGACTCACCCGGCATGTATATAAACCGATGCAGTGGGAAAAATTGAGTTGTCATCCAAACTCGAAGCGCGTAAACTCCAATATAAATGAACCCGTGTGTACATAACTCTAGTGAAATAAATAAAGCGTGAATAACAAATAAATATAACCATATAAATCATTAATGTTAAGTCGTAAATAAATAAATGAAGTATATCTGTTGGTAGAATTAGTTCCTGTATTTATAAATAATGTGTGTTCCGCGTTTAATAGTTTATTTGTAAATAGTTAAGATAAATCGTTGTAAATAAATGTTTAATACAAGAAGCGTCGTATAATTTTTTTAATAGCCCGAAACGTAAAAACGTAACAATATGTAAGGCAGGTAGACGTGTGTTGTGAGCAATCCTCTAAAATTTAACGCGTTTAAATAAACGTGTTGAACTGTTGCTATCTTAAGTTCATACTGTAGACTGATAATCAAGGTATTATGTCAGGTGAACTGTTAATTTAGAACATATATTTAAAGTGATGCAGTTGTTTTTATGTGAAAAAAAGCCAGAAACAAGAAGCAAAAAAATTAAAAACATGTCATCAGATGAAAAATTGAATTTTATAATAGCCGAGATTACAGCAATTACTGGGAATATAACTGAAATAAATACTAAAATTAATAATTTAACAAAATCTCTCAACGGTGTTGAAATGTTGGATGTTATTGTCTACACGGGCTGTTATTGTCTGCGCAATTGAACAATGAAGTCATTGTTTGAAAGTCTGCACGACTGCTAAAAATAATAATTGAATGAAATTTTTTGCTGAATGTATTTAATGACGTCCATAATCGGATAAACCGGATATTATTGTCTAGAGATTCAAACCTGTCCAGACTTGCGGATGTGATTGTTTGAAAATGTGCAAGGCTGGTAAAAAAATAATTGAACAATAGAACCATTGTTTGAAAATCTGCACCCTGGATGTTTTAGTCTGCGCAAGTCATTGTTTGTATTAAAGACGATTAGAAATAGGGTTGATTGTAGAGTGAACAAATATTTTAGAAATACTATATGATGTATATAATAAAGGGATTTATGAAATATCCCAATGTTTTATTGGTTGAAAATTTGTCTGAGGTTCTGGGTGAGACACGAGTGACTGGAATCTGATAGCTGATAGTCTCTCGCATATTTTGACTGTTATTAAATATCAGTTAGTAGGTTAAACGTTTGAAGTAGTTTAGTCAAGCTTATACACATATATAATTCCAGCAGTAAACTGGTAGGAAGATAACACATATAAGTACGGTGGAGTCTTAAACAGCAGAATTTTATAATACAAAACGCAGCGATGAAAGAATCGTGTGCGGATCATATTTAACCACCCAGCATCTTTCAGTTTATAAGTTATCTCGAAGAGTCAGCAGCTTCCGCGTGCCAATCTCATAAAGAGCCCACCTTTGTTCTTGTGATAGCACCTTGGTTTTAAGAACGTTATGGTAGTACTAGATGTATTTATCAAATATGTGAGATTATTTCCAGCTAAAAGAGGCAGAACTCAAAATGTTTTGAAAAATGTAAATGAATATATTATAGAATTTCTAAAACCAAAGAAAATATTAGCAGATAAAGCAACTTATTTTAAAAACTCAAGGTTTATAAATACTTAAGGATTTTAACACATAATAAACACTTTGCTTGGGTACGGTACATATGATCATTAAATGATAAAGCATTCAATAACTACAAAAATAAAAAGCAGCTTAAAATATTGTTCCTAAAAGGAGCGGTGGTTTAGTTTTATCATTGGAATTTCTATTTCTTTTAACGGTATTTGTAAATCATTTGTAAATAGTCCAGTTTTGGTTGCCACGAGCATAGCAGGGATCTGACGAATAGACGACTATAAAAGGTAAAGGGCTTACGAAGCTTACAAAATGAGTCTATTAACCGTCAACTTAAAACAACACATACATATTAAAGGAGAGTAGTAATATCAAATATACCTGCTACTAACAGAGTTAATAAAAATTTAATCATAAATTAGATAATAATAAAATTTTGTAAACAGACAGTAATATTAATCTAAAATTGAATTAACTAAAATTAAGTATTTATCAAATATTATTAACAAAGTTGTTAAACGTATGATACAGGCAGTTATTAATTACTTAATAAATAGAATTGTCGTATATCTGGTATTATAGTTATTCATGGTTTATGTCTTAATCTGATTTCTATAGTCGAATAAAGTTGAATAACTAAGGTTATTGCAATTACATGCTAAAGACTGTGCACAGGAGGTAAGATTAAAATCAAAATTTTTAAACTAAAACCTTAGAATAAGAATTAAATTAAATAAATCCAAATAAAAGCTATTAGATCACAGCAATATATTAGTAAAAATACTCTAATTAATAAGGATGCTATACATGATACCCAATGGTGAGAGGCAGTTTCATTTTTTTTTTTTGATAAAAACTTATCTAGATCGGTTAAAAATCAGATGTATTAGAAAAAATATCAAACTTGTTTAAAACATTTTGTAACTAAACAATCACATTAGAAATTGTGTAAATAAAGCTAAAATTATAATGCTTGAAGAAGGTGCAGAATTTGCAGACTATGCAAAGAGAATGTGCAAAGAAATTAAAATCAAAATTTTAAAAGAAAGCCCTGAGAATAAGAAGTAAGCCCAGGTCTACGTGGGGGTTTCTGCGCAGGTTTTGGAGGGACTCAGTATTTGGCGGCAAATTTAAATTCTGCGCAGGTTTTGGCGGAAAATTCAAATACTGCGCATCATTTTGGTGGTAAATTTAAATTATGCTCAGGTTTTGGCGGAAAATTCAAATTCTGCGCAGGATAAATGAACCAATTTAGATTTTGCAGGTGTTAATAGGAACTATATTTGCACGTAGCCAGTGTCAGACTTGTTTAAGCTGTGTGGGCGCCTGGCTGGATGTTATTGTCTGACTATTTTGCTAAATGCGGTTAAAAATAATTGTATAGAGCCATTGTTTGAGGATGCTATACATGATACCCAACAGTGAGGTACAGTTTTATTTTTGCCGGATAAAAAACTTATCTAGATTGGTTAGAAATCAGATGCATAAGACAAAACCTCAAACTTGTCTAAATCATTTTGTAACTAAACATTCACATTCGAGACTGTAATAGTGTAAATAAAGCTAAAATTAGAATGCTTGAAGGAGGTACCGAATTTGCATACTATAGAAAATACCTGTCCAGACTTGTTTAAACGGATATGGGCGTCTGGGAATGTGCAAGGTTACTAAAAGTAAACCGCATGTTGGTAATGAGAAGAGTCAATTACCACCATTATCAGTGTCTGGGTTCAAACCTGTACAGACCTGTTAAAAGAGCTGTAGACCTGTTGAAAAAAATCACAAGGAAATATGAAAATCCGGTTTCTATCCCGTACAAACTAGAGCTGGCAGCTGCTAAAATGGGAAGCCCAAAATATTAAAACAGTTTCAAGTTGATGACTTCTACCTTATAGATATAACACATGACTTTGCTAGCATTTTTATGGATATGTGTGATTACTTAATGACTAATCACAACTTTTGCCTCGTAGACAGCGATAAAAACAGTTGACTGTCTAATATGGATGAACTCGAATTAAGATATATAACAAATTTATTTGTCAAAAGTCCAGGAGTTAACAAGAAAATCGGAAACCATATATTATTGACACACGATTAAAAGAAACATTTACGTCTTCCTTGGCACAGACTTAAAAGATAGATAATGTGTTCGATCATCTGGAGGACTATTTAAGTGTACTGGTAGGCAGTATTTAACATAATACAAAGTGTTGGGGCTAAAGAAGCATTGGGAAATCCGAAAATACCTGTCCAGACTTGTTAAATGTTGAATGTGAGCGTTTGGAAATGTGCAAGGTTTCTAAAAAAAATAAATGTACGGTTAAGAAATTTGCTTAAAATTTACTGAAAATTTACAGACATTGGCAAATCTAGGACACTGTTTGTAAGCTCCGAATATAAATATTACGTGTTTTTCCTGTACTTTATTAAATACTTAAGTCAAATAAGCAGGTTATAACTGAATATTTATTAATGGCAAAACTCTTCATTACAATTTTAAATAACAAAAATGTTAACAGCTATACCAAGGAGTGATACAGTATAAAATATAAAATGATAATATGATAATAAACATGCTACATGTACAAATTTGGAAATGTAAAATTAGGAAATATTTTAATTAAAAATAAATTCAGGCAGTTATTGCTACACTAACCGTGAAAAATTCAGAAAATTTACTTCCAACTACTACCAACTTCTGACATATAGAGAATATACACAACTAATACAAACATGATACGTAGGTATACAAGTTTCACTGAAGATATAAGTATAAGAGAATAATTCAAAAGATTCGCATTTTATATGGGAATTGGTTTGTAGCGTATTTGACATCCATTTTGGTATATCCAAGTTTCGTCTAAATGTGTAAAATTCATTTTTTTCTTCAGATTTTAAATACTGCAAATATTTTCTTAAAAATCTGACTTTCTTAGCCTGTAAATGTTTCTGTTCAGTAAGAATGTATCTGGGGCTGATTTTCTCATAATTGCAAACAATTTTTCTAGTGATCCTATACATTATAAATTTTGAAATCTCATAGCGTAATTTTTCACGTGCCAATTTTAATATATTCTCCAAATTAAAATATTGTGTCCTCTCTAATGCCATAATACAGAAAATATTGCGATGGTTTTCTTTTTAGATTTCAAGTTATGCTATTTTCAACAGCATTATCTTTTTCGTCGGTACTAACAGTTCTTAAAATTGTTATATACAACACCTAAAAACGTTGTTCCACATCTTCATGCATATTAACATATTAGGTAAAACTTAAATACTTACCGATAAACTGTCTGCAACCATATTGCGTAAGTGCGATTTGCACTTCTGTTTTGTAATTTCAAATAGCAACGACAACCTGTGTTAAATTTTTGAATTTGGCATTTTGACTTTCGTAATTTTAATAATAACTACGATACGATACACCGTTAAATTAATTTCAAATATGGTCTGCTCTGAATTCTAAAATTTAGATTTGGAGTATATACTTGATACGAGTCGACTTTCCAAACAAAAACAATGCACATATGTGCTAAAACGCTCCGCCGAGTCCAGTCGGCAAAGAAATTGCGAAATTAACAGTTCGGCCAGAGCGGACGGATTATAAAAATCCTCAAAAGCCGACAATAAAACGCTTTGACCGCCCGGGGCAAAGCGACCGTTAAGAAGCAATACGCATTTAAAATCAAGTAAACAAACAAACCTCTATTCATGCGGCCCTGCACGGATTTGCCCCGCGCAAGGAGTTTTTAGAAACAGAAAAATGTCAGCCAACAGGCGGAAGGAAAGAAGAAATCCAAAAGGCAAAAATCACCAAACGCGCTCGTTTTTAAGAAAATTCATACCGCTGCCAAGCAGAAATAGACCGACAGATCCATAATTAAAATCACGAATTTAGAACAATTGTTCGACCATAATTTCTATGAAGCTGGAGCAGGCTAATAAAGGTTTGAGGGCAGGACCATCATAAAAAACCCGCGTCGGAAAACAACAGCAAACCGGCAAATATAAGAACTTTTGCAGGATTCCTAATATTTTAATTAACTTTTTCCAACAGCAGTACAAAGTACTGAACAATAGTTTTAGTTGGTGATGTAGGAAATAATGACATAACAGATATATGTGTTTTGTGTTTGCTATCACATACCATGGAATCGTGGACAGATATAGTTAATAGCATTTTTTGAATGGATATATAAGTCTGACTTAAATTAGCCATTCCGTCTAGCAACCATATTACATCTGAGGTTACCGCTTCTGCTAGATAATTTGTCTTATTTGATGACGGAACATCAACAATCATTGCTAAACTTGTTGATTTAGCACTTTTTGGAAGGAAACACAACAGTGGGTAGAGTGCTTCCGGAAATGTTGAAGAAATTTAAGCACACTGGCCCATAAATACCACCACTACCTTAATTATTTTTTATTGCAGTTAAACATTTTGTAAGTTTGCTGTTTGTTTTATATAATCGATTACCTTTAATTTGATACCCAACAAGAACGTGTTTGGTTTTTAATTTTTAAAAAATCAGTCATTTTGGATTCAATGGCGGTTAATTATCACTTCATTTTATTAGATTATAACTTGCAGTATACACAGTAATCGCCAAACAGTTGGCATCAAATGGGAAACACTTTTATTTAGAGTTTTTTGGAAAATCAACCCTGGCAATCGGAGGTTGTTGAAAAACATTACAAATGGACCAACAAAAGTTGTCACGTAACCTCCGTTATCTGTAAAATTTTTATTTTTTTAAAAGTAATTGTAAAAATTGAATTTACTAGCCAAGATAGAGAAAAAAAATACAGAAAATTTGTTTAAAATGGGCGTTTCTATCTAAATACTTTATTATGTTTCGAAATTTTTAAGAAAAAATAATAAAATTTAGAACACTAGATAAAGACAAATCTCATTAAAAATTAGTTTTTATAAAAGTTCAAGTTAGCTCAAACTAACACACGCTAAAAATTCTCATTGAAATCTTACTTAATTTCCGAAAAATAGCACTTTTTAAATTTTGACAATTTAGAAGAACGCTATTTTCTAACTAAGTATAAATAACTCGGTATATCTGATAGGAAAGAAATAGATTTTCAAAGAAGCACAAATTATTGCCATAAAGTTTTTCGAAAAATCAAAAATAAAAATTTTTCTCGTTTGATGCCGACTTTCTGGCGGTCACTGTATAGATCATGAAAATAGACATTCTGGTTTTTAAAACATACTTACTTTATTTGTATTTTAAAATAATACGTTATTCCCAAATAGCTCTTCCCTCATCTTTATCTGATCCCCTATGGCGATAGTTCGTGACCCATCTTCTAATTGTCTTGCGAGATAGAGTCACTGCAACATTAAATTCTTGCCGGAACTGTCGCTGTGTTTGAATAATTGAAGCAGTTCTTAAAACGTGTTCTACATAAAATATTCTTTGAGCAGTCGGCCAACGCTCCATATCTAACAAAACTTGAGATATGAAAAAACATTTAATAGTTACAATCATTGCAACTTGATTTTCAACATTTTTGTAATTAACGATTCAAATGGGATCACTCTAAATTTGACACCCTTTAGTTAGAACATCCACTATTAGATACTCGGTGTGTTATTTATGCTGACAGCAATTGCTAACTAAATTTATTATTGTTGCAATTTAAAAATAATTACAACAAAACTTAACAACTTCAAAACAATTCTGGCGATTGGTTTGGCCGTAAATAAATATTCAGCAATCTTAATTTTTACCGCTTTTAGCGCTTTGTCCAAGTCAACTAATTCGGCTTTTGGGCATTTTCGTTGATATGACCCCTCACAGGATTCGACGTTTTGTCCACGCTAACTATTTCGGCGATATGTCCATCGACACAAATCGGCGTTTTGAACAAAATCGAGCGACGCCAACTTTCAGATCAATGTGGCGTCATTTTGCACGATTGGGCAATTTGTCCATTTTCGGCGATCTGTCCACCGGCAGCATTCGGCGTTTTGGGCATTTTCGGCGTTTTGTCCACGCTAATGAATTCGGCGTTTTGGGTATGATTCGGCGATTTGGGCATTAAAATAAGATTCGTCGTTTTGTCCATTCGGCGTTATGTCCTAGACCCAATTGGACGAATTTCTGCAGCATTATAATACTATTCTGTCCCATTCGTGATTTTTACCCTGTATCCATCAGGTCTTATTTTTATCAATGATAAAGCTTGATCTATGTGCAAGTTATTACTTTTATCTATTTTACAAAAATAAACAAAATATAATCTTTTTGAGGTGCTCACCCTTTATATATTTCTCCGAAATTTTATCGGTTTTATGCCAGGTAGACGTATACTATGCATACAAACTATCGTCATTCACCAATAGATATTTTTTGAGTTATACCGCCAACAAACAGACAGACAGACGGAATTGAGAAAACCTGTTTTTCGTCATCTAGGGACTCACATTTTTGTTTTTTGAACATAACTCAAAAACTAATGTTATGTATATATTGTTGTGGTCTTAATGCTTTTATTTTATTTTATTTAAATTTAATAGTATTCTCAGAATTTTATCAAAATTGGGTTCTAAATCTTACCTTTTTATCCACAGTTTGCGCATGCATTTGTAACAACTTTAATGGTTAAACTTTTAATCTCTGGGTTACTGTTGAATTTAATTAAGACATACACAATAACATTTATAATACTTTAAATTGAGGCAATTGTATTTATTAAAAATATATCTGAATTTGTCATATTTAATAACAATTGTTTATATACTTGTAAACTAATTAATTGCATTCAATTCAATTTTATACTAGCTATACTGTATGTTTACATAATTTAATTACTTAATTATTAATGTTTCTTTGATTGAATTATTGCTTATTTTAATCAATTTATTATACGTAAATATTTCTGTTGTTTAATTGAATTCAATTTCATATTTTTAAGTAGCAGATAAATGCCTGTGATTACTGTTTTTTTAAATCTGTTTTTATTCTACTTAAAGTTTTTATACACTTACTTGGTAATGTTTCGTTTCTTCGAGTTCTAATTATTTTCAATATACGAGCCCTAACCACTATACAGGGTGATTTATGACATGTGTGCCAAACGGTAACCAGTGATAGGGGAGGCCATGTTCGACTAAATACAGCCCGCGAAGGAACTCTTCTGTTAGGAAATCTGCGCTGATATTCAATACACGCCCCTCGACTGTTACCATTACAAAAACCATACACATATACCATATCTGCATACTCTATAGCACTAAGATCTTCCATTGTACCTAATACACAAACACCTAACACTTGTATCTGTCAAAATATTTATTTACCTTTGTTATTACTCGTAGTTTGTTTCATAGGTAACGTGATAATTGCTATAATAATAGTCGATTAAAGAAAATTTTAAAATCGCTACAGCTCAGTAACAAAAGCATATCGGACATATGTTTTTATAAAAATTTTTACTCAAAATGGCCTCCCCTATCACTGGTTACCGTTTGGCACACATGTCATAAATCACGCTGTATATTCGGCCATTCCAATAATTTTATTTCCTTCACGTAAAAACAGAGTGTTATGATTGAATAAAAAACAATTAAGGTACAACATTTTCTTTTCGTTAAAACATGATAAGGAATCTTCGAAATCCTTAATCCTTCATCCGCAAATGCGGTGCCTTAATTGTTCTCCGTCCACTCATAAAATCCTGTTTTACGTTAGTAGGGTAAAATTATTGAAATGGCAGAATGTATAGTGGTTAGGGCTCGTATTCCAATCCAATTGGTATCTGCATCAGCTATCCTTCTCGTTGTAGTCAGCAATTCTTTTTGACCATAGGCTCTATACACTCACTAAGTCTTTCTCGATTTTACACTTATTTCTTCTATATGGCACTACTTATGAGTATGACATTATATAATTGTACATACCAGTATTGTATCATGTAAAGTTGACTATTTAATTTAGTTTAAAATTGAACTTGTGTAAATCGAATTAATAAATTTTAAACACCATTTGTTCTTGTTATTTTTAAAATATCCACCAAAAACCTTGGTTATATCACTCGATATTCTATTTTTAATTTTTATAATGTTTGTATTTGTCATTAATCATCCCTTTTAGGTTAACACTTCTCAATTATATCTGCCTCCAATTATATGATGATATTAACCATTTTATACAAAAAATTTGTAAGAATTAAAATGCTAATATTTAGTTCTTTCAAATAAAGCCCGACTAACAGAATAACCTTGAATTAGTTTGAATTACAGTTGCAACCACAAATGGACTATTTATTACTGAAATGCTAATGCATTGTAGGAAATAGAAATTTTAATGATAAAAGGAAGTTATTTCAATCAATATCCTATTATGAACATTATTGTTAAGCTGCTTTATTATTATATCATTTTAAACTGCTTTGTCATTTAAGTGTTAATCTAACGAAGGCAAATTTCATCGTGAAAAGCTATAGTTTGAAAATGCGAAAGTAAATGCCACTATCATTATTTGAGGAGAAAACATTGTCTTTGCCAACACAGCTCTCGTTCTAGGTGAGCCCAAATAGGCTTACTAGAAAATAGAAATCAATAACTATTAGCAAAATTGTCCATTTAAAAGAAATGGCATCAATCGCCGATTTATCCAAATAGATTACATCCAAACAGCTGTCAAATACAAAACTTATATCAGTGCGTCAACTATTGGACGTTATGTTCTATTTCCATTCATAGTTGCGAATTCGCATTACATATGTGAAATACGCGGCCGGTATAAAGAAGGTGTATTTTTTTAGTTTCATGCAATAATAAAATACCTTAAAATATTTATATATTTATTTAGATAATAATTGATCAACAACAATAGCCAATAATAGGACAACATAAAATAAAAATATTGGAACAAACAAATAAATCTACATACAAAACAAAAATGATGAGTTGCATATTTAGTTAAATGCTAAAAATAATTAATAATTCTAAATGTAAAAGTAAAGATAATATAATGTTAATTATAATTATGTTTACTTCGCTCAGAAACTGATTTAAAAATATAAGATAATGTGCTACAGTCTAAGTCAGCGCCGTTACATAAAGTGTTATAATTACTACACATTACATAAATGGGAGATCTTAAAGTTAAATTTGTACGCGCTGCGTGAAGATAAAACATTGAAACTTGCCTACTATGTAGTCGTGGTACATGAAAAGATAGTTTTTCATGTAGAAACGAGCAATCGATTTTGTTATGTAATAGATCGTATACAAATTTAACACTGATATTAACCCTGCGACTTCAGTTCGACTCAAATTAAAATATATTTAATACAATGTTATGGTCAAATCCTTGCGGCGGATAAACATGATATGTTTTGAAACACAGAAATTTTAAGAATTTTCTTTGAACATTTTCAATTGTATTTTTGTGGCAATCATAGTATGGAAACCAAACAAGACAACAATATTCCATCGTAGATCTAACAAAAGAAAAATATAGTATCTTCAGAGCATACATATTAGTGAAATCTTTGCAATTACGCAATATGAAATCCAAAGCCTGATTAGCAGACGCAACTGTTTCATTAATATAAGTAACAAATGAACAATCTGATTCAAATGTTACTCCGAGATCCTTCGCGGAAGTGCATCGTGATAATATTTCAGAGGAAATCAAATAATAAAACACAACTGGAGAGCTCCTGCGTGTGAACGTCAATATTTTACATTTCTTAATATTAACGGTTAGTTTATTTGATTCGCACCATTTAAACATGTTGTCAAGATCAACCTGGAGCATCAGACAATCCTCACTGCCAGTAGGTAACAGAAGAAACATTTTTAACATCATCGGCAAACATCAATATCTGGGTTTGTATAATAGGACTCAGATCATTGATAAATAGCAAAAAGAGCAAAGGCCCAAGATTTGATTCTTGAGGAACTGCAGAGGTGGCGGTGTAATATAGTGAGTTGTAGCCATTATAAGTGACATACTGAGGTCTACTTTTTAAATATGATTTAACCAAAGAAATATATGATAGACTAAATATGAAACTACAGAGCTTAGCAATTAAGATATCGTGGCAAACTTTGTCGAAGGTTTTCGATAAATTTGTGTAGATCACATCAACTTGGCCATAATCTTCCAGAACTTCGGAGACAAATTGTGAAAAACTACACAAGTTTGTGACAGTTGAACGACTGAACAAATCCGTGTTGATGAGGAGAAATATAACATTTAACATTATTATAAATGTGCCCGTAAAGTACCATTTCAAATACTTTAGCAAACTTACATGGATCGACAAGGGTCTATAGTTAGTGACGTTAGATAAGTCTCCACTTTTAAATACAGGACAAACACGAGCAATTTTCCAAGTACGTGGAAAAGGAGACGTTTTTAGACTTAAGTTAAACAGTATTAAAAGAGGATACATAAAAGCTTCTCTACCAATCCTTAATAACTGTATCGAGGTCGTAATCAAAGCGCCCGAAGGCATCACCTGGGGAACACACACACGGTCTACACCGTACGCTAGTCGGGGAAGAAAGAAGAAATCCTGCTCGAAGCCACGCAGCTTCGGATATTCGGAAAGAGGGGACGCGCATTTTGCCCCAAAAACTGCATCAGGCCATCGCCAGATGTGCCGAGGCCTGCTTGCTGGTAGAGAAGTCGGGGTAAATTTGATAGCTCTCGCCCGTTCCCACTCGCACAGCTTATTCTTTCTGTTAACGTATTTTACTTGATCTTTGGGGTTGATGAAAAGACAAGTGCTCTGGACTGCTGCCCAGGAACGATCGTGAACCGGCACATGTCTTGAAAACGTACGTTTGTAAGGGCCGAGTATGAATTTGAAAATGACGCTTAATTTCTCGCCTGGCCCTAACATATTTTGATAATAAAGCTGGAGAGTTATAAGTTTTTTGAAACGATTTTGGGAATTCCTTGTAGATACCGAATAGTAATGTTGTTTTTACCTTTAGAAATCCTGTCGTTAAGTTCAGCACGCAGTTTCAAATATTCACGTTGGGAAGGCGTTTGATCTGGTCGAAGCGTTACTTATTCACCATTTAATTTAAGTTGCAATTTATTACGTAGTATTGTTAGTGCATCCGATGGATTATTTAAAGTGACTTTTAAGGGGCGAGGTTTGTTATCGGATGTTCCTACATAAAAGCACATTTTAATATTATCTGTGTTTATGCTTTGTAGTTGACAGTTTTAACCTTATTTTGATCTTCGGCAATACGAATTTCAGCATTATGAGCAGAGCTCTCACTAATGCTATAGTAGATAATAATATTATGTGCACGTCGATGACGTTCAGCTACTTGAGTTATGATTTCTTCTTTTTGGTCGAAATCTAAGACTGCAGATTTATTGATATACAGTGTGTCTCACTTTAGACGCCCCACCCTAGTATTTTCTTTATATATTATCGATTTAAAAAATAGTTCTTTTTTTTTATTGTATCCCTCACTAAATTCTACTTTTAGGCAGGGCTGTAGAGTCGGAGTCGGAGTCAGGAGTCGGAGTCGAGGAGTCGGAATTTTTAGGGTGGAGTCGGAGTCGGAGTCGGAGTCCGTATAAATTACCCGACGCCAAAAGCTATCAAACTATTTGAACGACTGTAGTACTGACTATTTGAAGACTCAGATTTAATAAAAATCGATTTTTCTTTATTTATGTTAGTTTATAAAAATGTACGTGCACTACTATAACATGTTAATTCATAGGTCCACTAGTGTGCAGAGTGTGTTCTAGAATCAGTGTGATCACCGCTTGTAAATTTAAATTTTTGTCAAACTATTTAAAATGCCGACGTTTTTCTTGTACAGAGTAGTAGACTGTTTTTCTATATCTTACCAATAACTGTTTTATGTGATTAACAATAAAACAAGCATAGTGAGTATTAATACTATTATTAGTATTATCTCTAATGTCTAACTTTCATAGTGCACCTTATTTTTATGTTTTAACTGATTCAAGATGTATTTTAAAAGTTAAACCAGTTTCAGAATTTGGTTATATTGTTACTGTTCATGGTGTTTTTGTTTAATTGGCAATATTTGAAGAGCACTTCTTTGGTGTATTTGTTTTGTTGATTTGGCAAAATATAAAAAAATAATATTTAAATCAATAATTTTGATAATTAAATTCCTCCATTAAATTCATTATTTCAATCAAATAATTTAAATCTGCTCAACCCTGCTCAGACGTCAGACTATTTGAATTTTCTATGACTCAGTAAACTTGTATTATGTAGGCACGTAGTAAATGACGCCTTAAGAAAATAATCTACTACGGAATGTAGTTAGTACTGTTAGTTTAGTAAGCAGGTAAGAAACTGTCTTGTTATAACAATGGCATTTGCACGTTTATGAAATTTTGCCATGAAATGTATTCTTCCAAAAGTAAATTTTATCCTTTTCCTCATTAGAGTTTGTAAAGCTCTCTGTGTATTTGTACGTGAAATCAGTACGTTGCTGGAAACTGTGAATGCAATATTTGTAAATATGAAATTAATTATAATCAACCACATTTCGCAAAACTTGTGAAATTCGTTATGAGCCGGTAAAGTTTATTAGGTAAATGAAAAGGAATTGGGGAGGGGGGGTTATCAATATTCTAGTACTGTCGGAGTCGGAGTCGGGTGTCGGAGTCGGATTCAAACTACTAAAATATCAGGAGTCGGAGTCGGATTTTTTGTGACCGACTCCACAGCCCTGTTTTTAGGGTATGTTACTTTCCCTTCACTATAAAATGCTACCCTATTACGATTTAAAACAATCAGCAAAGTTGAAGAAGTCATATTAGGAATTTTTTTTATCAAAAAATCTTGTTAATAAAAGTTGTTCAGAATCGCTCAAATAAGCTAAATCTGAAATTTCATTAAAAACAAAAAATGAGACTGTTACGACCTATCCATCTTCCCGGAAAATTCTTATTTAACCATCCCCTAACCACAACTGCATAATTGATAGGTCATTTCCTACCGTACTGCAACTGGAAGATGCATCCCATAAATCGTTATTTAAATTTTTTGAGAGATTTTTAATGAAATTTCGGATTTAACTTATTCGAATGATTCTGAACAGCTTTTATTAATAAGATTTTTTGGTAAAAAAATTTCTAATATGAGTTCTCCAATTTTGCTGTTTATTTTAAATCGTAGTAAGCTAGCGTAAGTAAGTAAGTGATTTTATTTTCCTTTAACAAATAATATTCGGGAAAGAATGTACAGGGCCTTGTGATAAATACAAGTATAATTTAAATTAAAATTAAAAAGGTAGAATTTTGTATAAGCAAAGTGAATCCACTTTTATTTATCAGGTAGATTGACAGTTGAAGAATTCTTGTAAATTATAAAAACCGTGTTTCATCAACCATTGTTTTAATCGCGATTTAAATTTATTGAACGCGTCTAAATCTTTTAATTCTTCCGGTAATGCATTATAAATTTTTATTCCTACGTATAAAGGACTGTTCACTGTTGATGTTTTTGTAGCCTGAGGAAGTCTTAAATCATTTTTCCGAGTATTATAGCTGTGTACGTGAGCTGATTTAGTTAATTGACTTTTCATCTTGAAAATAAATTGGCATAGTTTGAAAATATATAAATTAGTTACAGTAAAAATATTTAGTTTGAGGAAAATGGTCTACAAGAATCGTATTTTTTTAATTTACACATAGTTCTTATTGCACGTTTTTGTATATAATTATAAATCTAATCTTTTCCTGATAACTGAGAGTGCATACACGGCTGAAGCCAACCTTCCGCTTAGATGTGACAAGTGTGGGGACCATGATAGTTTATTGTCTATAATCAAACCCAAAAGTTTTACAGACTCAGCTGCTTCAATTATGCCGTTATTTGTATTTAAAATATTTTTAACTACTTCTTGGAGAAGTGAAAGTTATATTGGCAGTTTTTTTACAGTTTAATATTCATTTATTATTTGTGAATCATTGACAAATTTGATCTACAATATTAGATATATTTTCAAGCATATTATTTTTATTATCTTTTTTAATTAACAATGTTGTATCATCAGCAAATAAAGTAAACGGGGAGTCCAAAAACTTTAAAGGTAAATTATTAATGTAGATGATAAATAACAATGGCCCTAATATACTGCCTTGAGGTACTCCACATTTAACAAGTTTCAAGTCCGAATAAAACGATTGAATTATTTCTGAGCCGTTCCTGTATCGCATTTCGACCATTTGTTTTCAAATATTTACATATGATTTGAACCATTCGTAAGCAACACCTTTTATACCTACCATAAAAGTCAAGTTTTTCTAACAACAAATCGTGATTTATACAGTCAAACGCTTTGGATAGATCACAATTACATAACTGTTATCTTCCAATGCATCAGTTACTTGTTCAATAAAAGAAAAATTGCTTGAATTGTATTTCAATTTTTTCTAAGACCAAATTGGAAGCTATTTAAAATTTGTTTTGAATCTAATTACTGCTGTAATCTGTTATACATTAATTTTTCGAAAATTTTAGAAATATTAGATAACAACGAGATCGGCCTATAATTACTAATTTCAGTTTTAATTCTTTTTTTAAAGATCGGTTTAATTATTGATTTTTTTAATTCGGAAGGAAATATTCCCAAACCAAAAGAACAGTTTATGATGTTAGTTAGAGGGGCAACTATTACACATAAAACTCGTTTTATAACAGATGAAAGAATATTGTCTGGGCCAGAGGATTTTTTATTTGCAAGATTATTAATTATAGATGCAACTCCATTTTCTATTACTGGGTTTACGAAAAATGATGACCCATTCTTATTTTCTATTGCATTTAAATAGTAACTTGAATCATGCTGTTGTTGTAAGGAGTTTGTTAAATTAGAAGCAATGTTTACAAAATAACTATTGAATATATTTGCAATACAAACAGGATTTGTAATGTTTTTGTCTTCCACCCTAATTTCAGTACTATCATTTTGCTTGTATGAACGTTTACCGGTTCCTTCCTTTACAATATTTCACATAGTTTTGGCAGTGTTATTAGAGTTTACAATTTTATTTTTTAAATATAGCTGCTTAGATAGCAAAACTATATTTTTAAATATTTTAATGTAGGAATTTACATAATTGTGAAAATTTGGGTCATTACTATATTTTTTGTACTTTAATAGATCTCTTTTTGTTCTACTTCACTTTTTGATACCCTTTGTTATCCAAAGCTTTTTTTGGCATACATTGTGTTTAGCTATACCTACGTATTGGAAATGCATTTTCAAAACAACTCAGGAACAAAATATAAAATTTATACATTTTATCATCCACACTTACTGCTTTAAAAACGGGATCCCAATCTACACAAGACATGAGTGTGCCAAATTTTGAAAATGATTTTTCGTTAAAACATCGGATTATTCAGATATTATAGGAATAGAGTTGCAGAAATAATTATTAATTTTTATTATTGGTTCACAGTGATCAGATAAATTTAAATCAATAACTGATGATATAACATCTTCGTCACTTAAGTTCCTAATTATATTATCGATTAATGTTGATGAATATTTAGTCATTCTAGTACTTACAGAGATGTGTGGTTGTAGATTAAATATTGCCATACTACTCAAAAATTCTGTTTTTTAACATCCTCTACGTGAAGATTAATATTGAAATCGCCACACACTATCACATCCAAACCAAATGTCGACACTTCTTCAAGGAGTTGAACCAAACTATCCATAAAAATATAAAAGTCACTGTCCGGAGTTCTGTAGATTACTATAATAATAGTTTTTGAATTCTTTGTTGCCGTACACTCAAAATGTTTCTCTATTGTTGGCGCATTACACTGTAAATTTTTATAACTCAAATTATTTCGTACTAAAATTAAAACTTCACCTTTAGCTAATACTTTTCTACAATAATACGACGGTATGTAATAATTAGGTACTTATATTAATTAAATTAATTTCATCTTCTATTAGATGATGCTCGGAAACACAAACAATATCCAGCACCGAATTAAAGTCAGATTCAACATTGTTTAATGCAACTTCAAGATCTAAAGTTTTATTTCTAATGGATTGTATATTAAGATGCATTAGACATAAAGAATTTCCGCCTTATCCTACTTCTTGCTACTTCTGGTTTCAACACCCACTGCTTCCTGTTGATCATCTGATTGGGACTGTTTATTCATATTTCCAGTATCAGTTGGGTTGATAGTACTGTCATGATAATTAGCTGCTTGGATTTTATTGTCGATAACGATTACCTACTTTATTTTGTAATTCCTCTAATTTTAAAGATTTTCCATCGATAAATAGTTTATTGTATTTAAGTTAAGCGTAATAACCATCTTCTCTAGCTTTAACAAAGAATGGTTTTAACTTATTTCGTTTTACCGTGAAGGGAAAGTACCTAACATATCCTAAAAGTAGAATTTAGTGAGGGGTATCATCAGAAAAAAGAAATTTTTTACATCGATAATATATAAAAAAATACTGGGGTGGTGCCGTCTACACACTGTATACGGAGTTTTAACTCTAAAATCAGCTGTTTAAGTTAAAAAACCTCAACACGTTGTGCTGCACATGTATCGCGTTGATAAGTGATACGAAGTTCTTTATTTACAAGACACTGGATTTCAGCACGTACAAGACCAGAGCAAGTAGTATATATTGGCAGTTTGCACAAATCACACTGAATTTCTTTGTCAGGATTCAACACCTTATCACATTCCGGGCACTTACTTAGTATCTGGATGAAATTATAAAACTGACATTAAAACACTGCAAAAAAGGATACAGGATAGGAAGAAAAAAAAATCAAAATAAGTACCAGCATATTAACCAGAGAAGTGGTGCACCAATCAAAGAGGGCATAATTTCTGCATGCCTAAACGACTATACTTATATGGTACAACTAACTCCTACAAAAAGAATCAAAAGTAAAAATTTACAAAGTAGTCGTAAAACCTATTACGATTTACAGTGTACAATCAAGACCTGATACCATTAAGGCATGTCAAATGCTGGAAACTGGAAATGTAAACTCTACGGAAAATAACACGAATAAGCAGACGAAATCACATTAGAAATGAGGAAATATGAAGCCAGTATAATGTAGAAGACATTGGCAGTTTGGTATTAAGAAAGCCTGATGAGTGGAACGGCCATATAAGTAGAATGGCAGACGATATAATTGCAGAGATAGTAATTGGTACAATATAAGATAATATGTAAAACAGTTTAGTTCGTTTGGCAAACGTCTCAAACGATCTGGCCATCATGTTGTAGAAGGTAGTCGGAAGTAATACTGGTGTATCCTATCCTCAGTCTTGATAAACCCACTTCCAGTTTCGCCTCAGAAATGGTGGAGGACCAGACCTGGGTAGTGTTTTGTGGATCAATCGGAGTTTATTATCCGTCCTCGACACCCAGTAACTGTTCCATTTAAGGAAAATATTGCATTTATTTAGACGTTTTATATCTGGGGCGCTCACTGTCGTATCATCTAGTTGCATGTTTGTGGTTTTTGGGTTCAGTATCTCATCTAACGATGTCTTATATTCTAGGTGTGCTCTCTTTGGGAAATTTAGTTAGATGCAAGTATATGTCGGGGGCTGGAAATGTGTAAGGTGTTGTTAACGGTTGGTATAAATAGATTCAGGTTTTGGTAGACGTTTTCTGGCGATTTCTTAGTACGGGCATTAAAGATAGGACTAATTTTATCCGTCTCGGAGCTGCAGTTCTCTTTAGACGCATTTCCGGACTTAAGTTTATATGAACTTTTTGTCTTATTTGGATGAGAACTATCACCCCTTAAATTTTGTTACCCTTGCTGCCCTGTTACAAGACAAAAAGTTCCTAGGAACATAGATCCGAAAATTCATCTTAAGAAAGCTACAGCTCCAAGGAGGGTAAAAAATGACACTGCTGAAGTAGCGAATTTTAATCTATAGGTTTGCTTTTCTTAAAAACTGTCGCTCTCAGAGATTTATGTAGAGAATTCTAACCCTTTTTATCATCTAACCAGAATTAACTAAAATTCTGACTGTAAAAATATATAATAAAAAATATATCTCCGACCTTGCATAAACTACACCTTTCGAACCTCATACAAACTTTTTTCGAGGTCATCTAATACAGCATACAAGATCGTGTAAGATATGTTGGTAGCTATCTTAAAACGTCGAGGGGTCATATAAGCCTTTTTCTTATTTTGACGAGAGAAATTACCGCCCTTGAGTTGTCTGTGTACTTTTTAATTTCTCTGTAGAATCTATGTAATGTTTTCAGGACTCTTTTTTAAATTCTATGAAATTATATATTAAGTTCCCGTTGATACCTGTTAAACATCATTTTTTTAATTTCTTATAGTTTTCTTACAAACATTATTCCACCATGACATGGCACCTTCCTCCTTGCAGAATTTATGTTCTGTTTGATAGATATAGATACCCTTGCTGCGATTATTATCGAATCTGTGATAGAATTTGTTGATATATCGATACTCGTGTTTTTAGAAAATGTTTATAACAATTTAAAAGTGGTTCCTTCAATGTAGAATTGATGAGACTGATAAAAAATATTTTTTGTTGCACTAGTTGCCATTTATTGCTTCCAAAACCATTGCTTGATGTTTGAAAAGATGATTTACTGCGGAAACTCTTTTTTGTGTAGGGTGGCTTGGCAGGCTTTCCAGTATTGGTTGAGGTTTCTGTTAAACCCGCTTGTGGCTCGGAGCTAAGTTAAGTACATTTTTCATTGTTACAGTATGGTTTTGCATTACAAATATTAAAAAGTCGTTTCCCGACAAGCTTGGAAAAAAAAGATATCGGGTAACAAAACTGTAATTTTAGGATACCTGTGCCGTCCTATCCTGAGTGAACGATTAATTGTGACGCGATGATACAAATAAACGACAAGTGGACAATAAACAAACAAAATTGCGTCACTTACCTTTAATCCTTCCCAGGTACAGGTGCATATAGAGCTCGGAGGCGAGTGGTTTCGTAAAGCTGAAGGAAGGATTCGAACACCCAATACAAGATATACACCTATTTTACGACGAAAACAATGTATGTGTATAAACTGAATTATCCGGCGACAACAAGCAAGAGCTGTTCACTCTTCGAAGGATGGAGACTAATTAGTTTTAGAAACGACGGACGTTTTTCGGGGTTGAACCAGAAGGCTCTAAAATTTTAGGGTTTTTGGGAAAGTGGACCACATGTTAGAATACAAGAATGACACAACTAGAAGAATACAGTCCACTACAAAAATAAATTTAAACTAAAACGGGAATCATAAACTGTAAATACACGCTACAAACAAACAAAAAATTTTAATTAAAACTACAACTAACACTGAGAATCGTAGAATGAGAGCTCTGTCAGAATTAGAAAACTTTTGGCTAACGTTTTTGAAGCTAAACACTAAATAATGTACTAACTTCAAAAATTCAAGGCGTGCTAATGCATAAGGTGTATTTAATCTTAATTTTAAGATAATAGCCACATTTTACAAGTAGAATGGGCTGTTTGTTTTCTAATTTTAAGGCGCCACGATTTAAAATGGGCACCTTGTAGGTATTCGTTTCCATAACCTTATTCACTCTAAGAACCCGAAATAGCAACTGCCCGATGTGTCACATTATTGCTAGTCAGATGTAGTTAAATTAAGAGTAGACACAGAACTTACGAAATAATTTCCTTCACCCAACAAGAAGTGTACTACGTTGACACAAGAAAACTCAAAGAAAGCAAGAGCAGAAACTCATGACACAAATACATTTATTGGTTGTCTTAAGCGCGTAATGCAATGACCGGTCCAGAACCTGATCTAAGCATTCAGAAAAACCAAGCTGGCTCAGCCATTAATGAATGGGCCAATACCGCACACCAACTAAGGTGGAGAAACTACAATCAAGCAACGCACTGCAAAGGATTGTTATAAACTCCGAATCCACAAACCACGAAAACCCTGTTGAGACTGCACAGAACTCGAATCAAGCAAGTAGTCAGTCTACTAACAGGCACTGGAGCATTCAGAGAATGTATTTACAGGATCAATATCTCTAGAGATGAACCTGTTTGCAGACTATGTCAAGAGGATGACGAAACAACCTATCATATCCTCTTTGAATGCCCAGCATTAGAGTGTAAAGGGCACCAAATCTATTGACAATCGCAAGCTAGTAGGGGAGATTAAAAGTCTAGTAAAAGATACGGATGTCGGCCTGCTAACTTGAAAACTCCCGACAATACAAAAATCCCAAAGGGCTGACGTGCGCATGCCAGCAAAGGGCAAGCGTGGAACCTAAATCTAATCTAAATCTAATCTAGTTGTCTTAATTTTTGTTGGTATTTACAAAGAGATCAATTAGTTATCTACGATTACGTTTGCACAGTACAATCAATCATCTAGTGGCAGTAACAGATTATTAATACAAATTGGAGCATTTGGACACTCAAACGATGTTATGTGGCTTACTGCTTCTAAAAAAAACAAAACGGCAAATAGTGTAAAAATACATTAATGCAAATACAGAGAATTTACTTTATCATGCAACATATGGTTAATTATTTCTATAGTTACACACTACTGTCATAAATATGACAGTAATGTAGCAAAGCGGAACATTAAAAGTAAGATAAATTCTTGGTAATAGTGAATATTACACTTTACACAGTTAATTCTTTGATACAATGTACACAACTGAAGAAAAAGTTCAGTTATTCCAATGTTGAAAACATCCCGAGCCTCCTATCCCCAACCCGACAACAATATTAAGAATTATGGCAAAGTTTGATACCACAGGCTGCGTTGCAAACTATAAAAAGAGAAACCGATCACAAGTACCCACAGAAGCTATGAAAAGAGCAATTGTTGACCTGATCCAAGAGGATAATACGCTGAGTACAAGAAGACTTGCTGAGCTGGTTCATGTGAGTAGAAGCTGAATAGATGTACACAAATTTCTTAAGAATGAAAAGTTCAAAAGTTTTCACAGAATTTATATCTTTTTCATAATACCAAAACGCAGCGATCTCAGAAAGTGTATGTTTGGGCTGGACTGATCAATAATCGTATTGTGGGCCCGTTCTCCATAGATAGAAATCTTACGGGACAAAAATATCTGGAACTGCTTCAAAAGAAAATAATACCAGCACTAATTGAAATGGATATCGATCTTGACGAAGTCTGGTACCAGATAGATGGCACACCGGCTTATCGTACCCAAAACGTTAGAACCTTTTTGAATCGTGCGTTTTAGCATCGAGTAATAGGCCATTACATGAGAATACCGTGGCCACCACGGACTCCGAATCTGGCACCAAAAGATTTTTTTCTTTGGGGTTATCTAAAAACAACCGTATTTAATGAGTATCTAATGGCTGTAAAGCAGTTGAAAAATAGATAAGTGTTGGAGTGCAGGAGATATCTCAGAACACATCACAAATTGTAAGGACAATTTTTGAATTTAGCTCTTTTTCGCATCTGTATTTCAAACCAGGCCCGAATTGAGAGTTTAGCGATGTTTTAAAACTCAATTTCGTTCATTTCAAATTGATGTCTTCCGGTTCCTTTCATCATATCTTGAGCGCAACGTCGATTTAAATTTAGATATTTACTTGGCGCAGGAATGACGTTTCACGCTTTTTGGCTCCAGATAGTCGACCGTTTCGTACATGCATGAACCTGTTTGCCGAGGTATCTCGCTCGTGGGCGCGGACGTGGTTGCATCAAGTGGTGCAATAATGACGCAACCCGCACGTTTCTGTGTGAGTTAGAGGGAGTAAGATAAGTAACGCACGGGCGCGTTCTTTTTGGCTTCGGGATTCAATCGCCAGACTTGGAAGAGGCAACAAGTGTCATTGTTTGCTCCGCTCGGTGAGGGCCTGTTGCCTTCGTTGAGCAACGTCGAATTCAAGTGAAACTGTGTATAGGCGTTACCGGTTTAGTTTTTGGTTATTTGAGAGACGTTTGGTGTAGTTATTAACTGAGGAATTCTCGTTTTGCGGAGTTGGCAAGCTTCGATTGACGCCTTGGGGTGGTTATTCTTGTGCTAATTGTTTTTAATGAAGTCACATGTACCGTACCGCAACCTTGTCTGTTGATTACGTTCTTCGTTTCTACCCTCTGGAGATTTAACATCCCTCGACAGATAGCAACCTAGGTCTTTTTTCGCAGTTCTTCAAGTATTTTGCCGCAGTCGCTTGAGCGGCGTGTAGCATCGTTGGACATCCTCAGCAGTGCAAATTGAACCCCTCAAAGGTACTGTGTCTTTTGTAGTAATTTTAAAACGCACAATGTACAGTGAAGTGATTTTTGAAGTGTCGCCATGTAACGTAGCGTTGCTGATGACTTAAAATTAAGCGTTTGAACTGTTGTTACTGTCCTTGAATTAGATTTGATTGTTTACCGTCAAGATTTATTGTGTGTAAGTAGTTTTATTGCGCAATTAAAGTTTTTAATGCTTTTGGGTCTTGAGGGTAACACATTAATAAAAAGTTGAATAAGTTTCATACCAGGTTAGCACTACTTTATCCTCCGCATTCCAGATCGAATGTGCCAAAATGAAGTTCTGAGAATCGCAACAAAACCACCATGGTTTATAAGAAACAAGCAAACTCACGAAGAACTAAGAATCCCACCATACAGCAGTACATCCAAACAACAAATAAACGATTCTTCAAGAACGTTAACAAGTGCAACAGTGTTGCTTATCATAACATAGGTATACAATCTTTACACAAAGGACTAAAGAGAAAAAGAACGCAAGATCTAGTGATAACAGCAGACAATACCAACAGTGAAAGTGAGTGAATAATCAACGAACAAACTCAAATTAAGTTGTAACACCATCCGACCCAAAGACTGATGGAAAGCCAAAACATCGACGTCAATAAAGACATTAAGGCTACACATAATTAAACAACAATATCATGTATAGCAAATTATGCTGACTTGGTTAAAACTCAATTTAAAAAAAAGATTGTTTGCTGCCAAGTTTATTGCCTGTATTTAGTTTAAACGTTGCACAATTAACCAAATTAACCGTTGCCGAGTATTTCATTTAATGTTCATTGTTCACCTACATATTTCTACGTTGATATAGTTCATTTTTAATTAGTTGTCTTTTCCTTTAGTAGATTTATGACGTTTGTATGTGTGTTTTGTGATGTTTTTCTCTGTAAAGGAGTTCAGACAGCTGTAGAAAAATGCAAGTAAGGTAAGTTTAACGCAGCTGTACGTGGACCGTAGCTCGAGGTTGGTCCACCGCTCCCACTTTCTCGGTGAGCACACCTGTGTTTTTATCGATTTAGTAAAGTGGTGGCGTCTGGCAATTAACATCTTTATCTCGTTTACCCGGTCGTAGCCCTAATTAAAGTCATAATGATCCTTCCCTTCTCCATCTGAGTCTTAGTCTGCTACTTTTGTTACAGCCCATCGTAACATAATTGGTGTAACGGTTCCGAGAATTTTCCGATTTGTGAAGTTTTATCGGGACTGTTGAGTATTTTGGATGTCAAAGTCATGCCGTAACGACGTTTTCGTCTTGTAACAAAATGCTGTCAATGGTTTGTCCACGCGACTAGGATATTGCTTCGCTGAGAATGGTAGTGTTATTGAAACCTTGTTACATTAAGACTTTGGCTTTTTGTTAGCTCAATCTTGTTAATTTTTGAAGAATGGTTATATTATAAATTTGATATTTTGTTAATTATGTGTAGTAAACAGAATTTTCTGGAGGCTGAACAGGATTCCGCTACTTGCACTGATTCTGTCCCTTTAATTCTGAGCACAAGGTTGAGACTGCAACCGTGTTTTAAGACAAAGCAGTCAGGCCACTCAGAGGGGCGATAATATTTGGTAACTACCCTGAAGTGCAGCCTCACACTTCAAAATTTTAGGCTTGGAAGGGTAGCACCTCGATGTTAATGAATCAACCACTTAATGCCGATTGTTTTTATTATAAAAATATTGCTTATATATACAAGTATATTTGCTTAGGAACTACTAAAATTGCATTATATGAAAGTGCAAAGTGTTTATTCTTACTGCGTCGCTATAAAGTATCATAACAACCGTCAGCAAGCAAGCTTAAACAAGTTTATTTTCGCGATATATGCATTTATGTTACAGTGAACTCGTATTACTAGGTCGTTCAGCAAGGTTGTTAACTTGCAGTTGTGACATTTAAACTTCCTGAACGAAAGCATGTGAAATTAAATTTGCATTTTTAAACCTATGAACTGGATTTCTTAAATTTGGAAATAAAATTTAAGTCTGTTTAATTTGAGATTAAACAGTAGGCTAATTTATTGGAAAATAGCATTGATGATAAATACACACCTATTACCTACAAATTTGATACATTACTATCATATTTGTGACAGTAGTGTAGAACTATAAAAACTATTAACCTTATATTGCATGATAAAGTAAACTCTCTGTATATAAAGCGTAACTATCGAGTCCAGAGTTATTACATCTTTCTATTATAAGAGAATTAATCACTAATTGCAGATATTAATCACAGACTGTTATAGTAACTAGCAACTGCCACCACATATAGACAAACGAGCAATAAGGAAAGAAACAAAACACCGTGACTTGTAAGTCATATCTTCAGTATACCGGGTGACAATCAGACCAGGGCCATGCTCTTTTATTTATGAATCGATTTGGATAAAATTTCATATGTGGATACTAGACATAATTTCTGATGAACCGATAGATATAGTAGTCAATTTACGGTCTTACCGGAAGTGCTATTAACTTTGATTTTTAAATGGATTACCCTATATATTTTAGATTTTCTGGAATGCACAGGTCAAATTACATACGATACCTTTGCTAAATTTTAATTTTACTGAAGAAAAAATTATCTTTTTGAAATTTTATTTTTTTAGATCGAAGGCAGTGATTGGAGAAAATGTGTTCTAAATGACACTGGTAACCCTTATTAATAATACAATTTTTATTAATTTGATCAATAACAAATCGTCCATTAAGGAATAAAATTTGCTAAACTTGTTTTTTGAGAAAAAGTCAGTTTTTTAAATAGCACCTACCAAGGGCCATCGTTCCATTAGATATAAAATGTAATTACCAATCTAACGATATGCATCATGCAGCACTTGATCTTTATATAAAACGGAAAAATGTTTAATTACTGATTAAAATATTTTTGGAAAATACTTAAGCAAATTAACACTGCCGTATGTAATTTGAGTCGTAGATTCCGAAACACATAAAATATACAGAACAACCCGTTTAAGATATCAAAGTTACTGACATTTCCGGTGAAACCGGAAGTCGGCCACTTTGATTATATCTGTCCCTCAACTCAAAATAATGTTTATTATCCTTGTAACAAGTTTCATTCAAATCCGTTGATGAGTAAAGGAGATAGAGACATGGCCCTGATCTCATTGTCACCCGGTATATTGAGAAGTTATATTCACTTTACCAGTCATTGGAAACCTACCTGGCTTTGTGGTTATTGGCGTTGTGGTTACTGATGCTGTGGTTACTGACGCTGGGGTTACTGACGCTGTGGTTACTGGCTCGGTAGTTGCTCGCTTTGGATCTGCATTACTGTTCACAAAACGTGAAGGTAAAGTATCGAATTGCAAAGGATTCTCCACTTTTCCAGCGAAAAGAATAGTGCCTGTGATTTGGTCTTCTATGAATATCAAGAAAGGATGTGTTGCGTTGAAACTAAGTTTAGCATCTCCAAACTTATTTCCCAACTGAATGGCTGCAAATTAGATTCGATTAATATCATAATGTTCAAAATCGCTTACGAAAGTAGCACTACCTGTAGACGCGTATGCTGTACTGCCTTCTTCATTCACTTCGATTTCCGCTCTTTGTCTTATGTCGTTTACAAAAAGCCATTTCGTACCTAAGCTCGCTCCTCTAGCAATACCGGGAAAGCTGGCAGTGTTGGAAAATATCGTGGTTAAACCAAACTGAAAGAAATCATAGAGCAATATTGCGGATAACAAATTTAAACTATACGCACATCTTGTAAAACCTTTGAATAGGTGGAAGTAAAGTCAAATTTGAATTTTGGTATAACAACATCTACTGTCCTTTCGTCCATAAGATACAACTGTTTTTTCAATGTAGCCAAATTCACGCTTTTTATTAAATCTGGCAAACCTCCCTTAGAGTGCGGCAGCACCATAAACAGTGAAAAGTGTTTTCCCTAAAATTAAAACTTTAGTTGCGAATTTAAAAACTAAATTAGCATTCCTCACCTTATACGGCAACCTTAATATTTTCGAATCTAACTCTTTCGATTCTCCGTAATAAAATGTGTCCGTAAGAGCCATGTAAGGAACTGTTACTACAGTGGTGGGGGTTACATAAAATCCTCCAATGTGGGTATTGCTTTTAGGAAATTGGCGGCGCCATCTGCCTTTGAAGTACACTGCATTAGCAACGACTAACAAATCTTCGCTATTAATTTCCTCTAAAAATAAATAGCAATAAATGTGAAACAAAGGGAACTACTTGTGGAACTATTACCAGCACTAACTAATTCTTTAATTCGTCCGTTGGTAAGAATATCCACCCAAGAGTTTATGATATGACTAGCATCAATAGCACTTGAAAAATTTGTTGGTTGTATGTCGGTGTCATAAGCGCTCTTAATAGTCGCGGCATAATGCTGATTTGGACTAACCGAAGAATCTAGGAACAAGCTCGTTCCTATACTTAGCACATAGTGTTTCCTGTTGTCCTGTAAACCAAGCATCATTATCAGTGTATTGCCCATATAACAGTTATTTACCAACAAATACTCTAAATGTGTCTTGTATTTCTCTCGCACTTCTGATTTTTGCCTGGAAAATTGCAAAACAGACTGGAATTGTTTCTCTGTCGAACCTGCAGATCCTTCGTACAGTATAACCAGGGCCAACTTCAGAATTAAAGGAGATATTAAGATATTGCCTTTATATTGAGAAGATACAGCCTGAAACGTAATATATTAAAAAGGGGGCGATTTGCATACTTATAATTAACACTATAATAGAAATTTCGTAATGAAAACAACCCACAAACGTCACGGAAAGTCCTAGTGAAAAAACCAAAAAGCTACCATCCCATGGCATAACCTTCAGAATGAAAGTTAAGTTGTACAATATCTTTGCTTCTTATAATACTAGTAAAATTGGCATTTCTACATTGTATTGCAAACGTCATTTCCACGTGTCGCTTGCTACTATCTATGAAATACTCAAGAACTGCATTTTAAGATTCATATAGTGATTCCATTTTTGTATTTTAAGAGGACATAAAAACTAAAAAATATATATTTTTACAATTTACTACAATTTTCTGTTCAAGTTAGAGTTTACATTTTCCGGATTATGCTTTCAGCGACCATATTCGTAATATCGTTGGTAACGATAGTAATGGTGTCGGCAATAATAGAGGAAATAGACTTCTTGAATTTTGCGCTGAAATAATCTACCGCTTATGAACACTACTTTTGAGTAACATAATCGTCGTCTATTTACATGGCTGTTTACCATCAGGTCACAAAAATTAAATCGATTTTATTTTAATCCCAAATAGAGGAGCATAACGTGGTTCTAATCACCAACTTTTATTAGAAATCTTACGCCTAAAGCTACATTCCTATAAAAAGAGGCAACTTGTTCCGTCTTACAAAGTAGGATATCAAGAAGTTTTTAACTCCTTGACTGACCAGGTTGACTTGTCCAAAATATTCATCTCCGAGAAAAGAGTCAAAAAGCAACATCAGATTTCTGATAATACATTGAAGCTAATAGAAGAAAGAAGAAAGTGTAAACTACACCTCAGGCACTGATCAACTACAGATCGTTAGGTAGTGGAATACAATCAACCTAGAGAAGTGATAAAAATGAAAAAGCAAGAAGGTTTGTCAAGAAATCCTGCGCCATACCGAGAACATCAACACTCGATATCTATTTCGACAAGTAAAACAGCTTGCAAGACAATCTAAACCGAATATTTGGGTTATGAGGAACAATCTAGACAAGAATATACACAAAGTCAATGAGATCTTAAATGGTTGGCAGGAATACTGTGAAAACTTATATTCCAAAATAGCCCACGGCCGCGATAGTAGTAATATTTGGTATTCTATGAATTGCCCAGACGAGTGGAGAACTTCTGTCCTTCTACGACTAGTTACATAAAAAGGACTCACCAATACATGTGATACCTATCGCTTCATCGCTCTGACTTCCATAGCCCCTAGAACAAGTTGGCATTATGAAGGAAAGGAGTACAAGGGAACAAATCCTCAACATTCGCCATTAATAAAAAAATCTAGAGGCCAATGTAATTCTTTATAAGTATATTTATTTCGTGGATTTCCATAAAGCCTTCGACACTTTGACAGTGTGGATTCGAATAGACTTTGGTCGATTCTTATAAAATGAGCGTCCTATGACACCTGGTGACTCTAATTAAAAGCCAATCAGGCACTAATACGGCTTGAGAATGTGTACTCCGATAGCTGTCAAATCAGCAATGGTGTGCACAAGGGTTCTATTCTTTCGCCAATACCTATGGAGAATATGTTATGCGCACCTTACTCGATGATTGGGAGAGATGAACGATCATCAATTGAGTGGCGATCTCTAACTTAGGGAATGCTGATGACACCACATTTCTTGCAACGTCAGAACTAGATCTTGTTTTATTAATTACTCCCATAAAATGTGTTAGTGCTGAGTATAGACTTAAAATCAATTACTGAAAAACTAAAACCATAGGGACAGTCAGCCGGAGATACGACGCATAATTATAATGGCGCGGCATGTTATGACGAAGCTAACCAAAATATGGAAAGACCGTCAAGTAACTACTGCAACTAAATCATTACTTGTTAGAACTTTAGTGTTCTCCATATTTTATTACGCCTCTGAAACTTTGGACAGTTAAATCTGGTGACAGAGAGCACATTGATCCTTTTTGGTTTTCGAGACAGGCCCAAAAACGAAAATTATCGATTTTTATTTTTTTTATAAGTTTAGTTTACATTATTTGGACATTTTTTAAAGAATATTTCAAATCAATTATTTCCTGTATTTCAAGTTACCTGTTACACAGTTCAGTCAAACAGCTGTTTATTTTACATTTATTTTCCGTTTAATTAATACTTACTAGGTAACATAAGACTTGCCTTGTAGCATAAAAATAAAATCAAAAATCGAAAATGTTCGTTTTTTAGACATAGCTTAAATACCAACATGGCTAGGTTCTTTTTATGTTTTAAATGTTATTCGGTATTAGAATGTACAATTTTACAATTTTTGAAATCGCAATAGTGAGCCCCGAAATTGAATAACCCGGTATTGATAGTGTTACGATTTATTTTCTGGGCTATTAAAAATTATACGCCGCTTCTTGTTTTAAGCATTTATTTACAGCAATTTAACTTAACGATTTAACAAAAACACAAGAACTATTAATACGGAACACAAATTATTTATACACTAACAGGAACTATTTTTAACAACAAACGCGCTTTATTTATTTACACACGACTTAAACACGAATGATTTATATGGTAAGCTTTGCGCACTTTAAAGCTAGATTCGGACTTTCCGTTCTTCCGCTGCGCTTGTTTATATATCGCCGGGTGATTCCTTCTGGAGGCTTCGCGTTATGACTCTACTATTCTAGAAATGCTGACGTGTCGTATCACAGCGCGGTCGCGGACGGCCTTCTAAAATGCTGATCGAGCGCATTAATCACCGAGGTCGTTCTGGAAAGACCTAGAAGGCTGGCTAATCTGCCTGCACGACTCTAAAACAAACGTTGTTAATAAATTTTGATAATTTAAAAAATTTACCAATTAATCTGCTTCTTCCAGTGTTTCTGTTCTCTGTACTCCTATAGCTAGCTAAAAAGTTTCGTGGGGAAATTAAAATTACTGACCTAACAAAATCTATATTTACAGACGTAGACATACTACATACGTTCTTTTCGATGGTAAGAAAATTATTTCCTTTTTATCACAGTAATTGTATTCAAGGTCCATTTCAACTAACTTTAGCACCCAGCATTCATGGACTGTTGATTGTAGTCACTAGACGAGTAGCAAAATCAGAAAAAAGGGATGGCATTTAGTAGCAAGAACTACTTCTATGTAAATGAACAATTACCGACATGTTTTACTAAAATGAGTACAAAGTTCTTATTGATCGCGTTGGAAGAAAATATACATCTACTGTTAAACTAGAGATCCCGATTATTAAACTAGTAATCTTCATTTTTTAAGAGTCGAAATTGTGGTTTATGATTGGAGATTTAAAGTTGAAATTTTTATTTTAAAAGTAGATATTTCTTACTTCATGAAAGCTGTGGGTTGTAGTAAAGAAATTAGAAAAAATACAACGCATTGAGTACCAAAATCTACTTGTAGCACAAAAAATTAGTGGCACATCTTTACTATCATTTCAAATTAGTAAGAAAGTTGTGAAGAAAGGATTGACAAATATATAAACTTCTACTTATCAGAGATCTCAACTCTTAAACTATACCACTGCATTTTAAAAGTTGAGATTTCTACTTTGAAATTTGAGATACATATCTAGTTTAAAGTATACATTTTTATGTAGTTTAGAAGTACCTACATGATTAAATACTAATATTAGCTTTAAAACAGTTAAGCTTGTTATACAATGCATTCTAAAGTTGTAAATTCTTCACAGGCACCATAATAGTTGTGATGCAGGGTTAGGTGGGTTACCAATCTATATTGTTGTGACTCCACGTTGTGGCGCCTATTTTATGTTATAATTGACTATGTTATAATAATATTTATTATTTTAGCTATTATATTCGCCTTTTACTTTACTTTAGTTTATTCTCAATCAATTCTATTTTTTTTATTGAATTTTAATTAACTCATTCGCCCTTTTATAATTATAGATTATCAAGATTATTAAATTGCTAACTAGGGTAGAAACATTTTTTTACTCTTAACTGAAACACAGGTAGGATTCTCTCATAATCTAGACTGCTTCTATTCCTGAAATTTGATTTTCTTATTTCATCACAACTTGTACGTCTGTCACCTGTCACTTTAAATTATTCAAGTGCAAAATTAACTACAAATACCTTCTCGTTACATTACTTGTCATTCAACAATATCAAATGGTAAGTACTCCCCTAATTAAAATTACCACCCTTCGCTCTTTCTATATTTTCTTTCAGTGTTAACTTAAATACCTGTATTCTGTCACCCGTTTATAGACTCGATACTCTCCTTTATCGAGTCAAACGCATTCAGCAATTTCACAAAGATCTCCCAACGTCCAAACAAATCCCAGCACGAACTCCGCCAAAAACACCTGCATCCGCAGACTTCCTGGACAAAACATTGACTAGAAGCAACCGCCATGCCTTTCTTCCAAAAATCACAAGTTGACAACCCAGTACCACTAAACTCGACTAGGTGCTAGTTCCAAAACGTCACTTCAATCACAATCCTGACGAAATCACAATTCCAGTAGATAAAAACCCTTCCATCTATCTATATCATCAGAAGTCCACTCCGCTAACTAACTCGATGTACGCTACTTCCAGCAAAGCAAGCCACTTCTATCCAATGCATACGATGTAATTAATTTAAAAAAACTCAGTTCTGCATCCAATTCCAGTGATTACTTTTGTAGATTATAACTGTTTAGCATATGAGAATCTCACCATATTTATTCTCCTTCATTATTTCTCCATATCAAATTGTTTTTAAAAGTGCATTTAATACTCTTCTTCATAATTTCATTACGATATATAATCAAACTTATTACATCTTTTGAGGTCAAAATTATTTTGTGTACCACTAAAATAATAAAATCTCCTTAGTGATTTAGTTTAGCATATATTTTATAGTCCAACACACTATAGAACTTTATCATATTTGTATAACACCCACTAAATTGAATGGCATTTCTCGAATAAGTATTTGCCATTAATTCCCCACTTCATTTCAGATAAAAATTAAATTATGTTAGAATTCTACTGTTTCTTATATAGCTTCATTCAATTGAATTTTAAATTCTGTTTCCTTTCTTTGCCACATACATTTTAATAATTTTGATATCCCTTTCATACTTAAATTCATCTTTGTAATTTTAATAGAGTATTATTTTAACCTTATTAATCTGATTTTAAACTTTTATACTAAAGACCATGACAATATATTGTAATGGATTGCATATAAGAAGATTAAGTTAATTTATTAATGCAAGACAATGATTTGATATTATATTAAAGAACTATTAGATTTACAAAGATGAATTTGGGTATAATAAAAGGATATCAGAATTATTAATATGTATTTTGTAAAATAACGGAATAATTTGATTTCAGTTGAACAATAAAAAATAAGAAACAGAAGGTTCTAAAATGATTTAAAAGTTACCTGAAATATAATGGAAGATTAATAACAAATATTCAGGAACGCAACAGGAGCAAGAGAACCTCTCTTCTGCATACAGGTGCTGTTTCAAAGATGCCGTGACATGAGCCGCGATGTATACGCTTCTTCCATCGATTATATAAAGCATTTGACACAGTAAAATGGTAGAAGTACCTAGTTAAAAAGGTCGGATTAGATGACCGAGATCTAAGAATAATTACCAACTTGTACTGGGGTCAAATTTGTGGACATACAAGTGGAAGAAAATATCACTGAAGATATATTTATCCAGAGAAGTGTACGACAAGGTTGTGTCCTGTCACGTATAGTTTTCAATGTATATGCCGAGGATATTATCAAGGAAGCCTTGGAAGATTATACGATGGCATAAATATAAATGGAGAATGTTTAAATAATTTTAGATATGCCGACGGCACGGTGATATTTGCAGATAATATGGAAAGCCTACAGATATTAATGGCTAAAATAACACAAATAAGCGAAATTTATGGGTTAACATTGAACATAAATACAACAAAAGATGAGATACCTCCGTATCAAATAATAATTAAAGACACACCCATAGAGTTGGTATTGCAGGGCAAAGTATTAGGAAGGAGAGGTTCAGGAAGGAGAAGGATATCATGGCTCAAAAATTTAAGAACATGGTACAATACCACAACAACGAGACTTATTAGAGCGGCGGTAAATAAGGTCCAAATAGCCAGAATGATCGCTAATATCCGTTAACGGATCAACACTAACAGAAGAAGAATAGCAAATACTTATTTGAGAAAAATTATCCAATATAGCGGGTGTTACTAAATGTAAAAAATATAGAAATGTAAAATATAGAGTGTTGTACTGTAAAAAATATGCAAAATCAATCACTAAGGAGATATTAATTTTTATGTAATAATAAAAATTTTTGAAAGAAAAACAAGTAATAATTTTGTAAATAACTGAAATTCTGAAAATAAACCCTTTTTCTAATGTGATTTCTAATCTATTTTGGTGTGAGAAAGGGTTTACTTATAATAAAATTGGTGAGAAGAGAATAAGTAAAAATTTTAAAACTTGAAGAGTGTAATGAAGATATGAGGAAGACGTGTATGGTAGGAAGAACAACATTTAAAATACTACAGGCTATTAAAATAATTTCTGGAATTGGATATTGAATAATAACATTTTGTAAATTGGATAGCGTCAGCTGTATTTACTTGGAATAGGACACGGCAGGATTTTGGGGTAAAAGTCTTGGGAATTGGAAGTGGTTTTGATCTGAAGGAGTTGAACTTGGCTGCACTTTTCTTGGAGTGACATTTAGAGATTGGCATTAGATGAGGTGACGTCCTGTGGTTTCTGACAGATCGGGATTCGTATGATTTGGATTGTCAACATCTTGTTTGGAAGGGATAGTGTCTTCACTGCTGGAGAATTTTGTCGAGGTTCGTGTTGCTGAATTGTAATCTGATTGAGAGCTGGAAGAAGGCATTTCGGAAGCTGTTGGCAGTTCTTGACAGTAGGCTGAGCTTGTACTGGGGTTATTCGGTAGTTGCTATGTATTTGGATCTCTGAAAAGGTGGATTAAGTTCTTTGGGGCGAGCTGCAGTCACAAGTATTTATTGAGCAAACTAAAATATACAGTAAATGCGTGAAGTGTGGTAATTCATAAAAAGGCTACTTACTATTTCAAGTTTATTGAATGACAGGTATTGTAACAAGGAGGCATTTGCAATTGATATTCCATGTACATGATTTGAAGTGATACTGACGTTCGTTGGGGTTGTCACAAAAATTAATAAATAATTAACAGTCTTGATATTGCGTGAACCGACTTGTTTTGGAAGTAATCATGTTCTACTGAGCTAGCAAAATTTAATAACTAAATATTAACGATTCATAAATAATGGGCATAAGAAGTAGTTGAATTAATCTTAATTGAGAATTTATTTAAAATTGAAATAAAATTCGTACAGTCAAATTTGACATATAAATAATATCAAATAAGTGTAGTAATGGAAAATAATTACATATCCAGCTCATATTGCAGTGTGGTCAATCAGTATATAATTAGACGCTGTAACGTAAAGATTTAATAACATCATTAGGACTATTGCAATATATAAAAATGGATGTTAATTGTGTTTGTCCCATATGCGTTCCTATACCATTCATCCGATTGCGATGAAACTTTGGTGATTTGTTGTGCGTACGCCCGCGAAGATTTCTGAAGTACAACCATTATTTTCGGCGTATGAGATTTGACAGAATTGAATTGAATGAAATACAAAAGCTACATTTTAGTTCGTGTGTGACATAACAAGTGGTGTTGATTGTGAAATTCCAATTGCCGGTCGGCATTAGATAATAGATATCACACGCATTGTCTTTCCCTTTTCCTAGTGAATTTGTAATAGTCGTCACAATACATTACTTTCGCTGTCAAATCAATTATGCCACCCAAACGGCAAGCTATCGGTCGATCTACACCTCAAGCATGAAAGAAAAGGGCACCACGAGCTTCAAAAACCGAAAGCAAGACTGGAAACAGCCCCGCGCGGCATTTCCCTATTCATGCAATTATATTGGAAAATCTGTGTTTGTTCGTTGATTTGTCTGTCAGTTTTTGTGTGTGTGTCTGTGTGTGTATGTGTTTCTTTTTTTTTCTTTTACTATTTTTCGTTTTTTTTATTAACTCGTATTTTATAGAGTATTACAAAGAACTAATAAAATAAAAACGACTACAATTACAACATTTTGACTGTGATATCACTTCCGGTTACACCGAAAGTCGCCACCAACTTTGTAATTTTGAATAGAACACATTTTTGAATTCGTCTTAAAATTTCAGAAAATTTTTTTTCAACTAACTCTATTTTGTACGGTTTCTGTAGAATTTGTAATTATTTGACAAATGCTTAAAAATAAATTATTTTTTTTTGACTAATTATAAGATCACTATAAAAGGAAGTTGTGTGCGTGTATCACACCAGATTTTTATTTCCTTTTACAATAAAGGAAGTATTGGATTCACCCCAAAAATTCGAAATTGAGTTTTCAACAGATGTTCACGTTTTAGAGTTCTCTGAACCCACATTTTTTTTTATGGTATGTCTGCCAGTCTGTGTCTGTGTGTCTGTCGGTGTGTCTGTCTGTCTGTGTGTGAACAAAATATCTCAAAAACGAAAAGAGGTATGGCGTTGAAACTTCATATAGAAGTTGTATGTACTATCCAACTGCGACAGCAAGCTTTTGAAGAAAATCGCATAACCGGAAGTATGGTGTTCACTCTTGCGATATTTCAGTTTTTTTCGTTTGTTTCAAAAACGGCTCGAACGATTTTTTTAACTTTTTTATGTCTATTGATGTGAGATAGGTGATTTTCCAGTTGAATACCTCTAAAAGGGGTTTCTTAGTTTTCTTTTCTTATTTTAGTAACTCCTATTTTAAATAGAACACTCGCTATAGGTATTATTACATTTTTGAATTCAGCTTAAAATTTTAGAGAAAATGTGTCTCTTCAACTAACGCTCTATTTTGTACGGTTTCTGTAGAATTTGCAATTTTTGAATATTTTTGACAAATGCTTAAAAATTAAAAATAAAATTTTTGGCTAATTATAAGATCACTGTAAAAGGAAGTTGTGTGCGTGTAGTATCACACCAGATTTTTTTATTACCATCGGCCTAGTACTTCCTGAAATTTAGAGCACACACAACACTCATGAATTCGAATGGATGTATATAGGTAATATAAGTAAAAACAAGTATTCGATATTTTGGTACGCAAATGGGAAAACCAATCCGCAAAAGTTCGCCGGGGGCCCCATCAGACATAGAAACGGTTTTGATTTTAATATCCATTTTCAGTAAGTTATTCCAGTAAAACAGTTTCATTGACATTTTTACGACAATCTATAATTCGTCTAATTAAAATTCTAAGGTTTTCTCGTCGCAGTCGTCCCACCAAAGCAGGTGCTGGGCAGAGAATTAATCATTTTAATTGTTCCCACTGTTTTTAGTTAAGAGTATCTGTATCTGTACTTCGTCATCGAAGAGTAACGACACGTATTCTTGGGAATTTCTTGAATTTATACATAATCGACAATCGTCTATTAAAGTTCATAAAAACAGCTATAGTTATTTTACGTTTTGTTGAAATTTTTATAATACCTATGTATAGCAGTGACGCAACTGATAATTGAATATATTATAAAGGCCATAAAATAAGTGGTTTAATGAAAACAACGATTAACCCTGCTATTTTTTATCCCAATTTTATAAAGACTAGAATCTGCAAAGTAGCAGCAATTTTTGTTGAGCTGCAAGTAAGACCACAAAATAACTATAGATAACGTCATAATTAAAGTCGAACCAAAGTAATAAACTGAAAAAGGATTTATTTTATTTGTAATTTTTACCTTGAGTAACTGCCAGTCGAACGTGTCTGACCAGTCCAGTGCAGGCAAATAATCGTCGATATCATCTTCTAAATCGTTATTCGATTCTGCAGCGGCTGGAGAAGCAACACTCGGCATTTTGGCAAGATAAACATTTTTCAGAACACATATTCCAACTATTAAAAAGGCAGTTAAATAAATGGAAAACCTTATCAGCAACGTCAAACAACCATTTCAACGTTAGAATATCAACGCTTCATTTCATTTAAATTGACAGTTCCTAGTACTACAATGATCACTTTTTATATAAATATAAACACATTGCTACATCAAAAACACCGTAATAAACAGTAGAAAAAACCCGTGATGAAAAATTCAGATTGATTTAAAATTGTATCTAATGATGGATGATTTACCAAAGTGATCGAATATTTTTATTTAAGACAAATTGTTACACCTAATTATTGTAATCATTCACAACAATAGCATCCGTACATTAAACAAGAAAACCCGTTTAAAATAACTAGTTATTCATAGAAAACAAGTCCTCGTATAGATCGTTCCATATTTAAAATTCAGTACGGGCAGCATAGGGCAATATAATTATTATGGGAGTTTTTTGCGCAACGTTGCCACTTCCCGGCAGCGACCGGCGTCCTAAGTTTACCTCCTGACAAAAGGATGCGGATTAAAATGAAACAAGACATTAATAGTTGTTAAGTGCCCCAAAATACAAAAGCAGATTTATTTATGATTAACAGGTGCGTATTTATTTCCAACGAGATTTGTGCTGAAATGTGGCAACGTCGTTCTGCGTAAGACCATGTATTGAATTGTAAGTATGGAACGATCTATACACAAAAAGTGGCATTGTGTGCTTGTGAAACAAGTAAAGAACACCAACAGCTACCTACATATTTAATAGCTAAAATTACAAGTAGAAGCCTTACCTAATACTGTGTATAACCACATATTTAAACGAGCACTTAACTCAAATAAAAGTTGTTTGTAAGGTGCTGACCCTCTCCGATATCCTATGGTCGCACAGATGGTGATGGACCGGTTGCGTTGTTTTAAATGCTATTCCGAATAGGATTTTCCGTTTGTTTACTAATGAAGTCCCCCCCGTTGTTATCTGACAAATGAAATTTTAACGCCACTGAATTTGTACCACTTGTCTAATATCGTGCTGTGAAAATGTCACTTAAGAAACACAGGCCTCAGCTTTCTGACGTCACGGGCTAGTAACATAAGCCAAAGAAGGCCAGTTATGCCCACCGACGTGAACTATGAGTACAGATATTAGCTACATGTTGGTTACAACAATTATCAATTGCAATTGAGTCTCGTGGCTTCGTTAGTGTTTGGGTGTGTACGTGTGAGTGATTTACCATCAGTATTGCACAAATAAATACGTTGCAGGCAGTTGTAAAATAAATACATGGTCACCGCATGGCGATTTGCTAGCGTTTCAGAAAATGACTGGTAAATAAAAATTATTAACAGTAGTTAATTGTAATTGTATACCATATTTGTGTAAAGGTGTGTAGATACTGTAATAATTGCTATCACTAAAAGTAATGTTTTTATTATTTAACTAGAAATATTTGATATACTGTTAAGAACGCTGATACACCATTTTCGATATCTACATACATCTGTCAACTTAGCGTAACTAGTTATTATTACTACTGATTTATTTCTTATCCTGCTAGACAGTTAATATACTACATCTTTTATTTCATCACCTTTTGAGATTTCTTCAGGCCTTTACGTTTTTTACTAGATGCATTTTTGCTTTAACCAAAGAGTATGTATTTAAAACGACATACTCTTTGCCTTGACTAAGAAATAGATAAAAAATTCAATTTGCACATAGCTCAGTCTTTACCCTTGACGAAAATGACAACCAACAAATACAGGGTAAATGTTGTAAAACAGAAAGATGCGTTTTATTTAAGGCAACCGCGAAGCAAGTATGCCAAGAGTGTTCCGTGGAGCGTGCAACAAAAGGCGGTGTGTTTTCGAGATATTGGCAAACGTTGAAATTGCATTCGCAGCCGCTGCGTTTGAATTCCACCGCCGGTAATACTTTTATTTGAAAATTGATGTAATTTGCATTACCAAACTTTCCTTTTATTATGTCAGTATTATTAGGAACGTTAAGATATTTTACTTCCTTTGATTTTTAAAATTATTTAGTGTCACAACGTCCACCTGCTGGGAAGTTCTGAGTAAAGCTCTTTTCAGTATTTTTTAAATTTTCAATAAGTTTGTAGTCGTTATAGTCAAATGTAATGCCAGTATCAGTTCTTGTTTGCTCTAATGAAATTTGGCCGCCTCCTTCTAAATCGCGATTCTTTGGATGTCTTCTTTTGTCAGCATATTTCCTCCCTATTTGCTTTCTTTCTCTATCACCGTCTCTTATCTCCTCATCACTTATTAATGTAATATCCATTTCAGGTAATTTTGATCTTCTCTTTCTACCATAAAATAATTCCGCTCGTGCTATTCCAGTTGTAGAGTGTGATGTTGTATGCTACATTAATAAATAATTGCGCAGTTCCGATTGCAAGGATACTCTGGTACTGTTTGCAATTTAATTCCTTTCAAAAGAGATTTCTAAACGTTTAATTACCACATTAGTCTGAGACCGCATAGGTATTAGTCTACTCCTCCTTATTTACAGAAATCTTCGTACTCCTGACTTTTGAATTGTGGACCATTATCGGAATAAATATATATTGGTTATTCCAATCTGGAAAATATTTCATACATTACTTCCAACTTGTGTGTATGGATTTTATTATGCGCATTTCCTCCTCTTTTCATGTTAATTATCGCAATGGTTCTGTTAGCGTTTACTTTTTATAGGTTTAAATCTCTCTTTGAACAATACGGGTCTTAAAAATGTAATAATTTATTTTCCAAACTCACATTTATTTGGGCTTACCGTTAAACCTACTTCCTTATTTTTGCCAAACACTTGACAGAAGAGCACGGTAACTCAACGTGTAATCCACGCCAGAGGTAAAACTCTTCTGAAGAGTTTAGAGTTCAGAAAAGTTTCGCCTCTGGTGTGGTTTACACTTTGAGTTACCGTGCTCTTTTGCTTTTCCTCCTGCTGAAACCTCTTCCGAAAGTGGGCGAAATGTTACGTTCTTCCACCTCAATAATGACACGATTCAATCCCGGAAGTCATTTGTTACTGAAATTACCTGAACGCAAGAGGAAGATTATTTAGTTCATTTTATTGGGTGTCATTATCTTAACAAGAAAAGAATAGAAAATATTAACTCTAGAACTAATACTTTGATTAGAAATTAATGTGTAAAATCAATAGTAATCGATTGAGTAAAGAAGATGAAGGTAGGGAAATAACAAATAAATAAACTAAATTTGGACTTTTATATTGTACATGCGCCTATGCGACCTTACGGTAAATTCTACCGGTGGTCGGACTTCCTGTGCTGACGTCAGGCCAGGGAGCGGCGGCTTCTATTCTTGCTATTGGCTGTGATGCAGTCAAATAGTCATTACTGGATCGGAAATCGCTGCCGATTATAGCTTAAATTCTTTCGAGTCCGATTCTTCGGTTTAATGGTTTGCAGAATTTCGTTTCTAGAAAGCGACGAGAAAATGATACCCTTTAGCAAGAACGTTGATAAACAGTAATTAATTAAATGGCTTCGTACATATGCGTCCTGGTTTTGACGTATACTATGTAATCATGGGCAGATGCAATCCAAGATACCGGTTTTAGAAGTTACACAACCTTGCGAATCGCACCGTACAGTAAATTGCATATGCAAAATATTCTACGCATAGCTCCAACAAACTAGGAAACGCATTTACGGGTACCCATTAAAGCCATTATACATTAGTTTAAAAAATATATATAACATATTATTGTTTATAATTTACAATTAATGCATTTACTGCATTCTTGTTTTAATAAAAACTATTAACTATTATTACTATAATCTATAAATTATGTGACATATTATTGTTTGTAATTTACAATGAATAAAATTACTGCATTGTTTTTAAAATAAAATCTAGTAGTTATTTGAGTTATGTAATTTTAATTTTCCTCCCGTATAGTTTTTCTAAGAAATTTTCTTACTAATTTTCCATCTTCCACAAACGTTTTATTAAGACGAAAACGCTAATGATTTTTTATCGATAGAATTTGATACTTGTTATACAATAATATTAAAGTTTCAAACTGTTACAAATAAAATCTGATGTCATGCATTCATATACAGTACGGTCGAGAAGTTTGTAACAAATAAGAAAAATCGTTATAAATACTTTAGTCCAAATACTACTATGATAGAAAGTTAAACCATACTTAAAAACTTGATAGGTATGGCGAGACGTAGAATTTCTGCCACAGGAAGCCGAAATGCTTGAAATGTACTGGTAAGCACATAACCAAGGATTGCAAAAAAAAAACAGACAATGTGCAACCAAAGTTGGTAAGTAGTAGAAACTATTCTTATAGAAAGAACATTCCATGAGAATCAAAACAAGAGACCTACTTGAAACAGATAATATGGTTGCGAAACCTTGTTTACAGGCAAACCAACATGCTGGTCGACAGACCTAAAAAAAATACCAGATCTAATTAACTTTATAATATACAACGTATCAGCAAACTATCTGCAGATGAGAGAAGGTTGGGATACAGGCTCAGACTATTTACCGATTGTACTAACGCTTAGTCAAAGCATTATAAAAAAATAAAACAACCCAGCCAACCCAACCCAGTGAACAGGCTTACAGGCTGGGAAGGTTTTAAACAATGTCTTGAAGAAAGAATCGACCTATCAGTGAATAAGTGAATAAGCAGTTGAAATATTTATAAATACCTTTCAACAGTACTGCGGGAAACACTTTTGAAATTAAACGAAGAGTAACAGGAGAGAGCGAGTGGGCGGCTGGTAAAGCCTTTACGTTTGCAGTCGGCAGGTAGTAAGTTCGAACCCTACATCATATCAACAACTTTGATGGTCGTGACCGCTGTGAAGGAGAATTTTTCTCTATCAATGGGTTAGGCTAGCCGTCTGCCTAGCCCGCGGGCGAAGATGACTTATAAAACCGTACGTTGCGTGTCGCAGTAACATGCTCTCAGCTTATACTAAGAGAAAGAAGAAGAGTAAGAGGAAATAATTAACCAAAAGAAAAAAGATCTAAGCGTTGAGAGAAACAAATTAAGAAGAAAATGGCAGCAAAAGAGAACTCAACTAGACTAAATAATAAATTTTAATCAACAACTAAAACGGAGATTCAAAAAATCAAAAGTGAATCGATATTTCGATAAATACTAAATAGCACTACTACGAAAAGCTAACAAATTTGCAAATTTGGAAAAATATTCCAACCAAATGAAGCATAAGGAGATAAACCCGATCTGAACGACCCAATACACCTAGCAGAAGAAATCAGTCTTACAACTGCTAAAAATGTAAGTATTGATATAGAAATCAAAACTACCCAGGTTCGACCTTATAACTGGAGAAGTCCTAAAACTACGCCGAGAAAAGCCACTGCTAAGCTTGTGAACTTAATCAATGCAATATTCAAATTAAAATATGTACCAAGAGAATGAATAATCGCTTAATATATCGTGGGCTTAATACTACAACTAGGTATCTCGAAAATTTACATTGTTGGGAAATTGCATTTGAAAATATTCCATATTTTTGCATGATCGCTAGTTATTGTTTGCTTTTGAATTATTAGCCAATATTGTGTTTGGTTATTGAAAAATACGTAATTTTTCGATATCTAATAATTTCTTCGTAGATTTGTTATTAGTTTTAAGTCAAAATAAGTTATCCAGTTGTGGTATTGATAATTAAATTCATATTTTAACCAGTTACCTAGTTGTTAATAACAACAACGCATAAATTTACTTATGAAATATTTATTAATAAGAGAACAAAATAGTAAAATTCTAGAAAAATTTGTTAATTTATCAATACAAAAAAAACAGTTCGAAAAACATCAGATTAATAGTTTTACAGTAGGATGTAATAAAAATAAACATTTTTCATTCTTAAAAAATACAAAATAACTAACTAATCACTCTCAGATCCAGATTCTTGGGATTCTTGCAATTTTTTAGATTTTTTATTTTCCTTGTGGGGAATATTTTCATAAAATGGTTTGTATTCTGAACTTATTGCAGGAGGAACAGATGTAAACAGAGAGTTTAAATCGATATACTTTTCTTTCGATATTGGTAATGCCTCCACATACAAAGGCTTTTTTTCAACCGCTCGAAAATCACTCTTGTTCCTTGTTCTTTTGGTACAATCAAGGCTTCTGAATTCTTCTTTAAAATTCTTCTCTTTAAATCTTTTAACAAATGGACGCTCTTTGGTAAAATTTAGCACATTTTTTGCCAGCTTACCGCTTTACCATTTATATCTTCTTTCCGAACAGTCAAGTTGCTATCGACATAGGACTTCCAATCTGTGAAACTCTCAAATGTCATCTCGTGGACAACGTAGGGCTTATCGCCTTTTCTTCTCGCACTTCGGGCTATTGTTTTCCAGTCTGCCGGCCAATTTATTTTCCCCACTCTATGCTGCTCAGTGGTTATAGCTGAGTGGATGGAGTCACACTGCATTTTGCTATGACCAACCACCAAGAACTTTAAATCTATGGTATGCAAATGTGGCAGCTCCTGTACTGCAGCCAAACACATTGCTGCCACAAATTTATTTAAATTTTGTCCGCCGCATCGATCGCTGAAACATGAAATGTGGCTAATTTCTGGAGAAAGTGATTGAAAATATTTGTATAAACAGGTTCCTATTTCACAACTTCCTCTTTTGCCATTAACCTCCGTCCACATAAAACAATCTCCTTGTTTTGAAGCAGCATTGTAAATTGTAAAATTAAAAGACTTAAACCGTTGCTTGTAAAAGAGTGCATTATTTGTAGGGTCTGTTGGTGCCAATAGAACTTGCTGTAGGTCAAAATTGCTACTTACAAAATTTTGATTTTCTTGCGCACGTTCCCTACCATTTCTCATCTCTTGTCTAGCTTCATTTTTTGCCACAAGATGAGATTGATAAGTTGTTTCAAATCCTTCTATGTTGGCACCAGAGGTTTTGTAATTCATACAAATTCGACATTGGTCCTTTTTGGAACGATGGAATCCAAGGTTGTATTGTTCACTAAAAATTTTTCGGTATGCAGACGGTATTGCCACATCCAAATTATGTTCTTGTCGCGATTGTTTGTACATTTCATACATTAGATTGATGTTAAGTGAAGGGTCGAGATATTTACGTTTTGAGTCGGATCGGCAATAATGTGATTCAACAACCGGAAACCTTTCAATGTGATTTCGCACACTACTGACGATTTCATGAGTTGTTTGTTACAATTAATTTAATGGTGATCTAATTCTCGAAGAAAATCAAAGTATAAAATAAAGACCCACTTACCTGTTTAAGCTTCATAGTTTTTAAGGGCTAATGCTAGTATTCTTTTACTTCTAGAAGCCATATTATTATTGGGTATATTTTAAGCCGCACATAAGCACATGTGTAATCACGGCTGTTTACAATATAATTGAACAACTGGATAACTCGTCCAAATAAGGTTTCCGTACTGCAACAACTATACAACTCAAAATACCTAGTTTTAGCAGCAAGAAATTTCGCTTATTTAAGAGATACCTATATTGAAACATTGTGAGAGCGCCCAATTGGAATGTCGTACGACTTATCCAGTTGTTGTGTTAGACAGAGCTGACTTAGAGAGTTACTAAGCAGTATGTAACTCGATTACCATAAAAATCAAGTTACCTAGTTGTAGTATTAAGCCCACGATATGATCTCAAAATGAGAATATTTTTCATCTTACACGCCAATCTTTCTGTTACCTACCTATAATTTCTACAGTGTTAGTAAAACTAGTACTCAAAAGACTGAACCCAATCACCAAAAAAATAATCACATTCCATCAATTTGGATTTAGTAATAAGCATTCTACAATACACTAAGTGTTTAGAAACATGAATGAAAAGTTGCTAGAAGAAAAATCAGTTTGTTCTACAATCTTGTTACGGTACTTTTGTAGCTTCCCCTGTATTAGCAAAAATCTGCTAGTCGATTTTTTATCCCTAAGTATTAATAGGTGGCTTTTCGGTAATATTGCATGCATTAGGATAAGCCTAGTTAGCTGTGTTTTAGTTTTTAAACATTTAATTATAATTTATAAGTAGTTTCACATGCAACCCCCCTAGTAATTAGCCAGATTCCATTAATTAGATTTATTTTTTACTCCGTTTCTACAAATATTAAAGACTGGTGGTTAGGCAACTTCACATGCATTTATTATAAACTATTCTCTGCTAGAATAACTTGGCTATCTCTTGTTGCAGTCATATCTTTCAGAAAGTTTTTCTGTGGTTCCACTTGCCCAAAAATTGTGTTATCTTGTGACCGTAAAGCTGGTGTCGAATTCTGCTTTCTTTCCATGCAAAATTGCCGTGCTAGTTGGTTATCCCCTGCAGCTTAGTGCTTCGAAGAGCCCTTTTGTTGAGCTCATCTCCGAATAGTTTTATGGAGGACCTAGAAGTACTCATGCTTTGTTTCGGACGTTCGTAATTGTTATATAGTTGCTTGCTTACGTCCTATCGCTATCGCAGATTTCTGGGGCCAACGTTGGCGCGTCCCCCCTGGCTTCACACCATCGTTAGGTAAGATAAGGCCCTATCTTCTTGTTCGAGGGCTCACTTGGGAATTCTTGTACGTTTTTAGCCACCTCCTGTTGGGTTTAAACACCTCCCGTTGAGAAATATTTTGCTGGAATCCACTTTGTCGATCTGGGCTCTTGAAACTGACGAATTGCCTGTGTATTTTGCAACCCCAGTGGACTACGCTTGGAAATAAGCGTCCGCACCTCACCCACCTGCAAGCCACTCTCTGCTTTCATAGCTTGCACCGCTATTAGCAGCTGCTGCCGTGACCTCCACCTCTCTGCTGCTCCTGGTGCGCCACACTGCATGGAAGCAAACGGAAAGGTTAGATTTGGATGTACTTTCCTTCAGGGAAGACGCTAGTATAGTTATCGCCCGTCGCGCCTGGTGTACCTCATATTAGAATGGTTGCGTGCTTCGTACAGTTAGAAACTAGGGCATGCTTTACCCATCGTAACCCTTCGTGTACTTTTGCTTAGGCTATGTGAATCATTGGCACAGCTTGTACGAGGGTAGGTTGTGTGCCTCGTCCTTTTGTAAGTGCTTTTGTTTATGATATATGTTAGGGCTGCATCAAAAATTTAGTGCGGTCACTTTTTACAGTTTATTGAATAAAGTTAATCTTACCCGAGTCCTGGACAACGGTTCTTCGGCTCGATTGTGTAGGAGCTATCGGTTATAATCTCTGTGAAACCTACAAATTATAGATTAGATTGTCATAGAGCTTCGAGTATTGATAGCATCTTATTAGAATGGTGCTTTTTACTTACCCGGTAGCACGCGATAGCTGTGTTTGACGGCTTAGCGCTGTTTTGGAAATTTGTACTCCGCCATTTGCGTTTGAAACTTATAGCCTGAAGTTAGTCATTATACAACGGTAGTATGGCGTAAACCCTTCACGGGTGCCGTTTGTTCAAATTCAAGTCTCTGCGAACCGGTTATTTATTTTACGCCTGTATCAAACTGTCAAGGGCAGATACAAGTTCTTGCTATAGAATTCATGGATACCCTGATGTCTTTCTTAGTAGGAACCTCGACGTTTTTCGTATGGCCATACTAAACGTACGTTGCTCCGACAGCTTTTTTGTCCCCGTCTAATAAAAAAACTGCTCTGACAGACCACGCCAATAAATCGCTGCATAAATTCAAATTTAATACACCTAAGATCTTACATAAAGAGAGTAATTTTAAGAAGCGTCTATGCTTGGAAATGATTGAAATACAAAAAAGCCCCAATGCTATTAATTATAGAACTGATATTGATAACCTCAGTTCTATATATCATAATTTGTTTTAATTAAACTTAATATTTTACACTCATATTCATTGTTATTAAATTTAAAACTAACGTTTCAAGTAAATCAAATTTTAACTTAGTACGTCTCTGCTCATGTCACCTGTATTTTCCGAATTTTCTGCCTTTGCACATTGCTTGATAACGTAAAAATGTGAACGGCCTTGCAAGTTCCTTTATTTTTATTTATTTGAACTCTGCCTTCAGAAGAGCCCCTTATCTGTTTTTATTAATTAAACCCTAAATATGGACTGCACTTAATAATTCATAGTTGTGTTTATTAATTAAGTTTTTATCTTACAAACTTTGAAAAATGTCGTGAAATAATTTAATCTAATCACGTAAGTACACATGCATAACGAAAAACGTTATTGCTCGCTAATCCTATTGTTTCTATTTCAGAATGTATTAAACAACTAATTTGTAATGATCCTTTAATATTACTGATCAAGCCATCAAAAATGGCGAAACGTCTAATTTTTGAAAATTTTACTTCAAACTTTAATTAAAGTATATTCATGACTATTATTTTTATTTATCATCAAAAATCATACATTTTAAATAATGTTTGACTAATTTTCTCCTAAATTTACGTATCTTTTATTTATATTTGATTTAGTTTCTTTGTTTCCTTATTATATTACCTATTTCTATTTTTACGAGAACCAGGTCGGGATCAGAGCATATTTCACAACTTCTTCTTACTATGGTGTCTTCTAATTACATTTACAAAAATGTCTGGCCACACCTGCTCTATTCTGCCTTGAAATTATCGTAGGTTTTCAAACGTCTCTCTTTGCCATTAATAAACTTTTCTTGGAGATCATTCTATGTTTAGTAATCCAAAGGGTTGAAATCTGGAGGGTTTGAAGGCCATTTATTGGCCTTGATAGACAGAGACACGTTTTTCACTAACAAATTTAAATTCTGCTAGCTTTATGGAATGGAAGACTGTTATACTGCGACTGTTTAATACTGTTAAGATAGTCATTTGTTCTAAAATTCCTTACGCTACTCTAATGATGACAACCAAAATAACCCAACAAACCCGAAACACAGCTGGCAAACGGTTGCTAAGAAAAAAAAAGAAACTCCCACACAACACTCAATTCTCAACAACCTAGCCAAAACTTGACTTCTAACAGATATGATGTATTCCCCCGAATAAGAAGTGAAAAACGTAACCCTGAGCCAGACCCCAGCAATCTACCCCAAAAAATCCCCAAACCTCCACCGATATACATTTATGGAGTTAATAATTATGATCAGATGATTGATGAGATCACGAACGTTATTGAGAAAGAACAATATTATACAACAACCTTGGCCAATAATATAGTCAAAGTTAACTATAGATACATATACTAGACTTACGGCACACCTTAGAATCCTCCAGAGATCCAGAAATGCAACATATAGAACACTAACAAATGTAGCATTACATAGTACATACTACATAGGTATCTTATAATAAGACTCTTAATATCAATTCATATTGGTTAGGCTACACAACAAACACTGAGGAAGTTGTAAAGGTATACCACTACTTATATTTTAAAAATATGGCATCCACCTCTCTCAAAAACAAAAGGGGAAAATTCAGCTTTATTTACAAAACAAATTGTGTTTTGTTAATCCTGGGTGGTGCTTTCTTCAAAAAGGATGTAAGACGGAGATTTCACCAGCCTTTCTGTAAGATTTAACTTTAAAATCAACACATATATTCTATTATCATATATTATAGGTGGATAACCTCAACAGGCTTTTTACTGATATAAGAGCAGCTGAGCTAGAGCTGGTACGTACTAGGTCGTTAATCAGAGTCCTGTTTAATAGAAATTTCTATAATTTATTCGTTAGTTTTGGTTGAGATCATTAACCTTGATTGGAGCTGTTGGAATTGCTGGGGAATATTTCTTAATTGTAATCCAGAATCAATGTTTGGATGGGGATGCAGTCAGTGGCGTAACTATCATATGTGCAGGGGGTGCAAAGAACCTCGGCGCCGAACCTATATAGGCGCCGAACCTATGTAGGCGCCGAACCTATATAGGCGCCGTGGTAACGGAGTTTTTAGTGAAAATAAAAGTTTTCCTAGAATAGTGGTTCAAAGCGGCAACAGACTATGATACGTGAGCGCCACTGGGCTCTTTTGAGTGCGCAGTCTTTTCTCCTTTTGAGTAGATTAGAAGTTCCAGCTCTAGTGTGTGTTTGTGATTCTTCGATTTCATAGTGCATAGTGCATAGTAACATACTATAAATTCAAAATTTTAAACCGCAAATTTCTGACGATTTCCTCAGATACAGAGGTCATAGAGAGTGCCAAATTACTCCAAACTACGTATGAAACTGATCTCGATAACGGCTACTAAAGCAAATTGTACAATTTCGATCTTCGTACGCAACTAGTATTAAATCTTACTTATCAGTGAAGGAAGTGGGAGAAAAGTGTCTGTCAAATCACACACCATTGGCTTGCGCTCAAGATTTGTATACAGCTTATATCCTATTTTTTACATCCCGTCGCTACAGCCTCCACTGACAGATCTTTTTCTAAATTAAAAATTATTAAAAACTTTTTGCTGAGTAAGATGAGCCAAATACGCCTAGAGTTTTGCATTACTGAGTATCGAGAAAGTAAGAGCCAGTACTTTTGGTTTTAATTCACTGATAGATATGTTAGCTTTAGCAAAGTCTCGCAAAGTGCTATACTTACATATTTATATATCTATATATTTAATTTTTCTTGTGAATTATTTAAATTTGTATTCCTTTTACGTGGTTTGTGTTTTTGTATTTTCATATGTATTTTTATGTTTCATGTTATATTTTGCGAGTGTTTAATGTAATGGTAAAACCCGTTCTACTTTATGGGTCGGAATCTGGACGGTTACAGAACTGGTAAAGCAGAAATTGCAGGTGTTTGGTGACCAGTCATTATATCGAACAAAGATCTTTGGAACCGAACAAATCAGGTGGACATTAATATAGAAATTAGAAGAAGAAAATATGGATGGTTATGGGCATACGTTGTGAAAAAATGAAACTGAAATTTGCAGAAAAGTTATGATTGGAACCTTTAGGGTTTCAGAAACAAAGGACGCCCACGAAAAACGTGGAGGAAAACTATAAAACAAGAGACAGGAAAGACTATAGCACAACTGAGCCAAATAGCAAAGGAAAATGACAACTAGAGAGAATATACGAATACCCTATGTCCCAATAGGGAATAATGAAATTATTATTATTATTATGTTATATTTAATAAAAGATTGAAACATCTAAATGTGTTTTATTTTGCAGTAAGTAACCTTTCATGTTAAGAAAAAAGCTTATTAATTTTATTTTAAATTTCAAGTGTTGCATGACCAAAAATTACCCCCCCCCTCTCTTTTTTCTGAAATTTCTTGTCTACAGCGGCTATAATTTATTCTTGCACACCGGCGCCAAACCGTCTTGTTACGCCACTGGATGCAGTTCACTCTAGGGAGGCATACAGCAGGATGGCAGGGCGAGTTGAGTGTTGATATACACTTCTTAAGCAGAACCTCTACTAGTAATGAAAGTTCTAACTCAAGCAAGAGTGCTAGGAATCAGTGAGGTCGTGTAATGCCAATATTAACGATTTGAAATTATAGAAACCTTTCCTTTTGAAAGTGAACATATATGGTCATAATAAGACTAAGTATGCACTCTTGAGTATACTCACCCCTAATAAAATAGTTAAAGTCAATAGCATTGTTCAAACTATTTTTGAACATGGTTTTAAGTGAATAATTTAATATAAATTGTAATCCAGGAAACACGCAATTGGTTCACTAAAGGCAGAACTTGCGCCAGATAAAAGTATGTCAGCTTTCGGTGTCATGATAACAAATTACAATAGCAACGCCTGCAATCAAGCGACAGTTCTTGTTGACAAACAGACGTTGCATTTTTACATGTATAGTATACCGTATATCAGAAACACGACGCAGCAATTCTGCACGTTAGTGTGTCAATCAAGCATTCAGAATTGCGCTAGTAAAAATGCGTATGATTGTATTTTTAATATTAGGCCGTAAAAACATGGCATACATTTTCTGTATATATACTCTGTAATAGGACTAAGATTTTAATATACCTTTAACTACGAATGTGTATATTCATTGATGGGGTTGAACACAGGCTAAAAATTGTTCATAACAGAGTAGTCAGGCCTAGCTACTCTCCCCTATCTCTTAACAACAAATAATCTCCAACTCCTGTCGAATAAAACTAAACTGGTTTTACAACAAAACATAAAAGGTGTTAAGTTCCAATTAATTTTGGGACACATCTTTTTACAAGCATCCATAAAGTAAAGACATATAAGCCATAATTCAGTTGAACATTAATATCATTACTTGAATGACATTTGTTAGCTGAATTTCATTGAACAGAATAATTAGTTACACTACAGGGCTCAACCCTTATAGAATAATATATATAAAACATGTAATGAGAATTGAAAGCATATAAAAGTTGAATAATTAGAGAAAGGATGCAGAAGTTATCTTAGTAAAGGTACCTACTTATATTTAACCAACACATCAATACAATAAATTAACGTTCAATTAGCAACTGTGATGGACAATATAATATATTATGGAACTCCAAAATTACAACCTTCAACCTAAACATAAATAAACTATTGTATAGATCAATAAATCTTCTTTAGTACTAGTTACTTACCAGATATAAAGTAGAATACTATAACAGTAGTAGTATTTCAATTCTCAAATTTATGCAAGTAAGTTTCCATTAAGAATTTATACTGTTTGTAAATGAATAATAGAGAAGCCAAATACCATTAAATCCATAAATTGTAGATAGCAATAATTAAAATGCTTGGCGCCCAATCTTTGTTTGTTTATTCTAAATACAACCCTTTGAGAAGGTAAAGTATAATAAAATCCCACATTTCTTTATACCCAACTGCAAACCATAATAGAGCTAGCTGGAGTAATGTGAATCATTTAAAGGTAAGTTATCTCACAGATAATTAGCTATTAAGTGGCACACAAATAACCCGGTTCAAAATCATTAGATGCCCTCCTCCCCCCAATATGGACAACTTTAACTTCCCCTCCTTAAAAACAAGACCAGCAATGCAAATAATGAAGCCAGTACATATACTCCTCAAAACACATTAACATATCAACAAGCAGCTACAGGACAAAGCAACATTAACGAACTACTCTCCAACCTCTTTACAGAATTTAAAACGTCTGCGCAACTTTAAGTGAAAATAGCATGGTGCTTAACATGTTGTCCACAGTAACTAATAAAATAGCATAAGAATGGCGACTTACATACGTATCGGCACCTAACACCTTCCGAATATAATCCACTTTTTACAACTCCAACAAATTGATATCCTACTGATTTCGGAAACTCATGCAACCGAAAGAACAATCATTAAAATGCCGAATTATACTACTTACCTTGCTAATCACCCACGCCGGATCAGCTGTAATTGTCAAAAACACAATTTATCACTACGAGATGAAGCCTTTTCTTACCAACAGAATCCAAAATGCAAAAATAAAAATAGAAGTTCTCCCTTATCCCCTTGTCATTGCGTCCATCTACAGCCCACCCGATCATCTCATCTCAACTGAAGAATATGAAGAATTCCTGCTAACTCTGGGCCAAAAAAAACTCCAAACATACTGCTTGGGGCTCAATGATTACCACCCCGAAAAGAGGTACTGTTAACTGCAGTCCAACGAAACAATTATAACTAGCGTAGGATTTCTCCTGATGACAATACTATATGGAAGACAAAAAAGGATCAAGCGGCCAATAGCCAACTATCCCTCATATCAAAAAGTCCGCTAATACCTGAGCCAGATCTGATACCAATAAAGCCAATACATTTGCGAAACACCTATCTGACGTCTTTACAACACCACAACCACAAGATAATGTTGACGACAGAGACATTGAATCCTTCATTGATGCTGCGTGCCAATTGTCGCTGCCAATCAAACCTTTCACACTAGCAGAAGTTTCCCAAAAAATAAAAAGCGCCAGAATATGACCTAATGGTTGGAGAGGTGCTGAAGTAACCTTTCCAAGAAATCCATTGTGTTACTTACTACAATCTATAATAGCATTCTACGACTCTGCTACTTGCCTATATTATAGAAATATGCTCAGATAGTAATGACTGTTAAGCCTGATAAACCGCCTACCCAACCACAATCCTACAGACCGATAAGCTTCCTACCTCTCCTTTCCAAAATCCTTGAACGACTACTCCTCAAGCGCCTTAAGGAAGCTGTAGACCTAGAACAACTTATTCCATCGCATCAATTTGTATTCCGTGAAGGCCACTCCACCATTCACCAAAGCCACCGAATCATCACTCACATAATGGAAAGCATGGAGAACAAGAGTGTGTGCCCAGCGGTCTTCCTGGACATCAAACAAGCGTTTGATAAAGTGTGGCATAGCGGTTTGTTATACAAAGTTAAATTGAACCTCCCCAGTCAGCTATACTTACTACTCAAGTCATACCTCACAGATCGAACTTATCAAGTCAAAATGAACAGTACAGTATCAGATATCCATCAAATCAACTCTGGGGTTTCGCAGGGCAGCGTTCTGGGACCACTTTACACATCAGATGCACCAATCACAGACCACACTACACTTTCGACATTTGAGGATGATATGCCATCCTGTCAGCCAATCAGTCCCCTGAACTAGCAGTAGAACATCTTCAACAATATCTTGAGTTACTACAAAACTGGTTCCATAAGTAGAGAATCACGGTCAATACCGATAAATCAGTACAAGTAACCTTTACCACGAAACGTGCTGAATGTGCTCAAACGAGAATTAATAATGCCCCAATTCCAACTAAAAACTTCTTCTTCTTCTTCTCTTTCTTTTAGATCTTTAATCTGTTATTTCCAATCTATTCATATCGGGATGCTGATGTCCAGCATTCTTTCCACCTTTTGGGTGGTCTGCCTATAGGTCGTCGAGTTTCCAGCTTCCCGTCTTATGCTATTTTTGTGATTCTGCTGGTTGGCATTCTTATTACATGTTGATTCCATTCTCTTTTTTTTTGTCTAACCCATCTGACAATATCTGGCGTGTTGCACTGTCTTCTTATTTCATTACTCCTGATTCTGTCTCTCAGTTTGTGTCCCGTTATGCTACGAAGTATTTTCATTTCGGTTGCTCGTAGCGTTGTTTTTGTTTTTGTTGTTTCAGCTCTAGTTTCAGCGGAGTATGTCATAACTGGTCGTACGCAGGTTTTATAAATTCTTGATTTTGCTTCCAAATTGAGATACTTGTTATTCCATATAACTTGCTTCAGGCAGCCCGATATTCTTCCGGCCTTGTTAATGTTGTTTCGTAATTCTGCAATTCGGTTTAGATTCCCAGTTATTTCGGTTCCCAGATATTGGAAGGATATAACTTGTTCTACTGTTTCATTGTCAACTGCAAGTTTGCATCTAATTGGGTTTTTAGCTATCACCGTCGCTTTTGTTTTTGGTATGGATATCTTCATGTTGTATTTTTTTGCGTTTGTGTGGAAGCTATGTAGAAGTCTTTGCAGGCTGTTTTCATCTTCTGATATAATAACTGCATTGTCTGCTTAGCATACAATTGTTATTTCGCCCTTGTCCATCCTGCATTTCTAACACTCTTGATTATTTCATCCATTACCATATTTAACAGGAGAGGGCTTAGGAAATCTCCCTGTCGAATTCCTGTTGGTGTTGGTATTTCCTCTGTTAAATGGTTGTTCGCTAGTATATAGGTGCTAGTTTCTGTATGTAGTTCTTCTATTATTCTTATTATTTCATGTGGTATATGTTTTGTCTTCGTAATGTTTATAACATCTTCTAATCTAACCCTATCGAATGCCTTCGTTAGATCTAAGAAGCACATGAATGCCGGTTTCCCGTATTATATCGATTTTTCAATTATTTGTCGTATTGCGAATATTGCATCAATGGCTGATCTATTTTTTCGAAAGCCTTGCTGTTCATCACAAATTTCAATGTTTTTCGTTAATTTTATCTTTTATAATACTAGTGAACAGCTTCATGGTTGAGTTTAGGAGCGTAATTCCCTGTAGTTTTCTAAGCATTTCTTGTTGCCTCTCTTGAAGATTGGAATAGTTATACTTTTCTTCCACTGATTTGGAGTGGTGCCGGTGTTTAGTATTTCTTGGAAAAATATAGTTAGCTGAGAGTTTAAGTCCTCCCCTCCGCATTTTAGTAGTTTATTGGAGAGTTTGTCTGGACTCGGGGGTTTACGATTTTTGAGGTTGTTGATGCTTGTGCACACATGTTGTTCACCTATTTCAGTTGATACTTCTAATTCCTCTTTTTCTTCCATATTCGGTGTTTCATTGGTCTGGTATAGGTTTCTGAAGTGTTCTACCCATGTGTCGTCTGTAATAGTTTGGGTTTGTGTGAATTCGTTCATTTCTAGTCTTTGGCGTCTTATCATTCCCCAAATCTTCTTTTGAGCTCCATATAGGTCGTGTTCCAAGTTTTTAGTAAAGCCGATCCAGTATTCAGTTGTTAGCCTTCGAATTTCAGCGTTTACCCTGTTTCTCAGTACCACATATCTTGAGTGTTCGTCATCTGTTTTGTTACTTCTGTATCTTAAATATGGTTCCCTCTTCTCACAGGCTAATTCTTTTGCTTCTGACGTAAACCATGGTTTGTTTTTTCTTCTGGCATTTTTATTCATTTTTCTTATGCCCAGAGCTTCATGTGTTGCGTTTGATAGGTTTACATAGAATTTTTTTCCAGCATGTTTCAATGTCGTCTTCAGGTATTATGGCATTTCCTTTTATTTTTTGTGAAAAGCGGTTCTTGTATAGTAGTATTGTTGTGTCGTCTTCTAGTGATTCTATATTAATCTTCTCTATATACACTGGTTCGGTTTCCTTTTTGTGTTGTATGATTAGTCGTATTTTCCCAAGTACCAAATTGTGGTCTGAGCCGATATTGGCTGATGTTAACGCTCTTACGTCTATTACTTGGGACGGATGTAGTGCTCTATTAGAAATTATATAGTCAATCATACTTTCTTGGTTTGTGGTATTAGACCATGTTATCTTGTGTTGCCATTTGTGATTGAAGAAGGTGTTCTTAATTCGTAATTCATGTTGTACACAGAACTCTACTAAGGTTTCTCCGTTGTCATTTATATGGGCTTCGTTAAATCGGTGCTTAACTCCTTCTATGGGTGTATTTCCTATTCTGGCATTTATATCTCCCATTATTAATATTTCTCTTGAGGAGAGAGTTTTGCTAATGATACTTGCAGTTCTTCGTAGAATTGCTCCATTTCTTCTTTGGATTTTCCCGAGTTTGGTGCATAAACGCTAAAGATGTGGAGTTTTTCTTTTCTCAAATTTATGGTAGTTCTTAATATTCTATTATTAACATAGTCAATGTCCTCCACATTCTTTGCATACTTGTCCCTTATTAATATACCTACTCTTGCTTTCGCTCTTTCATGTTTATTGTTTCTACTATATGAAGGGTACAGGGGAAAAAAGATGAACGTCCAAAAAAGGCCATTTTGAGATAAAGCTGCGAATTCATAGCAAAAATACGTTAGAATCTAACCGAGCATTTAAACCAGGTAAAAACAATGAGGGTCGCAAGTTACAGCGAATTTAAATTCTACTGTACAGAGGAAAAAAGATGAATGTCCTTATGTTGTGGTGAACAAAGATGAATGTCCACTGGGGCACACGTGTTTGGTACAGAACTTATGTTTTTTTCTTTTAGTCTACCGATATCGGCCGTCGGTAGAACAACTGTGTGATATTTGTGTAGTTATTAAATTAATTAATTTGATAACAAAACGTAAAATTACGGTTCCTAAGTGTTGATCTATTTAGTTACTTCTACGACAACAGTGAGAAAGGTGAGTAAACTTAACAGTTTGGTCTTGTAGTGATTGGAATTCAATAAGGTATTTTCATTTAGGTTATTCGCAATGAGTGACGAGGAGGTGGAAGAATTGTCTTTAACTTCTAAGAAACGGGCCTCCTATGGGCGAATGAGAGACGTTTCAAAAATACTAAGACTACAAAGTCATGAAGCAGGCGTTAGTTGTGATTGTACCAGGCTTAAATGCTTTGAACGTAATACAACGAAATCTTGAGGTATTACCTGATGATCAATTTGAATTACCTAATCTGAAATACCACGAAGGACTTCCTATATCTTTAATCAAATACCAAAATCCCCAACACTTGAAAAGGTTTTCGAAGATCTTAGTGTAAATAGTTATTTTGAAAATTTACCTTATGGTGATGATGTTTAATTTAAGGTATGATGTTATTATAATATTAATGTAATAAATTCAGTTCCGACAAAAATACCCGAGTCATTCTTTGAACGGCCTTTTTTATCCGTTTTTTTATTTTTTTATTATATAATTATTATTATTATTATCTGTCCTTAGTTTCTCATCAGTTGATGCTAAAATCTTCTTTTCCAACGAGCTAGTGCCAAATTAGAATAGAAGTGCTATTGAGTGTTATGAAGGAAAGACCGGACTATGTTACATGTTTTATTATTGTTATTATTATTATTGTTATTATTATTATTGTTGTTATTATTAATGTTATTATTATTATTTACTACTACTACACTTCGATACATTTTTAAATTAGTACTGTTTTCTCAATTTTATGCATTTGTCACTTGATTACTTTGTGTTGCCCCCTCATAAATTATTTTTTCGTACGCTTATAGCAGTCAAATTGGTATAGCCGTTATACACAAAAAGAGTAAACATACATATATATATGCAGAAAAAAAATTGGAATTCTAAATATTTGTAGAACCAAGATGTAAGTCTCCAAACTTTAAAAATCGTTTTTCTCAAAAACTAGTTTTTGTGACATTCACCCTTTTACCCCTGTACCCTTCATATATTAGTATATAGCCAGGGTATGATAAGTTTCCCTTTCCTTTCTTTTTGGTTTCGGACAGAGCGCAGATGTCTATGTTGTGTTTTTCCAGCTCCAGCAGTATCTCTTGATCTTTTGTATTCTATGTCCTGATGTTCCAGCAGGCGTATCTAAGTATGTTTTTCTTCCACATTCTTTTCCTTTGCTGTCTTGCTGATTCTTTTGTAGTTCTATTCGTTATCCATTTTCGTGCGGGGTTCGTCATCGTATTAGCCATCCAATTCCGAGGCATAATATTGGTTCTGTGAGCAACTTTAGTATTAACTCGCCCCAGTAGGTTGCTAGCCTTGTTGAAGAGAGTGTCCTTTGGTCCACGGCTGCTTATTGTAAATATTCACAGCAATCCTGTCTCCAGGACTACCCCCATCCGTCATCCAGGGGACGCGCTCCCTAGGAGTGAGGTCTCCCGAGATCAACTAAAAACGAGATGAAATATCTTGGCATGCACCTCGATCAAAAGCTCACTTGGAGCTCGCATATTAAAACCAAAAGGAAGCAGTTAGACCTAAAAATCAAAGAAATGACATGGTTATTTGGAAAACATTCACAACTCTCTTTATCAAACAAGATCTTACTGTATAAAGTCATTCTAAAGCGCATATACAAAAATCCTCCAAATATTTCAATCCACTGCTCCATGGTACATAAGGAACAGCAACCTTCATAACGACCTAAGAGTCCCCTATATAGATAGTGAAATCAAAAGGCTGTCGACCAACTATAAAAGTACCTTAGCAGGACATCCTAACTAGCTCATCGAACAACTCACTAACCAACCAGGTATTACAAGATGACTGAAACTATAATGGCCACTGGACCTCGTACTACAACCCAACAAAAACTGAAGTAATCTTTAGGGAGACTATCACTGCATAGAGCTCCCCGCATGACAATTACAATATCATAAAATATACTTAATACTCACGTTAAGAGTAGATTGTAAATAGGCAGTTTAAATTTAAAAAAAAATAAAGACACGTTTATACAACCAAGATTTATGCAACAAAATACATTCTAACGCTAAGTACGCTTTTTTCACGTAACAATTTTTATTCAGTTACCTTGATTTGGTCTAGAATGTCTGAGTGATGTTAGCTCTGATCTCTATGTAATATTTCTTTAGCTAATAGGAATCATTCAACGTTATTGCAAATGTATTAATCTAGATCTATTGCATTTTTCTCAACAGACTTTTGGTCGCTATTGTCACCAATGTTATTGGAGTTCTAAGTAGCATAACTGGCAGTAATTATTGAAACACAAGTCTATTTAATGACCATAGTCCGGATGATTGGTAGAAGAATTTTGTTGTATTCCCAGAGGTAAATGCTGAAATGGAGTTTTGGTTAAATAAGCATGCTTTACTGTGAGCATTTTGCCTGAGTTTCAAGTCATCCTGGCATTAAAAAATATGGAACAATATATTTTGAAGAGCCTCAAAACTCCTACATGTAGTGGTTAAAGCTTATGGGATGCATGAGGAAGGAATGACACTAAAACTATCCGATGTTTACGACAAAAATGTGGGGCTGTAAGTATAGTGTGACATTCATGGTTTTCCAGAAGAAGAGGAATATTATTTTCCTTTGAGCAACCAGTGTGGTTTATGTAGTAAGGCTTTTGGAAATAATTCGCGATCATTTAACCGTTAGAGCTACGTAAATCTGTGCTAGATATATGACCATCATTTAGATACATATCAGAATTCCGCATTGTAGAAATTATATAGACAGGTGGTAATGCAAGTTCATGAACATTTATTGTACAAACTACAATAATCAATTTACCACGTTCGACGGAAGCAGCTAAATTTACCTGTTTTTTCCTTCAGGAAAAACTAGTTTAACAGGTTTAAGCACAGTTATAATTCCTGTCTCGTGAAAGTTAAATATTTGCTCAGGCATAAAGTTATACTCTTTTAATATTAAAACATAATTGGGAAAAACTAATACACAGACTTTTTAAAAATATTGTACGCTAATTTCGGGACACCCTGCATGTAATTATGACTAAACTGTAATTATACATAACACTACAATTATTTGTTAATAGGGGAGAGCGGGCATCTTAAGTGAGGTTAAAAACATTCTTTTCAGAGTACTAATGAAGTCAGGATTATCGCCGTACATGGTATACGCCCAACGATACTTAAACTCTGCTACCCACAGGATGTGGTTGGATCATCACATCTCATTTGCTCACCATTTGAATTTGAACCAATTCTAGGTTTAGTAATGATGAAACCATAAGGTTCAAAATCATTCGTCCAATGACAGTAACCTAAACCAACACATGCGTGGTTAGATGTAATTGTGTTGGGTTACTTCTTCATCGGAATTCCGCCCGCCGATAACACAAGCAGTAGAATCTAGTTGGAGAGATTAGTCTCATGTAGTGGCTCAGCGCTCACCTACTCAATGCCTGAGAATACCTGAGAGCATGAGACTACTACCTCCGAATAAAATGTATTCTTTGTGTTTCACCATGTATCCTCCAGGAATAACTCCAACCTGCCAAATTACGCTATTTTGCGGCTAAATAATCATTCATAGCGTCTCGTATTCATAAAACTGTATCTTACATCAAATCGATGTGATTTTTTTCGAGAAAGATACATGCGTATCAGTGTGCACTTCATTTCCAGGGGGTGCGTTTCTAGCAAATTCGTCAATCAAATCTTAAACCAAGGACCTTAGGATATTAGCTAACGCATCATGGTTCATTCAAAATTAACAAACCTAAAATGAGTTAGGAATTGACAGCAGATTCATAAAAAAACTTACCAAGATAATATTATGAGCAATTAAAATAACTAAACAGAAAAAAAATAGTTAAGAACAGAAGCACGAATAATACTATAATATATTGAGCTGACCAACTGTTAATTAAAAGAAAGTTTAGTCGTTTTGTATATCTATTAAATAATAATACGTAGAACTAATTTTAAATGTATAACACGTTCATAGACTATACTGGACAAGGCACGCAGTCTTCTGTCATAATACTTCGTTGTACAGCACCCATAAATCAATACTTGGACAGAGCCACCCTGACGTTGAGACGTTCTCGGTCCAAAAGCTCGTTTATTCCTGAGTGTTCAAGAATTTTCCTAAATAACCATCACAGTGGATTTCCAACTTCGAAAAAAAGTCAGATAATTAATCATTTCACATATTCAAAATGTTTTTCTTACAACCACCTACAAATGGTTCCAGCCAAAATACCTTGACCATCCAGGTGAAACCAAACATAAAAGGGTTACGGCACGAAAGCCATTATCATCCAGGTCACAACAACCAAAAAATGATTTAGGTACCAAGGCAATGATCATCCAGGTCAAACCAACCATAAAATAATTTAGGCAGGAAGACCATGGTTATTCCAGTCAAACCAACCAGAAAATAATTTAGTCACGAAGGCTATGTCATACAGGTTAACCTAGAGTCCCTGTATATAGTTAGATAACAGTAGGGACAACAGCGCGATCCATTTTGATTAGTTGAATCAATTTTTCCAAAGAACAGTTAATTGACGCTGGATCAGGCATTCAAACGCCAAAAATTCAAATTTTTTACAGCTCTAATATTCGGAAATTAATGTGACAGGTTGTAATGCAACATGGTGTAGAAATCTATCCCTTAAAATGCTCATCAACTATCAGTTTGTCTAAGAAATATGAATCGTGAAATTGTAAGCAGTGAAAGAGTATTCATAGATTCCTTGAAAATAAAGGTTGACATGTTTGACGACTTTGAAAGAAATTGCATGCTTACAATTTCAAAATGTGATGACGTTTGAAAGGATTGTCATGGACGACAACAAAAGTTTGGATCAAAAATATTTGACATATCGATGTGTTGTCCCTACTCTTATCTAACTAATATATGATGATCATCCAGATCAAACCAACCAGAAAATAGTTTAGGCACAAAGGTCATGATCATACTGTACAAACGAACCAGAAAATGATTAAGCACATAGCTCACGATCATCAAAGTCAAACCAACCATAAAATAGTGTAGACACGAAGCCCATGATTATCCACATCAAACCAACCAGAAAATAGTTTAGGCACGAAGGCCATGATCATACAGGACAAACAAACCAGAAAATGATTTAAGTACGAAGCCAATGATCATACAGGTTAAACCAATCAGAAAATGATTTAGGCACAAAGACTATGATCATACAAGTCAAACTAACCAGAAAATGATTTATGCGCGGGGGCCATAATCATACAGGTCAAACCAACCAGAAAATGATTAGGCACATAGGTCACGATCATCAAAGGCAAACCAAACAGAAACTATCCTCGTTCAGCAGACAACTTTTAATGGTTTGAGAAGGCTACGAACAAACCTAGGCACACGCCGTAGTTATTGGGAGCTCAATTTTGGCCAAATAGTTGTTTATAATTGTCGAATTTAGGCACAATCCAAACAAATTTTGGGCTTTTAGTAATAATAACAAATATTCTTCAAACATTTCCGATAGGTAATATGACTTACAAAAATCAGGTACTGGGTAACTCACAAGACAGATTTATTTAAACAATGTTATATTACCTCAACACCATAGAATCCTTCGTTAATGATAGTTTTTCTACGCGTGCCGTATTCGTTAGCGAACGTTAGCGATCATTATCGCCATTACGACTTTATTGGCACCCACTCTAAAAAGTCACTGAGTTGTTTCTCCAAACCATTGCCGCAGGTTCTTTAGCCACGATGTGCAGCGTCGTCTTAGACCTCTCTTTCCTTTAATATTTCTTTATATTATGAGTTGGAAGATATTATAAATTTCAGAGTGTCGCATAATATGTTCGAAGTACACCAGCATTCGCATTTTTATCGTTTTTATAATTTCTCTTTCTTTAATCTTTCAAGAACAGCTTCATTTCGTGGGCACTTTATTGTTTCAACTTATACGAAGCATGTGTCTATATTTCTACATTTCAAACTCTTCCAGTGTCTTGCTGGTGGCTTCCGAAAGAGTCCATGCTTCTACGCCGTAAAGAGGAAAGGGAAAACATAACATCTTAACATTCTTACTTGGAGCTGTATGTTGAGATCATGGCTGCAAAGCATGTTTTTTATACGAGTGAAAGCGACTCTGGTTTTTTCAATGCGGTAATCAGTTCTAATCCACTACAGTTTCCAGATATGTTGTTTTATTTGTTCTTTCCAGTCGTAGTTCATTTGCATAGATACCTGTATTAATCATTGGGTTCTTGCTTACAATCATATATTTGGTCTTCTTATTGTTAATTTTTAATCCGTATTGTTCACAAACCTCTATTATTCTGTTAAAAAGTTCTTGCAACCCTTCACGACTATCCGCTACTATTACGTATAGCCTACATAAGAAATTATTATTCAGAGAAACTTAATTTTAATACCTTTATCTACGCCCTTCAGAGATTGAAGATTCTTTATGAGTATATGTTGAAAATAAGCGGCGATAAAACACATCCCTGTCTAACTCTATTTTTGTAGCCTCAAGAACTTCCACCATTTTGCTATATTTAACTTTGTCAAAAGCCTTTCAAAGTCGATGAATCCTTAAAAGGCATCACAACTGACAAATCTACATCTTTTAATGAGGGTTTGAATGTTGAATAAGGCTTTTGTAGTGCCCAAACCTTTGCGAAATACAAATTGAGTTTCTTTTATCTTTCTGTACATTATCTCATGAATGCTGCATAGAAATATCTTCAACACGTGGTTAATCAAACTAATAGTGCGATGATCGGTAAATTTTCTTGCTTTCAGCTTCTTGGAAATAGTAACAAAAGTAGATTTCAACTAGTGTGGCGGTATTTTCCTCTATCATAAATAGCATTGAATATATAATTGTGATAGTACGTGCAGCCCACTTTTGTAAGAACATTTTTAGTTTGTATGAGCGTACAGCTGGCCAATTTAGCATTTTCTAGATTCCGAATTACGATTCCGCTTGTATTTCGCTATTTAGAATTATTCGCTTGCAGTCAGCAATTTTAAATGCACTCATTCTGTGTTATCGATCGGCTTCAGGCCTGTTGGCGGCTAGAAAAACCGCGCACGTGTTTCTTATCGAACGGTTTCAGACGTGAATTTGTTGTAGAAGCGCTTACGTTCTGAGCCAGAAAAAGACAGTTTCCGTGTGTCTGAGAGAGCGAGTAGGAGGTTTAGCCCCCGCCACTTTTCATGCGAACTGTCTTCCCCCGTTTTTGGAGAGAGACATGACCCGGCGTGGCTAGAAGCAACAAGTGATTTGGAAGTTGTTGTTCCGCCGCACACCCTTCGGGGTTGTGTAGGCGAGGCTGTAAGTTTGTTTATTGCGTGATTACCGGCTAACGTTTTGTGCCATTGGTGTGTGTGTGTTCCGTATGTTTTAATATCGTTATTTGAACCCCTGTCGTTGTGACACAATTTATGTGTTCCACATTTCATGGACTAGTTGTACTTTACGTGGTAGCGTTGGTTGTTGGGCGAACTTAATTTTTATTTACCGTTGTGAGCTTTAGATTTTTCGTATCGTGGGGCAGCAATTTCTAAACGTCATTTGACGGACTCAGTGGAAACCCAGTATCGGCTCAGCATGTTTCGCAAAACTTCCGATTTTTCGTTCTGCCATTTACCGCAGCGCAGCGGGCTTCGATTTCGTCTTCAGTAGTAGATAATATCCCAGGTTTCGTCTCGTCGGCCACGTCCCGTTGATTTGGTGCAGTCCCGTTAGGTATCTTCTGAAGTGTTTGGAAAGCGACCGTGTGCAGTAGCATAGGACATCGATTATAGCTAAGCCAAGCTTTTGAAAGGTATAGTAACATCGTAGTAGCTTTACAGTGCGAATTTCAAGTGTACCGAGTGTTTTTCCGAAGTGTCAGACAATTTGCGTGTCGTTGCAGTCATTGTTACATTAATTGTGTATATCTTTGCGTTTGGTGAACCTTTTATAGTTGTTTACCTGTCAGTTTAGTTCATTACCGGCAGATTATATGCTCCTATTCAACTTTATGTAGTAGCATTTGAAGTATGTGTCGCAATTGTAGCATGTTTAGCTGATTACCGCCTTTTATTACTGTTAATTGAACCACTATTTTGAGTAATTCAATGTTCATGCATTTCACCATTCATTCCAGTATTAAATGTCAAGTTTACCGATATTTAATAGATTAAGACGTTACGCAATTTGAATAGTTAACCTTTGCTAACCCATTCCATATTTTTATGTACTAAACTTTTGCACTTTTAAATATTTTTGCTAATACATTTCATGTTTATTTAACTGTGGTTTTCTTATGATATTGTGCATATGACATGTGTGTGTATTTTACAGTTGTAAAAGGAGTTTGGCCAGCGGTTCAAGTGAGTTCTTCGAAAGGTAGGTCCGATGGTGTTGTACTTGGCTCGCTGACCAGGACACTGCAAATGTTATAGTTGAAAGGTAAATCCATTATGCTTCAACTTTTCCCCGGTGGGTTCACCTATGCATTTTTTCCGTGTAGGAATCGTGGTGGCGCTCTAGCATTTAAGATCTGCTTTTCGTTTATTAGGCCGTTGCCCTGTGTTGTCTGGTGTTGTACCACCCTTCGCTCCACTGAAGTTAGTAGGCGACTCTTTTATAACGGGCTGGGGTAGCGGTCCTATGTAATATCTTTCCGATTTTGAGTTACCTTACGCCCTAGTCGTTTAGCATTGTTTGGCTTGCCGTTATCGTTTGGTACCGTTACAAACTTCGTGTTGTCGTAATACCGTTTTAGCCTGTTACAAACTGACAGCTCAACGTAGTGCCATGTTTGGTTTGTCTTAAAGGCGTTTTTATCCCGTTATACTTTCTTATAATAATATTTCTACTGGTACTTCATCTAGGCATGTTGCTTTTTTGTTTTGCCCTATCGGTTGCTATTGTCACTTCTTTTCTTGTTACATGAGGGCCTACAGTGGCATCTTGTCGTCCATGTTCTAGAGGCCTTTTATCTACGAAAATCACTTTTGTGTAATATTTCCATTGGAATAGTTGTTGGTCTATGTCGAGAATAGTAATGCCGCCGAAATAATTCTCAATCTCATCTCATCTCATCTCCGAAATTCGAGATTGAAACTGACATTTTTTCGATCTTCTGTAATACTCGAGACGAGATTAACCAAATTCTCGATCTCGACTGTTTTTGATATAAAAGCCGCATAAAAAAGAAGCAAAATGGGACTCCCCTTTTAGAGGTTATTAGGCATGAAGACCTTATGGTTACCAAAGCTGAAATGGGGGATCGCAATGGGCTCGGAACGCGATTTTGTGTAGCCGATGGAGTCTGTGGAAATCGAACCCACGTAATTTGGTTTAGAACCAGAGGCTTTACCTCTGAGCCAGCTCCACTACTTTGTTCTTTCAAATATCGAGCCATTAATATCGTTGAGAGAAACCCAGAACGTTAATACGTGAAACACGTGATTATTCTGAGCGTTAAGCAGTCGCAACTACCAAAATTCGGTACGCACATATCAAATTCAGGAGTCGAAATTCTCGGTTAGAGATTGAGAATCGACATTCGAAAATTTTCGAGTTTGAGGTCGAGAATAAACTTTCCAGAATTATCGAGACCGATATCGAGAATGGGTAAAATCTTGTTTCGACTTGTCTAGTTACAACATTGGTCAAGAAAAAATTTGTCATCCTAATCTACTAGATCATTCGTCGCTTTATATCTGCGCACACTAATTGTTTTTTAACTTTCTTATGCAGGTGAAATACATCTGTTTACGGTTATATTCTTCAATTTCAGCACATTATTGTTTGCTGTGGTGTGTCTTATCTTTTTTCTGATTGTCTTATTTAGTCGGTTTTATTCGTCTAGACTCCTGTTCTAGTGGATACTTCGCTTTCCCATTATCTCTAAAATTTCATCTGTCATCCATTTCTGTTTCTTGAGATGTTTTTCTTGTTTTAACATTGATTTTATAGGAAGGTGATCCATCACGCTAATAGAGGAGGTGGCTTGATACGAAGTAATAAAACACGTAATTTACGTGGAGAAGACTTACTTCGTATTGATTTTATGGCATTGTTATATTCGTTTTGACTTCTGTCCGTACGTTTTCTATGTGCATTTCTGTTGCTGTATCTACTACCAGAAAAGATGGCGACTGATGAGACGTATATAAAATGCAAGCTGGATTTTGATGAAGATAAGATGGGGTCGTAATGGAAGATGTGATGGTTGGTTCCATTTGAAATGTGCAAATATGACTGAACAGCAGTCTGAAGTCATACGTTCGTGTGAAGTATTAAAATGGTTGTATAAGAAGTGTTTATGTGAATGTGAGGCTAGGACTGAAAAGATAATCAATAAACAAGTTATGGAAAGCATTAAAACTAGTAGTGCTTAATCATAATAATATTGAAGTACACAAAGAATAAGAAAATAAGTCACTAAAAAACTTACGCTGCAACTGTGTATGAAAGGGGCGTTGGGACAATAGCAATGCAAGACAAAATGGGGCAGAAGTGACCAAGTGTGGTTAAAGAAGCACTTAAGAAGGACATTAATCCAAGTGAATTAGGAATTGGAATAGTGAGCGTAAAAAATTACAAGAATAAAGGTTTCGAAGTTAGGCAACCAATATAGCGTGCAAGTTCCAGTTAAGCAGAAGTCGGCAATAAAAGTAGTAGATTTTGAAGATGATTTAACGGAAGAGGCACTTCTCCTAGCGCACCACATACAGATTTCTTAAATTTTTTGAAGACTGGTTGGAAAATTTTGTATTAGGCTGTACTATAAATATTATAATAACGGCTGATTTGAACCTTAATTGGAAAAGAATTGTTTGTGTATATACAAACAGGTTGAAACGAATAGTCACTGATAGCGGTTTCATACAACTTATTAATGATAGTACACAAAGCACTGACAGAAGTAGTTCTATTATAGATTTAGTTTTAAGCAATAATCGTAAGTTATTGAAATGTGAAGTAGTCGACCAACCAGTTATTATTGATCACATGATAATTAGTTTAGAAATGAATGTAACTAAAAAATTAAGTAAGTGCGTAATGAGGGAAACTAATTACGATCCGCAGCAATTAAAGGAAGCACTTAGGAATGGTTCTTATAATTTTGGGGAAAGGAATTTAGATAAGAAGTATGACGACCTATGTAAAAATATTATTGACGTTTTAGATTACTTTATGCCAAGAAAAGAGGTACCTAGTAGGAATTTTGGTACAAAGTCATGGTTCAATAATAATAAAATAAGAGGCTTGAGTTCTTATTAACTAGAAATAAGCATGACTGGGAAATGTACAAAACTGCTAGAAATCGGACCGTAAGCATTATTCGACAGGTAAAAAAAATATATTATAAACTAAATGTTGACAAGTGCAAAACTGATCAAAATTGCATGTGGAAGACTTTAATAAAAGATAGTATCAAGGTCAGTAGTCGAAAATTATATCGGGATCAAATTTGGTTGCAGATAATTATGGATAAGTATGCTGTTAATAATTGCAATAGTAGTTTTAATGAATTTAAACTCGTGACACACGAGGATCTACAGAAACTGGTTTTCTCCATAAAAAATAAAAATAGCCCGAATAAAATTCATATTGCTTTCATAAAAGAGAATTATATATAGTTGAAGGACAAACTAATTAATCTTATTAATTCATCGCTAGAACATGAGGTAGTGCCTAAAACCGTGAAAACATCAGCAATAGTACCTATACGAAAGGTTGCTAATACAGTGAGAGCAGAAGAATTTAAGCCTATAAACACGTTAGCAGCTACAGAGAAAATAGTAGAGAGAGTGGTACACATTCAATTAACTGAATAAATTCAAAATAACGATATTTTAACAGAATATCAATCAGGCTTTAGGGAGGGTTTTAGTTGTGAAATGGCATTTCAATATATACTAATAGATTGGAAAAATGCAGTAGATCAAAAGCTAATAGTATTAGTTGCTAACTTAGACCCTAAAAGGGTATTTGAAACGGTAAATAGAAATAAGTTAATAATCAAGTTACAAGAATATGGTTTTGGTGGTATGGTAGTTACATGGATTAAGAATTATTTAATTAAACGTAAACACAAAGTCAAGTGTAATATGGAGGAAGCAAGCGAACTTACAGTAGAGAGAGGTGTGCCCCAGTTAACCGAACCACATTTAGTTAAAAAAATTATTTAAAATAAATGTAAAATAAAAATTAGGGCTTCTTAATTTTTCCTTTTGAGGCCCAATAATGGGCTGTGATGGCTGTGCATCACATTTTAGTCGTCCTGTAAGGGATTATCTCCATCATACCTTTCCGTAACGGTGGATCGGCCGGGGTGGATTTATTCAATAGCCCCCACGCAGCCCTGATCTCAACCCACTAGACTGCTTCTTATGGGGTTACCTGAAAGACCGGGACATGCAACTGAAATTGATACCATTGAAGAGTTGCGGCATCGAATCAACGTTGCTACAGAGGACTTGCGAGAACAATTTACGCAAGTGTGGAGCAATTGGATTCGTCGTGCGTTACTGTGTGCTGAAAAGCAGGGGCAGCATTTTTAACAAATTTTGTGATTTTGTTGAATTTTTATACTTATGTAGTTATTGTTCTATTTCCTTTTCAAAATTGTTTGTCATTGTTACATTTATGTTATATTAAAAAACGTGCTTAATGTATTTAAAGACATTTTTACATTACATATTTAAAATTGAAAATAAGTAAATACATAATTTAAAATTAAAATTATGTACACCAAAGTTTTCATAGAAGTTGTAAAAAAATATTTTTTCATAGTGAATAATAAAAAATTCAAATTCGTTCTTTTTTAATTATAAGACAATAATAAGTAATTATAAACAAGATGACATTGAAATAGAAATTAGTTTTAGAATTTAGCATTAGAGTGAGCATTCTCTTTTTTTTTCTCTAGCTTTAAAGTTAAATCGTTTCCAAAGAAACGGTGACGATCTATGGTGAGATATAGACCTTACAAAGTGTTGAAAGAAATGAGCTAAAATTAAACAAAGAAATCTTGTTCCTTTGGTAAAAATCTCTGGAAAACAAATTATTTTCAGCAGTATTTCATCAGTGGGAAACTTTTTTTAAGACCTTTAATCCACTGTAACTTTTTTATTATTGGTTTTTCATCAAATGTTTGTTAAGAAAAAATGTTTACTTAAGTCCCATCTATCTACCTACCCTAAAAATCTCTTCCGTACGTTATAAATCACTCTGTATAAGCGGAAATGCTAAAAACACTAAATAGGGATCTAACGGAAGTAAAAAACTGGTTAAGTGTTAATGAACTTAAACTTAATGTTGAAAAAGGTAAAGCAATGTTATTAGCCACCCAGAAAATGTATGAAATGTATGATAAAGTGATAATTAATGTAACAATAGATGAAACAAAATTAGAATTAGTAGATAATTATAAGTACCTACTTGGGATTAGGACAATTAAAATTTAAGGCTCATAAATATATTATATGTAAGAAAATTGCTAAAAAGATAGAGGTTTTAAGTAGGTGCAGCAGCTATTTATCAGTAGATGCACGAAAAACAGTTTTCAATATGTACAATAATTCTCCCCCATTTCCTATACGGAACAACAATTATTTATACAGAACAGGAACAGGACTTAATGAGATTAGACAAATTGCAGAATAAAACCATGCGAATAGTTTTGACTTGTAATAGATACATCAGTATTAGAGATATGTTACAGCGGTTGAATTGAGTAATTGTAAGGACATTAGCTAAAATTCATACTTTGGTTTTTGTGTAAAAAATAAAAGTGGGTGAAGTTCCATAATCTCTTACAGAACTCATAACTAGTTTTAATGAGATACATAGTTATGAAACTAGACAGAGAAGAGTTTTTATGCTTAGTTACAAAAGCAAAAGTCTTATGCAAAATTCAGGTGTTTTTTTTGTATAGCTATGTGCTAAATAAACGTATTATTATTATTGTTATTATTTATTTCCTATCTCTTTCAAATATTTCGCTAACTTCTGTATTTGGAAATGTTTAAACGTTTGCAGATCTATTCTTGTAGAATGTTTCAGTTTCTTTATCTTTTTCAACTGAATTCGTATATAAGCCATGAGGAGATTGTAATCAGATGGCACATCAGCTCCAGAGTACTTTTTAACCGCTTTCATGATATGTCTGCAGCTAGGGTGGTTCTACGTTATACTTGGTGGAAAAAACTTTTTCGAATTTTTTTGGACGCACCCCCTAAAGTCGTTCTAATTCCGAAAAATCAAACCTATAAAAAATTTGAGCCCAATCGAATAATATTAACACGTGCCACCGAGCCCGGGAAGTTTCCAAATTGCAGATTTTAACGTAATTCACTTATTATCAATTAATATGTCGCGAACAGTAAGTCGTCTCGAAATTTTGATAATGACATAAATAAAAGGAAATTTGATTTGCTACACATTTAGTTATATGCAATTTATTCGAAAAATTGTGGGAATTTCAAAAAATATGCGTTAAGTATTAGAAAAAGGTAAAAATTGCTTTTTTATATTAATAATTAAAAATATAACAGAATTAAGCAAATATATTTGTTTACAAATTAAATAAAACGAACAATATTAAAGAATTACGAAGTTACATAAATTTAAAGAATTATATTTACAAACTTAAGAATAAAACCAATACTAATAGCACGTTACCTATATGTAAAATGATTAAATACATATCACAATAGTTACTTTTTTGTTACTAAAGAAGCATTATTGGAATCCGGATATTGACGCCGATAATCACTAACCACTTGTAGCAAGTACTGCTTTTGGTCCTCTGTTTTGGCAATTAAGCTATTATATTCTTGGATCAGTTTAATACTTCTTTCCGCAATATCATTTGTGACGTAAAGTAAACAATTGCATATACTTACTTAAATTCTCTTTCCAGTCCTTATTTAGTTCTCTTCTCTTGTTGAAGTAACCTGATATCAACACCAAGCATACTGCCTGGTCGCCTTTTTTGCCTTTGAAGAAGCAAAAATTGTTTATCTTCTTCTACATCTATTAATTCTAGAGCGTTCGCTTGTGCGTTATCGAACAGGTCGTCAAATTTTACAACAAATTGTTGTTCCTTTCTTTTTTGAGTCCGTTCTTTTATTTCCTTGTTTTAGCAGACTCCTCCATTCAGAGTATTATGATTCCAGATTTTGTACAGAATGATGTTTTTCCTTCGCCGGAATCCGAGCTTTTTACCAAAACACTACTTCTTGAATAATTAATTTTGCACTTTCAGGTAAATTCAATTTAACTATCTGCATATTAAAAAAAAAGTACTTGTAAAACTTGTTTGTTTGAGAGCAACTTACTACTAATAATTTAATGTGCATCATTTCCTATAAAAAATATTGTTTTTTTCACGAAGAACCTTTGACGTTGAGGCCATCTTATGCTTTAAAATTTTATTTTAAAATACACACGACACTAGTTCAAAGTATTTAAACACGCAACACAAGTAATACCGTTCACCTTTCGCAATGCTTTCAACTAGAGTAACAGAACAAGGGTTCCAGATTGCAGTAAACGAGTGGCGTCGCTAGCATGTCATTTATTTTCGGATCTCTCTTTCTGCTTGAATGGCCTGAAAAACAAATGACACGCTAGCGACGCTAATACAGTAAACCACCCCTTATGGTATACCCTCCTTCTAAACATCTGGTTTGTATTGACAATCAAAGAAACTGTGTTTGACGGTTCGACTCTGTTTTATTTTTAATAACTGATTCTAAAGATATTTCAATGTGCTTAAAATAGGTAAAAAATTGCTATTATTGAACATTTATATATCATAAGATCTATTTACTTGTATTATTAAAATTAGCCTAAAATTGAATAATGGATTGCAATTTACTTCAAAATTGTAATACTTCTATGTTTTCAAATTAAAAGTAGAAAATAAAAAATCGAATTATTACGTTTTTCTAATACTTTCAGCATTTTTTTAACCTCCAGTAGGTTTGCGGGGAATTGCATACAACTAAAATTGTAGAAAATAAAATTTCCTTTTATTTATGTTATTGTCAAAATTTAGATAGCACTTCCGGTTCGTCAGATATTAATTGATACCAAGTAAATTCAATTAAAATCTGCAATTCGGAAACTTCCGAGGCTCGGTGGAACGTGTTAATATTGTTCGATTGGGCTCAAAATTTTTATGGGTTAGTTTTTTTGGCATTGGAACGACTTTAGGGGGTGCGACTAACCAAATTCCGAGGTTGCAAAATTAGAACCACCCTAGGCACATAAATGTGTTATGAAAGTAACTGGAACGCAATTCATTTACAAAAGTGTTTATCTAATGATAACATAACTTCTCTAAATTGCAGTAGTAATTGATTTTCGATAATACAATAAATGTAAAAAATAATTTATTTCCATTTTTTTATAATTAATATATTAAATAATTGTATATTTCTAAGTCAAAAATATATTTAAGTTACAACGCAGTGGTACTGCAAATATTAGGTATTATCCATTACATTAGTGATTCATCGGAGTCGACTGGTTACTTACCTATAACCAGAGCTGGGCAGTAATTAATTACTTTGTAATTAAATTACTAATTAAATTCCTTTTGATTGATTTGCCTTGCAATTAAATTACTTTTCAAAATAGAGTAATTGTAATTGGTAATTGCCATTTCTGTTAAGAAGTACTTGACAAATTACTTTGCAAATATTTGAATTACTTGTGATAATTGAAATTACTCGCGGTAATTGATATACTTTCTGGTAATTCAATTACTAAATTACTAGTCTCAATAGGGTATTAAATGACGAGAATGCAAAAAATTAGATAAGGCCTTATTAAGTTTCATGTTAAGCAAATAGCAATAGGGCATTGCTGGAGCAATCGAAGTATAATTTATGATTTTCTATGACTAGTCGAATAACAACAGCTAGTTTTGTACACGAGCAGGGAAATATTTGGTGCAGGCGCGTGTTTCTATATAAGCTGTGCATGTGTTGTGTCTTTGTGTAGTGTAGGCTATGTAGAATGTAGCATTGTAGCTTGCTAATATAATAATTATATTATTGTGTAAGAAGCAAAAAATATGTCTGCCATAAATGCAGAGTTAAGTTTTTCTATAGCAACTGACAACAACCAACCTCATTATACGATTCTTGTTTAAAATAATTATTTATTTATTTCAATGTTTGTTTAAAACATTGTACTAGCACATGGCTATCTGAATACAAATATATAACAACAATTTCTAGTAAAAGTATATGAAAAAGTTATTTCTGTTGTGCAATTACAATTACGGAGTAATTGATAAATTAATTACTATTTCTTCTGAGTAATTGAAAATCTGGTAATTCAATTACTTCAAAGGGGGTAATTGGTAATTGGTAATTAATACTTTTTTAATAGTAATTTGCTCAGCTCTGCCTATAATCAACAGCAGTCATACTTACAATGACTTTAAGATACGAATTGCTTCAGTTTTCAACTACAACAGGTTAAATCAGTTTGACACAGATCTTAACCCTGATGAAAGTGGGAGGGGGGGTCTAAACAGATTGAATTTTTAGGGATGTGAGATTACTCTAATTTGAATAATTACAACTGTATATTAATGTTCCACCCCAAGTTCTTTGTCACGATAAAAAAAACAAAGGCTTGGAGAACCAATAAATATAATTTATTTTCATAGAGACAAACCGCATGTAACAAAGCTTATGGCTTTAACCAAATCATTAAAACTCGTTTAAATTACGTATTGGTGTGTGCTACAACTGCAAACGTCTAGTCTATATCGACGTGACCGCATGTGCTTGGCCAAGACAGAACTAAATACATGAATGATTTGAAGAATGAATAAATCACATGTAATTGCATAAACAAAAACTGAATACAACCTAATCATCGCAATATGTATTTAAACATAGTACGAAAATTCTTTAAATTAAAAATTAAAGTTTGCCATAATTTCAAACGTCTTGCTTGTACTTGACATAAATTGCCTCGCAGATTCAAAATTGGATAAATATTTTTTTAAAGACATTAATAGTATACCTATGTTTATAAACAAAAACTTAAATCTAAACACATCTAAATCAGTCTATAATGATGTTCGATCTAGAGCGCTTAGCCAATACAAGGAAATTGAAAATTTCATAACATAATGTATTTTCACAAACAAATACTGTATGGAATATAACGATCGTCCTGTGAACTTTGAATGTAATATGAAACTATAAATTATGTGTTAACGTTTGCAGCAACTGCGCACGTCTGGCCTGATGTTCAACCTCAAGGGTTTTGCCACTACAGAAAAAAATGTGGAGAATCGATAAATGTTGAGTATTTCATAAACAAAAACTGCAGGTAATATAACTTCCGCCACATGTATTTAAATCCAGCTTATATGGTCAATTGAATTACCACGTTAAAACAAAATAAATACACATTTTGAAAATTCTATAAACCTGTACTGTAATTTACCTACAGAAATTCGTCTAAATTATGTATTAACTTTAGCTACCTACTAGAAGTACATGAACAGTTCAAACATCAAAATCGGTGTGCAGACTACAATATTTATGTCACAGAATGAGGTAAAAGGTTGCAGTGCTACTATGTTTATATATTTACTAAGAAATCTACCAATTTAATTATTAACCTACTCATATTCAATTTATTTTTGGCTGTAACGTTAAGTAGAACAATTATTATATTAATGTTCCATCTCAAGTGGGTTGACATAAAATATAATGGCATAGAAAGAGAGTTGGACTGACAGGAACAGTTTAAAAGTCAAAATAATCATGCACACTAAAGAAGCCACAGAACCGGTACATATAGATTTTTAGTAAAATTTCTTTTAATATTGTTCTCTATATCCTATTCAAGTTAATTACACCTTTCTGACAAAAAAAAGGTCGGGTACAAAATAAATGTACACATACATTTTCAAGTACCAAAACATATAAAGCATCTGAGAGTAGATTTAAACAAAGAACTTTGTTTGTTAAGCATTTTAGTGTACTGATAGTACTTATGTACAGAGCTGGACAGTACTTACTCAGTACCGGTGGTGGTTTCATTTTAACAAAACATGAAGTAACAGATAATATACAGGGTGTTTATAGATCGCTTCGTTACTAATAGAGATACCGCAAAAAACTTTTTTTTTATTTTCAATGCGCGTAAACAACCTACAACCTTAGCAATTTAAATAATGGCCTCCTATTTGAGTGTGTGATACACGACTTTGGTTTTGTAAATGAAACACCGCGTATATTTTTAGATATTTGAAACTATGCGCCAAAAATGCTTTATAATAGTGTAACGACCTTCGGGCCGGATCGCGTCAGAACATTCAGCTCGAAAAGCGTAAGCTGCTACATCAATAGACGCGTATAAAATAAATAGCAACATAAATAATTGATGTTTAATCCAGTGTAAATAAATAGAGTGTATAACCATATAAATCATTACTGTTAAGCAGTATAGAAATAATTATTAATGAGTGTATCGTTGTTAGAAATAGTGCCTGTAGTTTATAAGTAATTCGTGTATGTAAATAATAATAATTAATAGTTGTAAATAAATGTTTAATACAGAAGCAGTGAATAATTTTTAAATAGCCCGAACGTTAAAAACGTAACAATAGTATATTTAAACTAAAATTTTAAAACTTATTATTTATTTTAATATAATCTAAAGTAGGCCATGACAATCACTAACAATAGAGCAAGCAATGCAAAACAAATTCCACTTGACACCTACTAAAACAATGAAAACCATGTTTTGTTGAAATGAAACCATATTATTTTAAAATTATGTTCTGCATATTTTTGACTTTTTAAAAGCTATTTTTCAACGAAATAGCGCATATGGTACCTCGTTGGAAAGCTCATTTAATGTAGTTTTCAATTGTTTAATGAAGCCCGTTTTGTTCCATTTAAAAAAACAGTTTTCAATTCTTTTAGTACATTTGGTGCGATATTTCGGCCATGAACAATTTTTAGAGCCAAGTGAAATTTGTTTTGGTTTCTTGCTATCTTGCTAATGATTGTCATAGCATACTTTAGGTAAATATATTTTAAAAATAATAAGTTTACAAATTTTAGTTTAAGCATACTATTATAAAACATTGTTGGCGTATGATTTCAAATATTTGAAAATATACGATGTGTTTCATTTACAAAACCAAAGTCGTGTATCACTACGAAGAAATAAGAGGCCATGGTTTAAATTGGTAGGGTTGTAGGTTGTTTACAGGCATTGAAAGTAAAAAAGGTTTTTTCACTATTTCTGTTAATAACAAAACGATCTATATACACCCTGTATATTATCTATTATTTCTATAGGGCTATGTTTTTCATTTGTGCATACAAACAGTGTATACAAATCAAACAAGTAGTGACACTCATGTCAAATGTTGAAACCTGTTAAGAGCGTCATGGACAGCAACTCGGGGAAGGGGGATATTTTTAAGCTTGACCACCAGACGAGTAAAACAACGAGTTCCAACCTACGGTCACTAAATCACGTTACCTAGCTAATGTGACTTAGTGATCTTATCCGAACCTAGAGTTCCTGCATATTAATAATAAGATAATTTTAATTTTAACTTTGTATCTAGTCACTGTAGATGTGATATAGCAATGGTCTCATCTGTTGGTAATACTCCTCCCCCCCCCCCCCCCCAGGAGCCCATAAAGTTCATTCAATCGGTATTTTGATATAAAATTAACTGACACTGGGTGCCTCTAGTTTGATTTATGTACGCTGATACAAATATGATATATCCAGGCAACGTCACATATCATTTTACATCAATTTTTTGGCTTGTAAAATAATTTTAGAATAAATAATACCATACACTTTCGCGGGAGTATCTACGCTATTTTTCCTAGGACCACAAAGAAGACACATTTTTGCAAGTTATTGTGACAAGTAACAATGTCAGTAGATTGTCACAAGTTTTTAGGTTAAAACTGACATATTTTCAGTAGTTTTTGGGTCGAAAATTACATATTGTCCGCAGTTTTTAGGTTAAAATGATTCATTTAGCCCACTGTATAATTGTAAATTGTGCTATTTTTTCATAACACCTTCGCTTTGATAAAGACCGGGTGAATAAAATTTTCATTTTTCGTTGCTAGTCGACAGTATGTGGGCGTGGGAAAAAGTGTTTTGTCACATCACCTACTATGTAGAAGCCACACTAAAAATGTCAGGATAAAAAAACACAAAAACTGTTCAACAGTAATAAAACAAAATGTGGCAGAAAAGAGACATTTAAGAAGAATATAAGACTATTTATGTGGGTGGGGGCCACAAAATACCTAAATCGCAATTCAGAAATCACCAGGCATGTGTCATGTTGACGTCACAGAACAGTTGACGTTAATTTTGAAGGCGCCATCTATCAGTTGCCCAAGTTTAGGACAGCTATTATGACGAACGCCTATTCCAGTGTTGCAATTCATCGCAATAAAATCTGTGGTTTAGGTTTATTTGTCTACCAATGTGATTTATATTCCACCATTATGTAGTTTTATAATAACATTCTCTAAAAATAAGCTATTAACATGTGAAGTTTGTTCCAAAAACAAATCCATATATTTATATTTTAATTATTTAATATTTCTGTTATTTGACTTCACATACAGGTGAAATTTATACACAACCTTTAGCGTATTGTTTTCTAACAATATACATATGAAAATAATTGGTTAATTTTAACTGTAAACGACGTCTAATAGAATTTAAAATACCGTGCTGTTTCTATGGTGCTGCCATCTTACAGGAAAAAGTGGAGCGGTCCAGTTCGCAATAGAAGTTGCCTCCCAATCCACCCCTTATCGCACGCAGACAATTAATGTATTCTAGGACAATATAACCGCACACAGAAAAGTCATAGTTCCTCTGTTTGTGAATACGAAGCAACTCTGTATGTGATGCAAAGCAAAAAATGCAATTACTTATAGTTGTTGATTTGTATTCACAAACAGAGCAAAAAAAAAATAAAAATGAAAAAAGGAAGTACCTTAGATACTTTTGTTTATTACATCTTATGGAAAATTAGTATGGGTTTAATTATCTGTGTACCTACCAAAGCATCTAAGATCTAAGTAATTTCTGTCAATAATACATATATTTTGTTTCATTCCGCGTTTTTCGGCTTTTAATTCGGTTTATGAGCATTTTTTTTAGTTTTGACAATTAATTACTGCTAGAACATCGGCATATGCTATTGCTCGACCTTTGTAATTTATTATACAGCTATTCAGCTTCTCTGTTCTTAAATATCTAACACCAGGTTAAACAATGGCATTTTCATTCTCTTTATAGAATCAAAACCACGTTCACATTGTATGAAGAGCGTATTTATCATCAAATAAATCGAATTAAAAAAATACAATTACGTATAATTTCAATATTCCTGAAAAATTTTGAATTGAGATGGATTACGTCCAAATAAATAAAACACAAAAATGTTTAATTTCCTTATTTATGCTAGTTAAAATTATAATCACTGAAAGTTTCGGATAGCACAGAAAAAACCTTTAGTAAAAGTTATATTCTGCAATATGTTTACGACATTCCACAAAAATATTTCTTGTAGGTGATTAAAAGTTAATTAAATGCACTTATCTCTGATTCATTGATTGTTGGATATAATAATATGCAAAACAAAGTAAGCAATGATTATTACATTCTCAACAAATTGCACATTAACCAGTTTACAATAAAAAAAAAAATGGGAAAACGTTCGCCCATAACCGGAAACTCAAAAACATTTCTTATATTATGTACATGTAGAGCTTCGGTAATTTTTGTCTGTGTGATAATTTTAAGTGGGTTTTGTAGATTACTATAGCATATTATCTGTAATGGCTAAAGCCAAGATGCGTAGATGAAAAAAGCAAGAAACTTCTAATGAAGAATATTATATTGAGGAAGCATATCTTAAGACGTAAATAATTGCATAATATATGATAAAGTTCTAAATAAAATTATTTTAACAAACAATTATAAAAATTTCTCAAAAAACGAAAAAAAATAGGAGTAAAGTGCCAATTTCAGTTGGGAGATTTTATCCAAAATTCACTGCAATCCCAAAAATTATATTAAAAATGTAGATGTACATTTTCAGGCCGATCTGTTACTTCTATGGGCTAAATTTTTGATCTGTGCATACAAATTTAATATATATTCAGGCTACGCCACAAATCAATTTACATAAACTTTTGGTTTGTAAAATAAGTTTAGAAAAAATAATAGAAGGAATTCTATTGTAATTACAAACCCATTACAGCAAAGAAAACGTTTTACACTCAAGTCGTATACCTGCAATTTACCACACAAGTTAATAGAAATTGGCTTTCCACTGCTTGCCTTTTATCGCTCGCAGACACTTAGGTTATTCTAGTGATATATAAGCGCGGTCTCGCACAGAGAAGTCACAGTTGTTCTGTTTGTAAATACAGAGCGACAAATACAATTATTTTTAGTTGTTTGTTTGTAATTACAAACAGAGCAACTGTAAAAAATAAACATGAAAAAAGTTGAGGTACCTTCTTGTCTATTACATTTTTTCCTTTTTCCTCCTTCATTCGTCGAAACGAATGCATTATAGGCGAGTTGCGGTTCTACCTATACCGTCTGGGAAACCTCGGACTACCTACATTTTATAGAAAACCAGTATGGGTTTAATTACCTATGTACCTATATAAGCAGCTAAGTACTTTTTTCAACTATATCTTGTCTATTACATCTTTTCCTTTTTCCTCCTTCATTCGTTTGTAGTCCCAAAAAGTTGGTATATGGTTGGGTTTCAGTCGTCGGAAATTAATTTACCCAATTTTCTTTGATGGTTCAGTTACAGAAGAAAGATATCTCCAGGAAATTCTAGATCCATTTATTAATGCTACGCATGATAATGATTTTAGAAAAGATTTTTCTCAACAGCATGGGGCTGCAGCTCACACAGTGTGAAACTATTATGGAAGTATTTTAATTTGCGGCTCATTGGTGCAGAAACAAAATTGCTTGTTTCCACGTCCTTATTATTTACTGGGTTTGGAATTCTTCGCTTGGTCTTATCTAGAAAATAGTGCTTTTAAAACACCAGTATACACGAACGAATTGTTTTAAAATTCGATGAGTTAAACAACTCACCACAAATTCTACAAAATTTGCTTAAGGGATTGATGCGAAGGTTAGAGATAATAAGATAATAATAAAGTGGCGTTTTGTCCGCATACGTCGACACGTTTTATTTGAAATTTACTAGTAGCGCGCGCAGGTTTAGACAGCATGGATCTACATCGTTCCACGGTTCCAGCCGTCGCCAAGAGAGGGCACCAAGCGCACCGCTCGCTAGTCATGTTTCAACGGCGCGGCGCTCGCTTAAAATCTCACGCCAGCTAACCATCCGGTTTTCTTACAGTGACAGCCTCTTAACAAAGAACAACACTGTCAAAACTATTTAATATCGTATGTGCTTGGCTTTACCCATATATGTATTACTTCTATATTGCTGGTAGGGTCTGGGTACAGGCGAAAACATTACGGGGCCGACATAGTCTCACTCTGAGTACTACACGTCTCGAGCCCATGCCTGAGAATTCGAAGCCGCCTTTAGAAGCGAATTTTAAACTTGTCCACTTCCCCACCGCGCGGACAACGCTTGCACACAGCTCACTAAGTACGTAGAAGAGTTGGATGTCTGTCTCACTTACACTGTGACCTCTCCACTTATAGGCGCTAGCAATATAGAAGTAATAAATATATGGCTTTACCGAACGTTATGTAAATAAAGAGTCTTAAAGGAAGCTGGAGGATTGTATTGTCTCTCCAACATATTTAAAAATAGAATTCTACGCACGGTGAAGGTGACCGGTCACCTATTTAGGTAACGTAAAGTAAAAATGACTAGTCTTGCAAAGTGACACTTTCAAGATCAAACTGAGTCTTGACATGGCCCGCTTTCTTGACGATTTCAGGAAAAACATATTTATTTACTTCTCTTGCGTGTTATATTCCCTAGATAGTAGATCAGCGCTGATATTGCAAAAGAAAAACAAAAATAGCGTAGTGGAATAAAGAACGTACAGAAGCAATGAATACGAAACTGTAGCAAAGAATAGATTGACGCAGAGACTGATAAGAAACGAAACAGAAGAATGTCAAAGACGCTAAGAAATTGAAACGAAAAGGTAAAATACATAACTCAAGAACGCAAAGTAATGGAAATGGGGAAGCAACGTTTTGCACAATTACTGATACCAGCGGAAAGTAACGAAAAAATATCATATATAACTAGACAGACTGCACAACGGGAGATTTAAAGAGCCCACACTAGACGAGGTAACAGTTGCTATACACAAGATGAAGAATGATAAAGCACCAGGAATTGATAGCATTCCAATAGAACTAATAAAACATGGTGGCGAGTTACCAACTAAGGAGATATACCAGTTAATGGTACCGAGGGATGACTTTTCTATGCGTTGCACATAACGTATTTACGAACATTGTTTAAATAAATAATAATAACATAGGAAGTGATATAGTTGGAGAGTACCAGGCTAGGTTTAGAAGTGACAGATCAACAATCGACCAAATATTTACTACACGGAAATACTTGAGAAGGCATGCGAATACAAGATACCAGAGTATCATATAAATTTCAGAGAAGCATATGATAGCATAGACCGCAGGGGGCTGTATAATATCATGGAGCAACTGGGTATCTTTACTAAACTCATAAATCTCTCAAGGATGACTATACAAAAAAGCAAAGCCAGGGTGAAAACACAAAAGAGGCTATCCTGGATGTTCCCAACCTACAAAGAAGTGAGACAAGGATTAACATCAATACAATAAACAAAAGCTCATTAAAACGTTAGCGCTTATGACATATTATTCATTAGTAAAAAAAAATTATGCGCTTTCGTTTATTTTAACAGCGAATTAAAGTTAACGTCAGATTAGTGGCCTTCATAAGACCCGCCGTTAGTGTGTGCAAGTTGAAACAGTTAACGTCGGCAATTCCATCCGCGAACGGCAAAGCAAATATCCGCGAACGGCAAAGAAAAGGGAGCACAAAGGTCCCCCGCGTAAAATCAAATCAGCGAACCGCAAAGCCGCGAACGGCGAGGTCTGACTGTATTTTGTTTAGATCTCGTTTGCTTATTTATGAAAGTTTATACCTAAGATCTTAGAAGAATTATATGTGTTATTGTTAGCTTCTATCTGGTTTTGTATGCCTGTACTATTTTTCGTTTCTTTTGCCCTCCTACTTACAATATATGAAGTACGTTTGTTGACTATTTTTGCAGAAATTTATTATAAAAGTGAAATCCCCACTTCATGTCTTTTGTTTTTCCTCTATACCTATATAATCCATAATATATTGTAACGATCTTGGGGGCCGAGCCACGCATGAGTCAGCGTTCGAGGGCGATATGGGGTTGTTGCACCCGACGCGTGCAAACAGATGGTCACATTCGAAAAGCAACCTTGGAGCCAGCTGCAGACGCGTGAACTCAGCGGCCTTGCTGACTAATACGGCGATGCGTCATGCCTTTGTCGGAGCTTCGAGTAAGGTCTGGACGTTTCTAGAATGACTCATTCGTGAGATATAAATACTCGCGAGCCGGAATAGCGGGCAGTTCTCATCCAGTTCTCATCCAGTTCTCATCAAGCTCGAAGCGCGTAATATAAATAGACCGTGTGTATATAACTCTAGTGAAATAAATATAACCATATAAATCATTACTGTTAAGTGCAATATAAATAAATAAATGTATCGTTGTTAGAAATAGTTCGTTTGTGTTTGTAAATAATCGTAATTAATCGTTGTAAATAAATGTTTAATACAAGAAGCGTCCTATAATTTTTAAATAGCCCGATCGTAAAAACGTTACAATATCAAAGCATTCGACCATGTTGTCAATACTTTTTCTGTTTGGGTGTATGTAAATATCTATTTTTTATTTTGTGATGTTCAAACACTGTTAAGTAGTCAAAAAATACTGTGAAAAATTAACTGCCATAGGAGGAAAGGATGCAAAGCGCCGCAGAAAAAAAATAGCATAACATTTCCTGTTTTCTGTTGTGTTGCGTCTTGTGGTCTAATTTTTCTAAGGCAGTCCTCTTCACTGGATGGACAAATTTTGTTATTGGGTGGGCACTTGCCTGACACGCATCATCTCGATTTCTTCAAGAAACACTGGAACTATCAGTTTGGAAGACGAAACATAGAGCGTAACGAAGTAAAAGGATCTATCAAACGAGAAAAACGAAAAAACGACAGCGATTAATTGACAGCTCGCCTCACTTCTGGTAAATTTTATGCAGGCATTTATGGGCACACATTATATGTGTACATTTTGGCAAAACTGCAAAATGTGATATGTACGTTTGGACGACACGTTGATGCAATTGTGCCAAACACCATGGAACAACGTTAAAAACAAGGCAGTAACTCGGATGGCTGACTAGTTCACTTAAGCAACTACGTATGTTGGTTGTAGTACTGTAAGAATGTAATTTTTTAAGCAAAAAGTTTAATTTCCTTATTGCCTTGGAAATTGAGAGAGTGGAACAAAGGCTCAAAGAAGAAGTTTTTTCTGTAAAAGTTTCTGTTTTATGTCCAAAAAATCCTATTACCGGTGTGCTGTCATTAACAATTTAAACTTTATATTGCAACAGGACCTTGCCAGAACGAAAATTGACTATAATGATTTTTTGAGCAAAACATAAGTATAGCTATTTAAACACTTCTGAACGGTTATACTTACTTACATGATTAAAAAAAGATGCATACGAAAATTTTAATACAGTAATCGCTCGGTGGAGTGAATACTCAATTAAATGAACTATTCATTTATATAAACAACAAAAATTTTACATTATAAATTCGAAAGAGTAAACAATAACATTTTCGATTCTATGGACTGCGTAAATTACCAGAATGTATGAATTACTTTGTTCAATTGTCATATGTAAATAATATTTAGGCAATGATTTTTATATACCAAAGACACGATGCAACATAATGGAGCTTGATTGATATTTGGTTATTTGTCACTTACTTCAAGTTAATAGTTATTTATATAACGAGTATCTAAAACGCTTTTTGCACGCTTGAGATAGTTTATGATAAGCCGAATGCGAATTCTTTAAATCTCACAAGTGCAAAAAAGATGTTTTAGATATGAGTTTCATACATAGTTTTTTCGACTATCACATATTTATGCTAAAAAAGATTAAAAACATTATTTAAAATTGTAAACTCACAAAATCATGTTAGGTATTCTTACAATGTTGTAAATTAAGAACTTCCAAATTTAATAAATAGTTTTGATAAAAGTGTACAATAAAATGACAGAAGGGTGCAATATTTTTTTTTCGAGACTGAATATAATTTTATTGCGGAGTATTTAAAGAAGTAGGCAACATACTTAGACGTTAAATACGAGTATATTTACTACAAAAATTACGTGTAAATTGATGTACCTATCTGACACTAAAAAAACCAAAATACCGTCAAGGTATGATGTTGACTAATGTCTGATGTCAGTGAAGAACAGGAACCCTAACTTTGGCAATCTAGTCCAGAAAGCCAACCATACATTTGAAAAATACATACATATTTTTAACAATGAAATTACATATTTTGAGAAATTTTGTTTTGTTTTATAGCAGTTCGATTATGACGTCATAGATTACGTGATACTGAAATTTCGTTGTAAAGACTATACTTTTGACGTATAGAATGTGTCAAATAATAGCCTCCTTTAGGAAATGGTAGTCGAAAAAAGTGTTTAAGGCATTTTAAAGTTGTCCAATAAATCTGAAAATTGAAAATGTTAGACAGTGGTGTAACATTTTTATTTAAGAAATACAATAGATCCAAGTCTACCATACCTGCACTTAAAAATAAAAGAGATACATTTTAGAAGCAGCATCGAAACGCTGTGGAATAGGAAAAAGAAAAAAGTTACTATCTGCAACACTGCCAGAAATAAAGAGATAATTATATCTATGGTTGTGTACACGAATTCTTAAGAAATATATTTTCCAGTTTTAAATACAAAAGCTAAAATTATCAAGGAAAGTTTCAAATAAAACTCAAATTTTAATAATAGTAATGGGTGGACGCAAAAATTTAAACAAAGATGTGGAATAAGATAATTACAAATTTCTGGCGAAACATTTTCAGCAGTTTCGGAACATGTAGATCTTTTTAACGACTTTAGTTAGTGTCTGTACATAATATATTGTTCAGTTATAAAATGAATTGAAGTAATACATTCAATAAATCTTTTTGAAACTGTAATTTCTATTGAGTGGACATCACGGTTGTATGAACAAGCTTGGTTTTAATTAGTTCACATAGTTGAACGACTACTGTGTTAGTTAAAAGTTATACCTTAATAGAACATAAACACACCGAAAATATATACATACTATTTGCTGTTTTTTTTTGTATATTTGTACATTGAATTTGTTTAAATAAAGGCATTTATTATTATTATTATTATTATTATTAATTAACATATTTGCAAACCCTTGGTATATTCACGAACTAAAAGAAAAAAGTAACTGTTGATAAGCGAACTAGATTACAGTATTGTGACAAAGAAAAAAGGTTTAAAAAGCTGCAATCTTCTTTGTTTTTGAATATGAAATTTTCTCAAGATCAAGGGATTCTCTTCTTTGTCTTGCGCAAACCTAAATAAATTAGATGCGTTATGCGGGGATGATTCATAAAATAGCTTTGTGGACGATTAGCTGCCAATAAAGTGGAAAACGAAGTTTGCGATTGTAGTAACTGAAGCAAAAAGTGCAAATGCTTTCTCAATGACTTCTCTTTGTTTAAACAATTCGGCATAGGTTTCTCCATCTGATTTATCAAGCATAACATCTTTAACCACTGCTAGTTCTTCGGCAGATGGTAGTGTAATACCTAAAAATAGATGATACCAACTTCCGAGTCCACCGCATAGGTGGTTTTAATAATTTTTACATTTATAAAATTGAATTGTAACAAATTAGAGAAGAAAAATTTTCTAACGGCTGTATAAAGAAAGCAATGCAAGAAAAACAACTTATGCTAGATAGAATAACGGTTACAGAGTGTTCATAATTATGTTCAAAATACATAAAAAATAATATCTTACTGTGTCTAATAATACTGAAACAGCAAAAGAAAACATCTAGTAATGCGACTTACATTGATTCGCAAAGAAAGTAAAATATTACGTCTAAGGGAATATTTAGCGGGTGAGGTCTGTGGCGTCTGACATGTTCCTCCAACTTTGATATGAAATAGTGTATGTAAGTAGAATAGAGACAGAAATCCCCCACCACTTTTAATTTCCCCCACTACTTTTAATTGATTAAGCCCTGTGGGCATATATATATATATATATAATTAAATTGCCTGGGGCGTCGGCCATTTTGATGTCACAATTAAATTGCCTGGAACTTCGGATTTGTTGTCGTCACGTAAATTGCCTGGGGCGTCGGCCATTTTGATTTCGTCACACCCATTTTTGGATTTTGATGCTAGTACCGTTTTGGATTTTGAATTGTCGCCATTTTGTTTTAAGCGGCCATTTTGGATTTTGATGCTAGTGCCGTGTTTGATTTTGAATTGTCGCCATTTTGGATTTTGAATTAACCACGTGATGCTAATGCCGTTTTGGGTTTCGATTTTGCTCGCGCCATTTTGTATTTTGAATTAGTCACTCATATTTTATTTAAAAAAATTCTGGTCTTCGCAGGATTCGAACCTGCCGTCTTCGTGTTGCGAGTCTTATAGCCTAACCACTGAGCTATAGAGAATTGTTGTAACTTTCTTTTTGACGTCTCTCATTGCTAATTATTTAAAATTGATAGCTATTTTAAAACGGCAATCAGATGGATATTTGCCAAAAAATCCAACACGCTAAATCCCCAGAAATTAAGCGGTTCATTGACACGGCCCCTGATGAATTTTATTTGTTAACAAAGGTAATTTATCGTTTTTGTTGTGTTTTATAGTAGCCGACTAATAAATTTAGTAATTTTGTTTATAAATCTATTTTAATTTTAAATAAATAGGTGGCCCTCATTTTTGGAATCAGCGGAGCCTTAAGAAAAATTGAATTGTGTAATATCAAACTTTGTGATCTGAAGGATTTAAATTCTGCGTTATTGGTTATGATTCCTGTGACTAAAACCAAAAATCCCAGAAGTTTTACTATAACAGGGACATTTTATGCAATTTATAAAAAGTATGCAAGCCTGCGACCAAAACATTTGACAAATACAAATGAACGTTTTTTTTATAAACTACCAGAAAGGGAAATGTACGTCCCAATTTGTAGGATTAATAAGTTTGGAAATATGGTACTTAAAGCAAATTGCAAAATTTTTAAACCTGCCCAACCGGAAACCTATACAGGCCATTCATTCCGAAGATCGTCAGCCACCATTCTTGTCGATTCAGGCGGAGATCTTCTCACACTAAAACGCCACGGTGGCTTTCAATCCAGTGCAGTTGCCGAAGGATATGTAAACGGCTCGTTCAACAAAAAAATGGAAATTTCCAATAGAATTGTGCAATCCGTAGAACTGGCACCAGCATTATTATCAAGCTCATCCAGTATTAACCCTGAAGAAGAAAGTTTTCAAGCGCAAAAAAATCAAAATGTGGCCACGCAAGAAGCCTCAAACCTAGCATTCACATCATCAAAAAACACTGTTCAAGCAGAACAAAACCAGCTCGAATCCGAGATTTCAAATGTCCCTATAAGTCTGTATAACTGTTCTCAATTTACGATTAATTATAATTTCAACAAGTAAATTTGTAACTATTCTAAATACGTTTTGTTAAAGTTAATTAACAAAAATGTAATAATTAATAAATTTTCTTATTTTGCTATTTCAAACAGAATTAGGTGGTCGTCGGAAAAGTAGTGGTCGTCGAAAAAGTACAGTGTAAAACTCGTGCTGAATGGATATTTCAGCACTCGTTATACAATATACTATTACGCACAGTACTTTATCATGTTAAACTTATTCAACGTTATTTAGTTTTGAAATAAAAACAAATATTGTGCTGCATTTATTTTAACCTAGTATGTCATAGCTAAAATCATGTAGTATCAGAATATTTTATTTAAAATTTCTTACATTTTTTTGATTAAAGTAACTGCTCTTTGTAATTGCATTCGTAAGTTTTAAAAAATTACTGTATTATTCATTTCGAAAACAATATATTAAAATCAGACAAAGGATTGATAGACAACACTTCAAACACAGTTTTTTTTTAAATATGACTTTAGAACGTGCAAGACATAACCGTACGACAAAGATAAACGAATGCAAGACAGATAGCATGATTGTGAGAGAGAAAGTAAGTATACAGAGCATCACGTGACTAATTCAAAATCCAAAAATGGCGCGAGCAAATACTTAAAGGTTTAAAAAATGTGTGTAAAAGCCAAAATTTCCAACATTAGCATGACACATTTATTACAGAAACAAAAATCGTTATATTTTCAAGTTCGAAAATATTGAAGCTTTGTTTGTAATCAACTTCTGTCTCGAAAAAGAAATAGTTAGATAGTATTAAAACAACTCCTATCTTCTGGCTCTATAAATAAATAGAGGAATCACATATAGACTTATATATTACAAGATAAAAATTAAGTTACTTTAGAACGTGCAAGACCTAACATTACAGTTAGTACGACAAGAAAAAAGAATAGCTTTCTGTACATTTACAATAGCATAGTTTGATTCTTCCACTTTGTCAACATCCCCATCTTGTAAACGCACAATAACATATTTAACTCTTTCATTTCAAATTAAGTTACACCGCAATACAATGATGGCAGGTTCAAATCCGACTTAAAGCAGCCAAGTTTTTTTTTAAATATAGACAACACTTCAATCAGCTTACATAGTACTTCGAAAGAAAACTTATAACCATCCTCTATAGCTCAGTGTTTAGGCTATAAGACTCGCAATACGATGCAAGCAGCTTCGAATCCTGCATGGAGCATAGCAGTTTTTAAATAAAATATGCCTTTAGAACGTGCAAGATAGAACCGTACGCCAAAGATAAACGAATGCAAGAGAGATAGCATGATTGTGAAAGGGGGAAGTGCGAAGCGTGACGTATACAGAGCAATACTTCAAACAGCATGCATAGTAATGAGAGACTTCAAAGAGAAAGTTATGACAACAATCCTCTATATAGCTCAGTGGTTAGACTATAAGACTCGCAACAGGAAGGCGTCAGGTTCGAGTCCTGCGAAGACCAGAAAATTTTTTAAATAAAATATGAGTGACTAATTCAAAATACAAAATGGCGAGAGCAAAATCAAAATCCAAAACGGCACTAGCATCAAAATCCAAAATGGCTGCTTAAAACAAAATAGCGACAATTCAAAATCCAAAACGGTACTAGCATCAAAATCCAAAAATGGGTGTGACGAAATCAAAATGGCCGACGCCCCAGGCAATTTAATTGATTATGCCCACAGGGCTTAATCAATTAAAAGTAGTGGGAAAAATTATAAGTGGTGGGGGATTTCTGTCCCTGGGACGATGACCCATAGTAAATAAATTTATTATAAAAATTATGGCTCATTTTAAATTTTGCTTGTACTCACAGATACCACTCGTTGAATGGAGGGTTAAACACCATGGAAAATGATATATTAATTTTTGCTATGGACTTTTATTTAAGTTTTACACTGGGTTTTTTTTTCAAACTGAATTTATCTCATTATTAAAAATTGTCCTAATAAAATGACATTTGAACTCTTATGACCATTTCATAATTTACTGCACTTGGAAATTTCGAGACTTGGATGCCTCTTCTATTGGTGATCGATAAGTTTTGAAAATGTTACCTTCACTTTGTTATGAGTGGATTTATTAGGTACAAGCTTGTGCTTAAAGCGTTGAGCTTAGAAAGGCGCCATTTGAAGGATAAATATTTGCATTGCAATCATTTAAATTGTAGCAGAAATGAATTTTTATCGATTTATACTTTTTTAAATTTTAAGCTGAATTCAAAAATGCAATAATATACCGGGTGTTCTATTTAAAATAGGAGTAAATAAAAAAAAAGAAACCTATTTTTGAGGTACCGTATAACGGGGATATATCGAACGCTGCGGTTAATATCGAACAAAAACGTAATTTATCAAACTCGATTATCTTCAACGGTAGGCAACTCTCATTACCCAAACTTGTTGGAGGTGCTGCATAACTTTCCCGTGATATTAGTCGTTACGCCTGCGTCGATCAGAAAATAATTTTATGCAGAGTTGCCACCAAATGATTTGTTATAGATTTTAGTGACGTCTACTAAACCTCTTCATATCTAAGTAAGTATTGGTGATATCTATATAGTCCAAGGAAATAAATCCTTTTAAGTAACCATAACAACATTTCTGCATGAACAAATTTTGAATAAATTCATAATTTTTTTAGTTATGGTTAAAAATGTAAACAATGTCATTTTGTAGGGTTATATCGAACGATGCCGCGGGTACACGTGCACCGACACAGCATATAGAAGAAACTGTGACCCCCAATCATATTAATAAAGGATGTTTTGTAGTTACAAGTTTTATTTATGATAAAAACACTAAGAAAAATTTGAGAAAAAATTTTTAGCCAAAATTTTGCATATAAAATAAAACAGCAATAGAAATTAGCTGTATGAGGGGTAAAAAACACATTTTTGTAGTTCTAGATGTGGAAGATGTACAAGCTGTTAAGCTAACCCAGATAACCCACAATATCTGCACTCCATCGATAACTCGTGGCCTTCACAATGTTCGTGAAGATATTTTATAAGAAGAAAATGTTTTTTATTTTTTTTTTAATTCTTTGATTTCCTTATCAGATATAAGTATTTTTTTAACATTGTTTGAAGAAATAAGTTATTTTTATTTTGTATTTCGTAATATTCGTCTGCAAATAAATCACTTTTCAGTTTAATCAGTTTTTTCCTATTCCTCCTACAAGAATTGTCGAAAAACAAATTTTTTTTTTAAGAAAAGTGTTCAATAAAGGTTACTGTGGATGCCTATATCGATCATTCACTTAAAATCTTTAGTTACTGAGAAAAATTTAAAGTGTTCAATATATCCCCCAATAGCGGGTTATACCAAACAACGATAAAATACAAAAAAAAAATATCTACTAAAAATTTTTTTGTAGTCATCATACATGAAACAATATATTCTCAATACTACACGCTTCCATTTTCAACTTATAAATTTTAGATACTTTGATAATGCCAGAAGCTACACATGAAAATCTAAAAGAATCGTTCCATATATCCCCGTTATACGGTAGTCAACTGAAAAATCACCTATATCACATCAATACACAACACATTAAAAATATAATAAAAATGTAAAGTTTAAAAAAATCGTTGGAGCCGTTTTTGAAGAAATCGAAATAAACTTAAATATCACAAGAGTAAACACCCTGGGTTCAGGGGACTCTAAATCGTGAACATCTGTTGAAAACTCAATTTTGAATTTTTGGGGCGAATCCAATACTTTATTGTAAAAAGAAGTAAAAATTAGATTTTTATTTCCCATTTCATTTGCTTCTGAAATCCTAGTGTAATTTTTGATACCTATTTGTTATTTCCTGTGTCAGCAATGGCGGGATTTTTTATCCACACCTCGTTATTTTGTTGTGCTCGGAGAGTTCAAGTGTTTAAATTATCATTTAACCCTCCAATTGATGGGCTGGGTCTGTGAGGTTTACTAAAATGCTTTTTTTGTTACATTTTCTAATGATACTTTTATATTCTTTAGCTTCTAGTATATCGCCTTTATTTAAGAATCGATTTGGATGAAATTTGATACAAGAATATTAAACACAATTTCTGATTGACCGATAGATATATACCTAGTTGAAATGGTCAACTTCCGGTTTCACCGAAGTTGCCATTAACTATGATTTTTTAAATAAATTACCTAACATATTTTATATTATTTGGAATTTACGGCGTAAATTCCATACAATAATCTTGCCAAATTTTCATTTTTTAAATATCAAATAATTTTTTTCAAAATGTATTTTTCTCATAGAACGCCAGGATTGAAGAAAATTTATTCTAAATAACTCTAGCAATCAATAATAATAACTATTTCATTAATTTGATCAATAACAAATTCTTCATGAAGGAATAAAATTTGCTAAATATGTTTATTGAGAGAAAGTCAGTTTTTTAATGGCACCTACCAAGGGCCATCGTGCCATTAGATAGAAACTTTAATTATCATCCACCATTTTATTTCTATATAAAACTGAAGAATGTTTAATTAATAAATTTTTAAAGTATTTTGGGAAATATTTAAACACTGTCATATGTAATTTGAGTCGTGGATTCCAAAAAACATAAAATATACAGGACAACTAATTTAAAAATTCAAAGTTAATGACATTTTTGACGAAACCGGAAGTCAGCCATTTCGATGGTATGTGTCTCTCAATCCGAAATTATGTTTAATGTTCTTGTACTTAACAAGTTTCATTCAAGTCCGTTGATAAGTAAAGGAGATAGAGACATGGCCCTGGTCTCATTGTCACCCGATATACTTTCCTATCTTTAATAAGGCAAGAATTTTATTTTTTTTTTATATTCAAATCCCTACCGTTTGAGTACAGCAAGGGCGTTTAATCTGTTGATCCAACGCGTGTATTCACATAATTTTTTTAAGCCAACTTATTTTTTCAAATTTGGTAAAAGAGCTGTACTTGTAGGTTGTTCCTCTGGTTCCTGAATGATCGTGCAAGGTGTTATTTTGTTAGAAGTCCTGAAATTTCGTACCACCTATAAAATATTGAAATATTATGCAAGTTTTCTAGTGCGTGCATTTGTTTAGATTCTAATACAACCGTGCTGTATCGAGTAAGCAGGAAAATTTCGTTAGTCATATTGACTAACCAATATTTTGTGTGTCATTATTTTGTATATTGATTTTTTATTTTTAAGAGTTAATGGTACATTACGTTAGACATAAATAACCTTCGACCACAAGTTGGTCATAGCAGATACAAGATTCTATGTAAAAAACCGAAACCACCAGAAAATAAAGATAGAAGAATTAAGAACAGAACAGAAAAGGCTAGAGTATCAGCATAAAATCAACGAAATGTTAAAACAACATGAGAGACTGGAAGAATAAGGAGAGCAGTGGACGATAGAAGAAAGATGATCAAAAAGAAAAACATCGCGTGGAAGAAGTATTTGCAAACAAAAAGAGAAGAAGATAGACGGAGTTACATAACTATAAGAAACTAAGCAAAAGAACTAGTTAAAGAAGCAAAGAACAAAGCTTGGGAAGACTTTAGGAAAGAAGTAGAAGAAATAATTCAAAGATAACGCCAACAGTAAGAAAGAATTTTGGACGACAGTTAACCATCTAAGAGGAAAATATTGCAAAACAAAATGGTGTATAAAAGATGAGAACGGAATCATAGTAACAGAAAAAAATAAAATCCTGGACTCTTGGAGCAAATACTATGAGAAAAAATTTAAGACAAAGAATGAAACCAGAGGGGCAAAATATAAGGCAAGAACCAATAGAAATGGAAGGTGAACCAGTAGTAATCAAAGAAGAAGTAACAGAATCAATAAATAGAATTAAACCAGGAAAAGATTAAATCAATCCCGAGATGGTCAAGTATGAAGAGAGAAGAATGGTGGAATGAATCTAAAGAATATGTCAACTGGCCTTTGATGGAGAAGAGATACCCAGAGATTGGGAGGAAAATATCATCGTACCATTGCATAAGAAAGCAAGCATGAACGAGTGTAACAATTACCAAGCCATTTGTTGATCATCGTGTATACAAAAAATATACTCACGAATAATAGAGACAAAGATCAGACACTATGTAGAGAAGGAAAATCTCTCTATCTGGCGTTTATAGACCTGCACGCAGCTTTTGACACTATTCCAAAGAAGATTTTATGGAAAGCCATGGAATAGGCAAGAATGCCCGATAACTTGATCAAAGTCACAAAACCATTGGACAAAAGAACAACAGGAACAGTGAGAATAAAGGCGAAGGAGTCCAAAAGTTTCAATATGGAAAGAGGAATCAAACAAGGAGACTCCCTCAATCCCCTATTATTTATCGTAGTTATGGACCAAATACTGAAGGAAAGTAAAGAGAGAGCACTGAACAAAAAATTTGGACACTGGAGAATGGAAGAAGTAAGCCTCCAAAGTCTTGTGTATGCCGATGACATTGTGCTGATGGTGGACATCGTTAGGAAATTACAAGCCGCAGTAAACAAATGGAACAGCAATATATAAAGATCGGGAATGGAAATAAATGCAAATAAAAGCAAAATAATGAAAATTAGTAAAGAAACAGCTAACGATGAAGAAGACAAACATCAGATGTGGACAGAATAGATTAGAGGTAGTAAACTTCTACGAGTACTCGAGCGTCGTGATAAACAATGACGGGACAATAGAACAACAAATAAGAAACAAAACATCAAAAGCAACAAACATATACCATCAGATCAATACAGCATTAATAAATAAAAAAGAACAAGGAAGAAAAACAAAGCTACACTTGTACAAATCAGTATACGTACCAACGCTGATACATGGAGTGGAAACCTGGCCAATGCAAGACAAAAACAAGAGTAAAATAACGACTGCAGAAATAAGATATTTAAGACGAATGGTAGGCAGGACTAGAAGAGATAGAGTTAGAAATATAACCACAAGGGAAGAACTAGAGGTAGAGCCAACAGAGGAAACTATTAAAAAAGGCAGCTGCCATGGTACGAACATGTGGTCCGGATGGAAGAAAATATATATAAAGATATACTGCTACGTCGAAACGAATTTTGCGATTTAATAATTATTCATGTAATTAATTTTTGGCACAAGGTAATGAATGAAAGCATTCAAATGTAAACGTTTAAAACTAGCTTTAAAACATATTTCCATCAAATCGTAATAACTTAACTGTAATTTATTGCAATAACAAAAGAATTCATAACAAATTATCAAAATGTCGCACAATCCCATTGCTGAAATTTATTAACATATTCGGATTGTTATTAATTTCATTAATTTTCTCCAATATTCTGTGCTGCAGTTCATTTAGGTCATGTATTAGTTGTTGGAAAATGGCGTTCGTTAAATACGGTCACAGAAAGAAATCGCTTGGAGTGAGGTAGCAAGATCCGTCAGGATAAGATATTGGTGTGTTTCGACTAATAAGCCGTCTGTCAAAAAATTCTCGTATTATATTTAAGGTATCATGTGTTGTGTGCGCAGTCTTGTTGATAAAAACCAAACCTGAGTTCATCTTCATGAAGCTTTTCAAGAAAGGGCGGTAAAAGCTCTTTTCGATACCTTTCTGCAGTCAAAGTGCCTGAAAAAAATCTTCATTGATTTTTCAAGAAATAAACACTTTTGTCTTACTTTCACATTCGAAAAAATATGGCCCAATTATTCTACGCATTGAAATATCATCCCACACTCCTATTTTTTGAGGATGAAGAGGTGTCCCTACCATAAAATTAGGCTTTTCCAAACTCTTGAGAATTAATGTATCCATCTAACTAAAACCAGGCCTCGTCCATGAAAAGTATTCTGCAATAAGTCGTCATTGAGGGTATTTAGGAAACACTGACAATGATATTTTATGTAGTAAACTGAACTTATGTGGAATTAGAGGGATGGCTTTAAAATTAATTAAATCATATTTAACAGGAAGATCTCAGCAGGTTGTTGAGTATGACAAATTTGGCAATTTGATAAAATCAAAGTTTTATTGGAAAAGGCGTTCCTCAGGGCTCGGTCCTAGGACCCCTCTTATAAATCATTTACACCAATGAATTGCCTGAGGTGTCGTCTGAGCATATGGTGCTCTATGCGTACGATACCACTTTAATTTTCAGTGAAACCAGTGAAGATCTATTGTTTACAAATGTCACGAATACAATGGAAAAAGAGTATTTCACAGAAAATTACTTATCTAAAACTCAAATAGTTTATTTTGGCAAATGTACCATGGTACCTGTGCGTAGCACTGAGATTGGAGTTTTTCCAACCCCTATCCCAGTCAAGAAATAACATTTTACTGTGTATGTAACCACACAAGCTGTGAGAGGGACTATCTTTATATATATATACAGGCCCTGTAGGCCTAAGGTTTGTTGTACTATTTTTTTTCCATCCTTTTCTCTCGGTTGCCTTTTGTTCGTTTCTACGATTCCTAGTTCCAGAAAGTCTTTTTCTACACTATTCAGCCAGTTATTTTTCGGTCTGCCCTTCTTCTTTTTTGTTTTTATTTTGCTTTTCAACATCTTCTTTGTCACTCGGCAGTCTAGAAGTCTCTGAACATGTCTAAGCCATTGTATTCGGTGGGACCTGACCGTCACCGTAATGCTTGGGTGACCATATAGCTAAACAATCTCCTCGTTTGTTCTTCTTTCCCAAGCGTCATGTAGTGTCTTTCCTCCATAAATTCTTCTGAGTATCTTTCTTTCCCAGTGTCATAACCAACACTATTTATTTATGACTCAAGTACATTGCATTATATTCTAATGGTTATTTATTATACAGCTAATCATAAGTTATACAATGTTACTAGTCCTACTATGACATCTCCCTTCTTTTTATAAATTCAGTCCCTTTGGCGTTTTAATTTTTCTTCCCTTGCTGCTGAGCCTGGCCGTTTCACTCTTCTCTGCCTTTTCTTCGTCCTCTGTAGTCGCTGTCTCCTGGCAAGGAGTCTGGATCACTTCTTTGTTTTCTTCTATTGGGTGTTCTTTACTCTCAGGGGCTCTTTGTTCTTCCTCTCTAGGTGTAGGCTGCTGACTGGTGGGTATCGATAGAAGGGGTGTATCGAATACTTCTTTTTCAGGGGTGGCTTCTTTGTGGTGTTTGAGGAACCACGTATTTCTTCTGTATGTGGCTCCATCGGGTGTCTCTATCACAAATGACCTTGGTTCGGGCGTTTGATGTATAATTTTTGCCGGTAACCACTCTTTTTTATTATTACGGTAAAGTACATTGTCACCACGTTTGAATTTATCACTTAGTTTTGAACTTTTGTCTGCATAATATTTTTCACTATTTTTAAGACGATTGAGTTCTTTGATATCGTTTTTGTTTATTTTAGGTTTTAACTGATCATCAGTAGTAGGCAACAGGGCTTTTGTTCTTCGACTCATTAGTCGTTGGACTGGTGACCCAAGGTTGTCACGAGGAGTGTTCCTGTGATGTAGTAGTGCTAGGTATATATCAGAGCGTTCTTCGTTGCATTTATCGATTAAATTCTTTGCTTCCTGTACATAACGTTCAGCCAGTCCATTGGATCTGGGGAACCCTGGGCTTGATAAACGATGATGAAATTTCCATTCGGTGGTGAATTTTTTGAATTCCTCGGAGGTGTATTGTCTTCCGTTATCAGTAGCTAATACTTCTGGTATTCCATAAACGGAGAACCATTTTTTTAGTATGTCTATTATAGTTTTGCTATTTAGGTTGGGCAGTTGTTGGAAGTCGAAAAATCCTGAGTAACTATCCGTAATTATTATGTAGTCTTTTCCTTTTAGGTGGAATAAATCCGAGGCTACCTGTGACCACGGGTGTTCTGGTATTGGTTGTGGTAATATTGGTTCCTTTATGTTGTCTTTTTGTTTCTTGTTGCAGGTAGCGCAGCTGGCCACATAGTTTCGTATATCTTCTGACATTTTGGGCCAGAAAACACTTTCTCTTGCAATATGTAATGTTCCCTGTACTCCTTTGTGTGCTAGGTGACTGTATTTTAGAATTTCAGGTTTCATAGCTTCTGGTATTAGAATTCTGCTTTTTTTGAGTAGTAAACCATTATGGTACGACAGCTGCTCTTTATAGTTGCCATATTTTTGAATTTCAGGTGGTATTTCTGATTTCCCAGTAGGCCAACCATTTAGAATTGTGTTTTTTAGCATTTGAAGTTCCTTGCTATTCTTTATAGCTTGTTTAGTTTGTTGTAGTTTAACTGTGGACATTGGTATGACGACATGTATTTGTAGGGTTGCTTCATCTTCGTTTTCAGTATTTTGCTGGCAATCTCTACTTAAGGTGTCTGCTATATACAGTTCAGTTCCTTTTTTATACTTAACTATCGGATTGTAGGGCATGACCTCAAATAGTATTCGCTGCAGTCTTGGTGGAGCTTCGTAAATAGATTTTTTAAATATGGTTTCAAGTGGTTTGTGATCTGTTTCAATTTCTAATTTTTGACCCCAAATGTACTCATGGAATTTTTTGCATCCAGTTAGTATTGCATAAGCTTCTTTTTCTAGCTGGCTATAATTAATCTGGGATTTGGTTAACGATTTTGCACTATAGGCTATTGGTTTGTGTTCCTGTAGTAATACTGCTCCTACTGCCGTGCTGCTCGCATCCACTGACAAAGTTACTGACCGTTTAGGATTGTAGTAACCTAGAAGGGGTGGTTTTTTAAGCAGTTCTCTAATCTTTTGTGTTGCAGTTTCTTGTTGTGTGCCCATACCCATTCACTTCCTTTTTCGAGTAATATTCTGAGTGGGGCTGTAATTTCTGCCAAATTTGGTATAAATTTGGATAGGTATGTTACCATTCCAAGGAGTCTTTGTAGTTCTTTGACGTTTGTTGGTGTTTTCAACCTGTCAATTGCTTCGACTTTCTGTGGATCTGGTAGTATTCCTTCTGCGGTTAACAGATGACCCAAAAATCTGATTTGTGTTTTGGAAAATTGGAATTTTTCTTTATTTAATTTTAATCCTTTCTCATTTAGCATTCTAATGACCTTATTTGTTAATTGATCTAGTTCTTCTTTTGTTGCTGCATGCATTAGTACGTCGTCCATTGAACATTCAACTCCCTTTGTATTCCCGATTATTTTACACATTATTTGTTGATAAATTTCGGGTGCTGAGGCGAGTCCAAATGGGATTCTTAAGCATTTATAACGTCCCCATGGTGTTGCAAAAGTAAGGTATTTGGCTGTCCTGTCTGTGACTTTAATTTGTCAGGATCCTTTCATGCAATCTAATACTGTAAACCATTTTGAACCATCAATCCTTGTTGTTATCTCTTCAATTGTTTGCAATGGGTAATGCCTTCGTTTTAAGTTTTTATTTATTTCCGAGGGATCTATGCAGATTCGCAACATACCCTTTTGCTTTACTATTACCATCGGAGATACTGCTGGAGTTGGTTCGTTGATTGGCTCGATGATTCTCATATTGGTCATCCGATCCAATTCTTTCTTGACTTCAGTTCTTATCCCATGCGGGATCCTACGCGCTGGACTTATTGTTAACTTTGGATTTTCAATTAGGTCTATTTCATACTCGAAACCTTTCAAGCATCCTATGCCTTTAAATATTGAGTGCGATTGTATGTTTACCATGTCTAGTCTTTGTATTAGGCCTAAACTTACACAACTATCCTTACCTAACACTGGTTGTACTTTTTGATCTACTACTATTATTTTGATAGGTTCATTATGACGTTTAGTTTTAATTTTTACCAAACTTTCACCTAAAACATTAAGAGCATGATTTGAGTACGATACTAGTTGTTTTACTTTTGAGGGGTATATTTGCAGGCCAGCGGCTTGTGCTATGCTTTCCGAGATGACGTTGCATTGAGCTCCGGAATCTAGTTTGAATTTGACCTTCTTATTCTTTGGTAGTGTTAGCGTTTCGAACCAATCTGTAGCTTCATTTTCTGCCTGTAGTGCTGAGATATATAAAACCAAGGTTTTTATATATGGAGAAGGTTGGAGCATGTGACTGCCATTGCTGTGACGTCATAATGGGCTTATGTGGCGGGAATTTTAAATTTAGTCGTTGTGCGTTTTGAAAAGGTATCTTTTAAAAAGCAAAAAAAACAACAGTTGAATCGACAAATTTATTAAGATTTCCTTACAGATGTAACAATTTTTGAAAGTTTTTTTAACCTTTGCTGAGAACTATTGGTTTTGCGTTTATTATTTAAATACTTAATGAGAATAAAAAGACGCTGCCTTAAAAAGGCACGAGTTACCTCTTCAGGTAAATCTGTCATATCTTTTAACATATTGGTCATGCTAGTCACAATTTTACTTTTAAATCTAAATTTGTTGTTCCTGTGAATGTTTGTAAACCGACGATTCAGAAACCTTACTTCTTTTAGCAACAAGGCTGACGGCTCTGTTAAACCTCCATAACTGACATGTCGCACCCAGGATGGTAAAGCATAATCATGATCATACCCTTGTTGCAACATATAGAAATATTGTCCCAGAGCTAGATATTGTCGATTGAATTTCTTTGCAATCCAGCCTGCTAAATACTCCAATCCATCCTCTTCCACACGATCATGTGATGACATGTCAGTGCTAGCGGTCATACACCTACTTGCTACAGAACCATCAGCTGTCTCGTCCACCGTCTCCATGATGTCACCCAACGGAACCCTGGCCCTTTGGAGCACCGATGCAGAAACAAATGCACTGGGATCTGTCCCAACAGTGTTTGTTCCCTCTTTTATATTTAAGGGCGTTTTTCCTAGACAACACGTATTATGAACGATAATATTAAGAAGCTGTTTGCCAACGCTTACCTAGGATAATCATTCTCAACCGATAAAGTACATTTAAAGGGGTTGGATGATCATCTAAACCACCTCTTGTCCGAAGTTGACTAAATAAGTTTTCAATAGCATCTTGATTTAACTTGTGGGTCAATACAAATTTTACCCCCTAAGTATCTTTCATTTCTGCATAAAGGGTTTGCAGTGACTGTATCGAAATTAGAACAGCTTTTTGGAAAACTTGTAGAGTAGTTTTTCCTCGACACCGCATTGTTAAAAATATATTGTACACTTCCTTTAGTTTTGTTAGTTGATCAGGTGTGTTACAATATGGTTTCTTAAATTTAACGGTTTCCCTTAAATTTCGTGAGTTCATAATATCAAACCAATTATTGACACACTCAATGAATGTAGACAAATTGTTGGCTTCTGCATTATGTGTACAATAATGCTTCAATGCGACAGCGGTTGTGTGGGACAATAATTGGGATGCCAAAGCAACATTTTGTCTTTCCGTTTTGTTCACATCAAGATGTTTCTTTGTCACTTTAAACAAGGAACTAACTTCTGCACCATCTGCCTTTGCAAGTAACTCTTCTAGGGGCTGCTTTGTAATGATAACACCATTGTCCAACACAAAACCTTGAATATTTATAAACTATATTATAAAACACATACTCATGAATTGCTCCCTTACCGGCGTCCAGAAGCCAATTTCTTATCAACTTTAAAATATGTGGAGCATCTGGAAAATAGCAAATTTTTTTCCCCGTTATTGGATGGTCAACATACACATGATCCACACTAATACCCAGATCTCTCACAACACCTTGATTTGCTCCTCCACAATCGCTGACAAAAGCAACCACATTAAAAGTGATATTGTACAGTGCTACACTTATTTCGTTGAATAATAAGGGCGTCATATTGGTGTCAAATCGTACAAACACAACTTCCTTCCAATTACTATACAATCCACGTGCAATGGCAACTTGCGCATAATTATGTGGGCCAAGAACGTCATCTAGATGAATATCATATTCATGCAATGCAGACACTCTCATTTCATCATACATGATTACAGTAACCTTTTCGCGGTCAGTTAGGTCTGTTCCCCAAATTTTCATTAAATTAAGGATGTCATTTAATATTCCAGTCCTCATATTGATGTTCCTTGCATAACGTTGTAAGGATTTAACATGTGGCAAAGGAAAACCTTCATTCCGCATAAACTTGTATGCCTTCATACTAAAATACCGTAACGTGAACGCTTTGGATATTTCGGCAGTTGTCCATTTCACTTTCTTTTTCTTCTTTAATATTAAATTAATTTGATTTTCACTTAATGTAGGTGACAACATCTGCGCAAGTTGCCCTACTCTTGGTTCACTGGATCGCTGTTGTTGTTCTACAAGTTCTTGTTTCAACATAGTAATTGTTTTATTCAATTTTGTTGTGTAACTCTGTAGTTCCCGTTTTGCTTGTCCGAGAGTGTTATTATATGCAGTCAGCTTATTAATTTCCAAATTCTGTTTTGCTACAGTTTTTTGTAACTGTAGTAGTTCCTCTTTAGATGTTTTCCCTTCTTCATGCACCCTTTTAACTTCCTCCTCATAAGGGGGTTGATAATCGATAGTAGTTGCCAGTATGCTCGGAACAGCTATAATTACATAGATAATAAATATTAAACCATTACTTCACATTTATGCCGTACCATCTGGTTTAAGTCGTCTTTTCATAGCTGGTTGATGACAAAAATCTGTTTTAAACCTCATTTCAAACTCTCCTTGAGTGAAATGCACCGAACAAATTTTAGATACATTGCTGGGTTCCCATGTCTCGGATTTGTCACAAAACTGTTGCCACAGTGTTCTGAGGTTTTTATCCTTCGGAAATGCATGAAAGGATATTGCTGGGTTAATATTTTCCTTATCATCCTTCTAGAACACCTTGTTTCAATTTACGTTACGCTACATTTGCTGCGTTACCTACCTTGGCAGATTTATTTGTACAGTGTTTGACAGCACAATAATGCCCCGGCATTTTTATTTACATCAAAAACGGTAAATGCTACTATTTCTGATAAAATGTATACATTGTACAAGTTAGGTGTTCGAAGTAACTGTCAGCATTCGACAAGCTACGCCACCTAATGAATTTCCCCGCTACACTGCGTACTACGTCACAATGTGCTATTTTCCCCTTTCCCCTGTCCGAGACACACTCCATATTCCACTGTTTGCGGCAACCTTCTCCATATATAAAAACCTTGATATAAAACATCTTCATCGCTGTCGTCTTCTGAAGCTGCCATCTGCACCGTTTTTATTTCTTTTACCCTACACATGCTAGTAAAATGGTTTTTCTTGTGACATCTTTTGCATTTCTTCTGATAAGCCGGGCATGATTTTCTCCCATGTTTTGTGCCACACCGTTTGCATTCATATTCTTCATGTTCTTGTTTGGTTATGTTCTTTTTGCTAGTTGTAGCTTTATTCTTGAATTTTACTGCGTCCACTTGAGCTGTTTCATGCTGTTCTTTTATCTTACTTCATTGTTTGCGGGCCTGTTCGTTGGCTCTGCAGATACTTATTGCTTTTTCTAGCTGAATATTGCTTTCTTCAAGTAATCTTGATCTTAGAGCGTCGCTGTGTATACCACAAACTATTCTGTCGCATAGTAAGCTGTTTTCTAGGTCACCATAATTGCAATTTTTAATTTTGTGTCTTAACGATGTTAAGAATTCGTCAAACGATTCGTCGGGGGCTTGCTGTGCTTTATTAAATATGTATCGCTCATACGTTACATTTACAGTGGGAACAAAGTGTTTTTCGAACTTACCTTGTATAGTTTTCAAGTTCTTTGCCTCCTCGTCTGTTAAGTTGAACGTGTTGTAAATTACTGCTGCATCCTTCTCTATCGTTGACATGAATATAGCGCATTGTATTTCTGCGGGTTTTTTGGCCTAACCTGTAGCTGTAGCATACCAGTTGAATTGTTGTAGCCACATCTTCCATGCTTTGCTCATATCCGCTTCGCTGGCGATTTCGAGTGACTTCGGGGGTCGAATTCCTGTTGTAGTATCTTTGTCGCCCATTGTTGCCTACTACTGCGACTTTGTTTTCACCTGACACACTCTTTTTACGCGGTTTTTTATTTATTATTATCGCGCGGGTTTCGGCACCATGTCATAACCAACACTATTTATTTATGCTCAAGTACTTTGCATTATATTCTAATGGTTATTTATTATACAGCTAATCATAAGTTATACAATGTTAATAGTCCTACTATGACACCCAGATTTCTAATTTGTTGGCTTCACTTTTGTTTAGTATCCACGTTTCACACCCGTACAGGACCACTGGTTTGATAACCCTTTGATATATTCGGACTTTTGTTTTTTGTCCTAGTGATTATTGTTAAATCGTCAGCGTATCCTAAACATTGTCTCATTATCTTTTCCAACATTAAATTGAACAATAATGAGGATACCTCGTTGACATTAATGCTTTCTAAAACATTTCCATTAATCATACCCTTGCTTTCCGAGCCGTGCATTGTTAGCTTTGTTAGTCGTACTAATTTTGTCGGTATCCCTAGATTGGTCATAGTTTTGCAAAGTTTTTCCCTATTTATGGTATTGTACGCTGTTTTAAAATCAATAAATATAAAGTGTAAGGCAAGATTGTGTGCATAGCTGTTTGCGTGAATTTATTTTATTGTAAAGATCTGATTGTTTACAGATCTATTTTGTCTGAAACCGCATTGGTATTCTCCTAGATTTTTTTCTACCCACTCGTTAATGCGTTCTTTTAGGCCTTTTACCCCTGTAGTTGTCACATACGCGATATTCCCTTTCTTATGTACTGGGTGTATAATTGCTTCTAACCATCTTTTGGGGATTTTTTCTTCTCTCCACACCTTTAAAATAAACAAATGTATACGTTCGTGCAGCTTATGCCCCCGCCCCTTGTTTGATTAGTTCCACTATTATCCCATTTTCACCGGTACTCTTATTATTTCCTTGATGTCCTATAATATTGTAACGACCTTGGGGTCAGGCCGTTGTCTATATATGACTCAGCGTCCCGTGTGACGCGTGAGTCAGTGTGCCGTGCGACACATGAGTCAGCCTTCCAGATCATTCCAGAAAGTGTAACGACCTTCGGGCCGGATTGCATCAGAACATTCCAGAACGACCTTGCGCGCGAACACGTCAGCGTTTGCTGGAACGGTCGAGAGGGTCTCGACGCTTCCGGGATGAGTCACCCGGAGATATATATGGGCCGGCGCGGCGGGAGTTCAGACAGTTCTGATCAAGCTCACACGGAGTAAGCCGCCACATAAATGCTCGCGTAATATACATAAATAAAAGCACGGTGTACATATAAATAATAGAAATAAATAACCATATATAATCGTTAGTGTTAAGAGTGAAACAATAAATAGTTGAAGTTTAACCAGTGTAAATAATAAATACATGTATCGCAGAAATAGTGCGTTAGTTTTAGTAATTTGTAATCGGCTCCATAATTCTCGTGTGTTTGTAAATAATAATAATTAATCTAATTGATGTAAATAAATGTTTAATACAAGAAGCGTCGTCTAATTTTTAAATAGCCCGAACGTAAAAACGTAACAATATTTTGAATATCGCGTAAGCTTGGTTCATTTATTCTGTCTTCGTTTTGATTTGCTAACTCTCTTTCGTATTGTCTCGTTCAATTCAGCATTCTCACCTCTTAACATTTCTTCAAAATGTTGTCTCCATCTACTTAGGATTTCTTGGGCACCTCCTATTAAAATACCGTTTTTATCCTTACAGTAGGTACAGCATTTGTGGATGGTATTCTTTGCTATGCTGTTTAATTCCTTTGTAGAAGTTTTTTATTTCTTTAGATTTAAAGGTACTTTCAATTGTCTTCAGTGTGCATGCGTTTCTTGTTCCTACACGGTTTCTTCACTTCCTTAATACTTGGTATTTTTCTATCTTACTGTCAGTGTTATGGCTAAGCATTCGTATTCTAGCTTCGTTTCTTTGTCAAAATAGATCCTTGCATTCTTTATCACACCAATCCTGATGTTTGCTTTGTTTTGTTTCTTGTCTCATAGTTCTTGCCGAATCGGAAATAGCCTTTTCAATAGTTTCCCATTGTTTATCAATATTGTCATGCTCTTCTTGTGTATCGTTCAATACGGCTTCCAATCTACTTCTGTACTCCTCCATTGCTACTTCTTGAAAAAAATTCTTCCTGTCATATTTAATTCTTTTTTTGCAGTTTTGGTTTTACTAGTCGTCATTCCTACCAAGTAATGATCACTGTTGCCATTAGCACCTCTGTAGCTTCTCACATCCTCAACAAGCCTAGAATGTCTGGCTTCTACTATTACATGGTCTATCTGATTTACCACCTTACCATTGGGAG
>OW679202.1:48990280-49099641 GCA_940337035.1 Agriotes lineatus | reverse complement strand
ATGCAGACAAACGTATGAGTATTGATTTCGACATTATTCCACTCTAATAATTACCGCGATTTGTAAACGATCGCCCATCGACAGTCCTTGTAATCGAGTTCCAAAAAACCAAATGATTTTAAAACCCAATTTCCTACGCCGGCTTTCAGCGTGTTTGTTTCCCTTGTCATTCCCAAACAGCCGCCAAGCTTCCAGCGAATTACTTCAGGAATGCCAGCTCTCTGCCTGCAATATTACAACACAATTAGACGCAATTTTAGAACGCCTCGTAGCTGTAACCTCTCACTTCTAGCATCATCGTCCTCATAAAGTAAGTTTTACAATTACTTTTATTCTACAATTAAAGTTTTATTAATATTTCCCTTGACGCTGCCATAAAGTGGTCTCGACATCGCCGGCAAGGTCTTCGCGGTGCAGCTAGAGAATAAACTCGTGCTCTGCCTGGTTTGAGGCTTCTCGCCTGAAATTTTTATGACCCGACCTGGAACTTAATTTGCGACAAAAACGCCCTAATGATAAATGCCTCCTTACGTGGCTACTCTTTACAAGGGCGCGTTTAGAATGTACCGGCTAAATTTTCTGAGCTAAATTACAGCAAAGGGTTCCAGATTAAATTCTCAAATTACATGTTTGCTGGTATGACTTTCCAGCATTCTGCGTCAGGGCAGCTAACATTCTGTTTCGCTGAACTTTAGTTTGTTTCCGGCGCTTTAAACATTTTAGATGAATTGACAGAAGCTGGAACTTTTTATACAGCACCTAGTTCTACGAAAATGTCACTAACGTCACAATTTTCCTATAAACTCTGCAGATGTTTCAAAGAAATTTATAAAACTGCTGGCAACTACACAATAGTTTCATAAATAAACTGCGAAAATATTAAAGCAGCTACAAAAATTACATAAGAGTCAGTTTAATAAAAATGATTGTATTTTAGAAAAACTAAAATCGGATACAAAGAGGTGTGAGATCAAAAATATATTTGTACGTTGAGTAAATGCTTCTCACATGCGTTTGAACTAGTCAAACTGGGAGGTATTAAAACCACAGATTGGAGATAACAACGGTAATAAAATTTACACAAAAGTTATCCTGGTGGAACAAAAGCGTCGCAGTCACTAGCTGAAAACTTACAACAAGCCGTTCAAATACAATTGAAAGCAGTTTTTGCATTAATATTCAAGTATATCCGGTGGTGTCTACATACCTGAAGCAGCAGAAATGGAACATCTTTACTGTAGAATAAAGGTACCAAGCTTTGCACCGCAAATAGGGTTTACTTGATTGTAAATGCTCTTATGTAATCAAATTTGGGTAAAATTTTATGAGAACCCACAAATCTTAGACAAAGTAAGCACTCTGGATAATTTGATATAATTAAATAATACCTTCGCCCAACAAGCACAGGTCAAGAGCGAATTTGAAAACATACATTCATCGATTTAAATAAAGCTAATAGACTTATATACGCGTATTTGAAGGGTAACTTATTTCACATGTTTGTAAAGCTTGATGAAATAAAATTAAATTAACCTCTTAAACAAAAGCACTGCATAATTAAATGGTTTCCAACGTGAGGCCGATTTTAATAATTAAATTCAATAACAGAGTGATTAAAGACGGATTTCAAATTAAAAAATAATAAAATAACCTGTGAGAGACTGACGCAAAACATAACCTGTTAACCTCAAATTTAACATAGACTTACAGTGACACCAACATATTATTCATACAACAAATATTTCAAAGCTAAGCTTGATTTAATTTTCGTTTGCTTACATGATAGATCTGTTTAATTCCAATTAACAGCTGTTTTTGTGTTTTTCAACAATATGAATGTACTTAAAGGAACTGCTCAACATAAAATTTTTTTACTTCGATACAAACGGAGAGTGCGCTCTACCACCGATGTGTATTGCCACCGATGTGGATTTGGAACCGACATTAATTGACCACCGACATGAACTACTACCGATTTGCTTTACCACCGACTTGGATTACAACCGATGTAGATCCAACAAGAACTAATACCGACTTGGTTTACTACCGACTTTTAAAATTTGCAACAAAAAGATGATATGTCACCAAACTGAAATACCACCGACTTGGTGTACAAACCGACTTGGATTACCACCGACGTGGATTTACATCCGACAGGAACTACTACCGATATGAACTATCGCCGATGTGGTAGCTGCTGCAACACATCTTACGCGAGCGACCGCGAACTTGCAATCGTTCCTATTAATAATTTGGTAGCAACTGCAGTATCTTTATGAAGTAATTGTTATCGGTAGCTGCTGAAAGGCTTCATATTTCGTCAGTAAATTGTTTATATTGTAATAAAATGTGAGTATTATGTTTTAACTCGTACATAGATTTAAATTCTTTCAAAAGAAATGCGATCTTGCTTGATTAACGTATGGCGTATTTTGGCCAGTAAGGAAATTTTACTAAAATTCTCATTCATTCATCATTCATGATCTATAGCCTCTTTTACCATTCTGTAAGTATTAAAACGTTATGTATTATATAAACACGCGGCTGTTTTAAATTTCGTACTACCCACAAAATAACTCGAGATATTGTGGTTTAGTTTGTGAATTTGTTTGATTTGCAGCTTGTTTAACGTCTCACCTTCACACCCCTGCATCTTTCCCATTTATTATCTGATCTATTTAAAATTTTGGTCGATTTACCTAACCGTTAAATCAATTATTTTCATAGTTTTTAAATAATGTTACTGCAAAACAGTGGCCTACTGCGACAAAAAAATTACTGCAAAAATTTTAAAATTATAGTAGGATAGTTTTATCAAAAAAAAAGTTAGTTACAAAACTTGTTCAAAGTTAGGAAAATAGTAAAAATGTAAATTTTAATCCAAATAAGTGTATTTATTGTCGACCGAGTAAACACACCATTTCTACTTTATCTGTAGTAGTGGTTAGGCGTATTCTAGGTATTATTTAAATTTGGAGAATGCTAAATTAACAGTTCATAAACTTAACTGGCAGTTCGTAAACGTAACTGGCGTTCATCAACCTTTTGTTTTCCAGGGTACCACTTATTAAGACAATAATCAATTGTTAATTATCTACATAATAATACTGTACATTACATATTAACAATACAAACATTTCTAATAAAATATGAATTTCGACTGTTTTTGTAATTCTGAGCAACCTTTGTTAGTAGCAAAATTATTTCAAAAATGACAAAGTAATTGAATTGCCCCTTATATTTCACGATCAGATCCAGACCTTCCATAAAGGTCTGTGAACAAGATGTAACATTGTTTATAATTATTAATATAACACTGCGATTTCCTTCAAGTAATTGATGACGTGCACCGTTTGATTCCGTGATTTACCTATAGTTACAATCATATTAATTGTAACTATAGGTAACTCGCGGAATCAAACGGTGCGCGTCATCAAACATAAACTTTAAATTAATAACTAAATATTTGATGCGTGCACCGTTTGTTCCCGTGACTATTCTATACAAATATCGAGAGATAAAAAAAAACTGATCTTCAGCGGGCTGTGGAAATTCAAACGTATGAATATAATGTTGGTGGCACTGTAAGTCTTATGTCAAATTCTATGTTAGCAGGTTAGGTTTTGCGCCAGTCTGTCAAAACTGATGCAAAACCTAACCTGTTCGAATTTGACATAGACTTACAGTGCCACTAACATATTATTTATACGTTTGAATTTCCACAGCCCGCTGAGGATCAGTTTTTTTATCTCTCGATACGATTAAAAGTTATTATAATAAGAGAAAAGCTTTAGGCAGCTAATTTTCATTAACATTTATTAAAATAGTAAGGTAGAAATCTATTTTGACATCTTATTGTCTTTCTCAGTTTATATAAAATGTTTTAATCTGTAAGTTAAAAATAAGCATTAATTACTATTATCAGATATTTTTGTAGATGAGTGAACAATTTTGTTACCTCACATCATGAAAATAGTAATTGTTGTATTATGAGCGCGAAATTAATGTTTGTAGAGCGTGAGAATTTTTGGCGCTCTAGTGCGCGAAATGCCTTTTTTCACGTCGTCAATGAAAACGTAAATAAATATCCCATTTTTTAACACGTTAAAAAATGGCTAACTTCGCGCATTGATAGCGATGCGCGAATGTCCTCTTTTTTTGACGGTTGTCGAAAAATATATTATAACGATATAAAGTTCTTACATTTTTAAACTTTTCTATTATTTTTCGGTTTTAGTTTAGCATCACTTTTTGGTTATTAGTTGTTATTATTTATTATTCATCTCTAAAATAAGAAATTTTTGTTATATAACTTTTTTATAATTAAGATATAAATAAACTTACTTAGTTGTTATCAGGTTGATGTAGATGATATGAATCTTGTATTATTGGTTAGGACATCACATCTAAAATTGTGCGTAGTGTGTGATTTGCAGTTTATAATTTGAAATGTTTTGTGGGTTTTTCAATGACGTTATTTTGTATGGAAGAATTTCGTATTTTTTTAATATATATGACTTCTCTGGAAGAAACGAAGTTAAAAGTTTTGTATAATAATTTTATTACTTAGTTTTATTTTAAAATCCTTTTAATAATGACGCCCTCGGTTGACGTACATTCCCCTCAGACCAAACCCCTCGAGGTGTACAAGTCGGCACCCTTGATACCTTAATAACTATAATGCACCGTTTTGCATGGTTTGTTGTTATATGAAAAACTTTTAAACAGTCTCCTTTATTTCATTCGGGAAACTGACAGATTGTCACATTTATAAAATGTCAAAATTCTAAGTTTTTGATAATTTTTATGCAAAGTAAATAAAATAGTATAAACAAGCGTCTAAATTATTAGTAATAATTAATTTTTTTATTGTTAGTAATTATGAGACATATTTTTAATTGCTTGTTTTCCGAAACACTTTCTTAAATCAATTCAGTCATAATGCCCGTGTTTCAGTCCAGTGTATAAATTTAAAATCGTGGTTGTTAGAATGGTAAGGAATTTAAATTTTTGTTCGACAACCAAACTTTACGCAGTTTACTGTCCACTGGTGCGTAAAACTTCATAATTATTTACAACAACGTCAGCCAAACAAAATGTGACAGTTTTCGCATTTATATGGGCTACTTTGAAATGAGAAATAAACAAAACTTTCTATTCTTTTAATAGTAGTTTGTATACCAAGGCACTAAAGTTTAACTTTTTATCACAAATGTGGATTTAGTTGCCGAGGCCCGTAGGGCCAAGGCAAATAAACCACATGAGGGATAAAAACGAACGTCAGTGCCGAGGAGTACAGTATGTTTTATTTGAAATATACAAATCGTGAAATTACAACATTTTATCCAACATTTCTAGGTTATGTTAACGTCGGTTGACGTTTATCTGCCACCTCGCCACCCACAAAAAAGTCGTAAAACAATGGATTACTTTAATGCAGATTTCTGGTATATAATAATGACGATTTCGAGGTACTTTAATGCCGATTTCAAATAAATATTTTTATCTGAAATCGCAAGTAAAATATGGAAAACGGTTAAAAAAGTAAGGCGAAATAGGGAGTGAGGTATTACTTTATTCAACCATTTAGCATGAAATATTTTTGTATATTAATCGGCATAACCGAAATATTAATAATGCTGAAAATCGTACGACACTCATTAAAGACCAATAGAAAAATTAGTTCACCAGCCGTAACCAAGACAATAAAAAAAAATCTTGGAAATTTTTTGTAGGTAGACCAACCTAACTGTGAGGGTCTGTGGCGTTACGATTTTCTTACCGAATCTGCATTCGAGCATTAATTCATATCCGGAAATTATTTTCGTGCATCCCAACAACGTCCTAATTTGCCCTCGCGTCCCGCTCGGGCAAGTTAATACGACGTTGTTGGACCGCACTCAAAAAAATTTCCGGAAAGAATTAATGCTCTTATGAGATTATATGTGACAATTTTATATAATTTCGCGAAAAAAAGTCGAAAACCATATTTTATTCGAAACTAGCTGTTACCCGCGACATCGTACTCATGAGGTTCGTTATTTGTGTATTAAATAATGACTAATTATTTTCTGTCATCCCATCCCATCCTATCCCTGTCCCCATCCCCGTCCCCGTCTCCGTACCTCCGCATCCTGTCCCGTCCCGTCCCGTCGCTTCCCTTATGTCATGTCCACCGTCTTGGACTTAAAAATAAATGCCATTTTCGCAATCAGCGTCCCAAAATACCTCAATAACGACACCCTTATCGTATTTTAGGCTTATTTACTCCATTTCACCCCCTAAGGGGTTGATTTTCGGAAAATCACAAAATACGAGTTTGCTTATTTGTTTTTAGGAGTACTCCTACGAAGTTTCAAGTCGAAATGTTTATTTAATATTATTTCTCCATACCAAATTGCAACCCCCATTTTCCCCTTTAGGGGTTGAATTTTGAAATATCCTTCCTTATTCCGTGTATACATCATAAAAAAAAACCTTTCAGCTTTCTAGGTCCAAGGGTCTGGTCTGGGCGTTGATGAGTGAGTGAGTGCGTGAGTGAGTCAGAACTTTCAGTTTAATATACCGGGTGACAATGAGACTAGGGCCATGCTTATATCTTTTAAACAAAAAAATATTTTTCAATTTTTATTTTTCACAATGGAAAGCCTTGACTTGGAAAAATCTATTCTAATTGACTCTAGCAGCTCTTAATAATGGCTATTTTATCAATAAGGTAACTAACAAACCTTTAATAAAAGAATAATATTTTCTAAACTCGTTTTTTAAGAAAAAGTCACTTTTTTTAAATGGGACCTACAAAGGGCCATCTTCCCATTAGATAGAAAATGTAATTACCAATCTAACGATATGCATCATGCATTACTTTATCTTAATCTGAAACTGAAAATTAATTAATTGAGAAGTCATATATATTAAAAAAATACGAAATTCTTCCATACAAAATAACGTCATTGAAAAACCCACAAAACATTTCAAATTATAAACTGGAAATCACACACTATGCACAATTTTAGATGTGATGTCCTAACCAATAATACAAGATTCATATCATCTACATCAACCTGATAACAACTAAGTAAGTTTACAAATTATAACCCCTAAATTTACTGTGTCGTTCTATTTCTAAGTGCAACCCGTGCAGCATGCAATCCTTTCTTTTTTGCACTTTTTCTTCGAACAGACAAAGTTTTTTCAACTTTAAATCTTTATACAGGGACCGTCAAAAAGGACTGACTATTTTATTTTCTAGATAAAAATGTATTGTCATAAGTTACAAATTTAAACAAAACTGTGTGTTGAAGTGTAAGAACAGGAGATTTATTTATCAAATATTGTATGCCAGAAGTGTCCTCCGTTGTTTTCAATACATTCTTCTAAGCGGCGAACGAAATTAAACATGACTCTAATAAGTAATTCCTACGGAATATATGGAATTTCTGCTTTAATACTTGTTTTAAGTTCGTCAATTGTTCTTGGTTTTGCAATATGAACTTTACTTTTTAGGTAGCCCCAAACAAAATAATCGAATGCATTGCACTTAAATAATTGAATTAACTTTGATAAATTATTCAACACAAAAAACACGTTGTGTACTGGCCATGTGTCCATTTTGCTAAGTGTCAAAAACTTCTGCAATTGTTTTATACACCTCTCCAAAGCATACTCTTTAAAATAATATAAGAGACATAGCGATTGCTGTGACATTTAATTTTTTATTAGAAAATTAAATAATCAGTCTTTTTTGACGGTCCCTCTATGAAACTCACACGTTGTGTGATTTACACCCTAGACAGTGGAAAATTCCGAAAAACATATCATAATAGAACACTGCCAAAAAATGACATTCAGAGAACAACTCACACTTCACCTACTTTCACTAGGTACAAATATAAGGAAAGCTGAGCGCGAATAATAACTGATATAACATTTTATAAACCACCAATCTGCAGTCTTTTAGTCACTTCAGAAAGTCATTATAAAACAATTTAAATAGAACTTTGGAATTTTGGCTTCCCGATAAGCGCTCAGCGAACCACCTATATCATAATCCTTTAGCTCCATTTATATTTTGCTTCGTCTATATAGTACCAATAACATAGCAAGGTTATGACGTGTAAACGAAATCATTTAAAAATTACTTAGTATGGCTTGTTATCTATCTTTAGGCGGTTTTTAAAATTCTGAACGAGTTAGAAACGAAATCTGAAGTTACTAAACAGTCACCTTAATAGGAAGGATTGCAACTTCACGGTCGCTCGTGTAAGATGTGTTGCAGCAACTACTGTCGGTATCGGCTGGAAGTAAACGCGCGGTGGTAGTCCACATCGGCGATAGTTCCTGTCGGATGTAAATCCACATCGGTGGTAATCCAAGTCGGTTTGTACACCAAGTCGGTGGTATTTTAGTTCGGTGACATTCATATATTTCTTACAAATTTTAAAAGTCGGTAGTAACCCAAGTCGGTGGCAATTCCTGTCGGTAGTATTCAATACAGTTTTCAGAAGTCGGAGGAAATCCATATCGGTGGCGATCAACATCGGTGGTTTTGTATACAACCCGATACAAACCCGGCAATAGCCAACTAACACCTTCTGCTTCTTCGAAAAGTTCAAATTCCTAGCGAATTCGTTGTTGAATCATGTCAAAGTTCTCAATTGAAATTGAATAAACAATTAGATTAAACGAGAAACAATGATAAAATAAATTCTTTACTTTTAGAGTTCTCTAACCAACAACTAGTTTAAGTGCTTTTATAAAAAACTCCAAGGCTTGGTATGAGGTTTGTAACTCATTTTTTCGGCCTTACTTAGAATGTAACTTGATACGTTATATTTAATGCAGAGTATTACAAGGAATTTAAAATTCAGTGGGTAGCTTTAAGCGGCCCGTTTTGATAGAGTAGCCGCACTCTAACCCACCTGTTCAAACCGGGTTTAACCTTCCACACGGGGAAATGCTCAAACCTTGGGTCGCAAATAGAGTATCTACGAAGAAAGAAAATGCTCATGCATAAATTACGTATACATTAAATGAGGTAAGTAAAGTATAATACGGTTTTACGATACCCAAATTCTGAAAGCACGGACGGGTCCATCCCCTCGAAACAGCGACCTCGAATGATGGTAAACCCTAGTCAGGTAAGAAAACCTAGAAGGCTGGCGGAGTGACCCATAGAGTTATATAACGGATTTGGTTCTTTCCCAGGGGCTTTAAACTACCGGGTTACCATAAATGGTTGTGATGTTTTTCTTAGGTTGACACTGTTTATGTTGGTGGCACTGTAAGTCTATGTCATATTTGAGGTTAGCAGGTTAGGTTTTGCGTCAGTTTGTGTGGTCACCCGGTATTTTCAACGTTGAGAAGAAACCAACTCCCACAAAAGTATACAGAATAATGAGTGATTTTTTACGATAAACTGCGATCTTCGAGGTCTGTGCCAACTATTGTAACCTACCTTAGAAGGCTCACACATCCCTGACTAGCTTAATCCTCTGCTGCGATATGGGTATGATAAGTGCGGGACTTTTGTTTACTTCACTTTCGCAAAAAGGTCTTAGTTCATTAAACAAGAAGTATTGGGCGCCAACGATTTTATTTTAAATTGTGAATTTTTTTCTTTGATATATATACCGGGTGTCCATTCTCAAAACCGAACATAGGCAATTAACATTAGTGCATTCACTCGTTCTTCATTGAAATAATTAATTTTTCTGTAGATAATTTTAACAGACGTTGACAGAAAATACCTGATTTATGCCAACTAATCCCAAGCTTTAAATTAGTATTTTAAAATAAAAATCGCATCTTGAATATTATTATTGGTATCATTTGATGCGGAATAATTTTATCTTTCCATTGATACCATTACCTTCCCTGTAAGTTGAATTGGCGAGCAGGAATCGGCAAAAACGTTCAATACAATGTTAATCGCCTGTGTTCGACTTTGAGAACGGACACCCAGTATATATACAGGGTGAGTTTTTTTTCATTGTCACTATAGGGATCTCGGAAACCGTGAAAGATAGAAGGTTGGTTAAATGGAGAAAGAATTGCAGTTTTATGAGCTTATTCGAGATGTGCTTTTGTTTCTTTGAAAAAATGCAAGGCCTACTAGATACAAGCAAAATATTAAAATTACTTAATTTCTTAAAGTCGGTCTAGCACCGTTATTATTAAAAATAGAAAAAAAATAATAAGAATAAAAGTTTTAGCTATTTTTACGGTGTTTATCTTACACTTATTAGTTTTCTTCTAGCTTTCATAGTTTTTGAGTTATAACACTAAGTTACATTTTTTAAATAGCAATCATAGTTGGCTTAGACATTTCTAAAAAGAGCTCACTTTTCCGCTTAAAATGACATAAGGTTGGTTATACCTATTTTAACAAATAATTCTTTTATAATAATTTTCGTAATAAGAAAATGACGAAAACAAAAACTATGAAAGCTAGAAGGAAATTAATAAGTGTAAGATAAACACCCTAAAAATAGCTAAAACTTTTATTCTTATTATTTTTTCTATTTTCAATAATAACGGCGCTAGAGAGGCTTTAAAAGATTAAGTAATTTTAATATTTTGCTTATATCTAGTAGGCCTTGGATTTTTTAAAAGAAATAAAAGCACACTTTGAATAAGCTCATAAAACTGCAATTCTTTCTCCATTTAGCAAACGAGATTTTAGAAATGTCTAAGCCAACTATGATTGCTATTTAAAAAAATGTAACTTAATGTTATAACTCAAAAACTATGAAAGCTAGAAGAAAACTAATAAGTGTAAGATAAACACCGTAAAAATAGCTAAAACTTTTATTCTTATTATTTTTTTTCTATTTTCAATAATAACGGTGCTAGACCGACTTTAAGAAATTAAGTAATTTTAATATTTTGCTTGTATCTAGTAGGCCTTGCATTTTTTCAAAGAAACAAAAGCACATCTCGAATAAGCTCATAAAACTGCAATTCTTTCTCCATTTAACCAACCTTCTATCTTTCACGGTTTCCGAGATCCCTATAGTGATAATGAAAAAAAACTCACCCTGTATATATATATATATATATATATATATATATATATATTTACATTCGATCTTATAATTCAAGGGTCACATTTCTGTGTCAAATAGGAGCTTAGAGCTTAACATGATAAATGGTTAATTAGTATGGCAATTTCTACAGTTCACTTTATATAGCAATATTTAATTAAAGTTACTATTATTTTGATTTCATCGATCAATCAACTTATAGTTTTATAGAAGGTTTTCTATATTTTACTAACATTCAACTAGTTTCAGGTAAGATAAATCTAAAGAGGCTTTTATACCCTCTTAACCTATTTATAGTTTTAATTAGTGTTGTTAATGGGTTTCACGTTTAACTCAATTCACATTTCCACTGTATTAGAAATGCCCATTATTTGATAGATGTCTGCTTTATAACATTAAACCCCTATAAATCGACGTTTATAAAATTATAACCTTGTTTGTTTCGCCTGGCTACTAAGAAGGTAATTAATTGTCTTATTACGTCTTTATGAAGTCTTTGACTGTTGATAATATGGCCTATGCCCTTATTTGGTAATAACTTGACATATTTTATGTTATGAATTAATTCAACAATATTTATATACATTCCTAAAGTTTTAGAATTAACCTAGATATAAAACAAACAATCTATGGTGCTAGCAATTACTTATGTAACTGGAACGATCCCCATCGCCAAACTAATGAAGTGGTTCTCTCTGGTGAGGTATCTTTATTAATAACTAGCTTTTACCCGCGACTTCGTTCGCGCGAGGTTCGTTATTTGTGTATTAAATAATGTTCCGCCCCTCCCCGCCCCGTCTCGACCCTTCCCGCCCCGTCTCGACCCTTCCCGTCCCGTCCCGCCCCTTTCCCTCCCGTCCAGTCCCGTCCCTTCCCGTCCCGTCCCGCCCCTCCTCTTCCATCCCATCCCCTCCCCTTCCATCCCATCTTTTTCCTTCCCTTTCCGTCCCATCCGTCCCGCCCCGCCCCGCCCCGTCCCGCTTTGCCCCGTCCCGTCCCGTTCCGTCCCTTCCCTTCCCGTCCAGTCCTGTCCCGCTCAGTCCCGTCCCGTCCAGTCCGTCCCGTTCCGTCCAGTCTAGTCCCGTCCCGTCCCGTTTCTTCCCTTATGTCATGTTCACCGTCTTGGACTTAAAAATAAATGCCATTTTTGCAATCAACGTCCCAATAAACCTCAATAACGACACCCATATCGATTTTTAGGCTTACTTACCCCATTTCACCCCCTAAGGGGTTGATTTTCGGAAAATCACGAAATACGTGTTTGCTTATTTGTTTTTAGGAGTACTCCTACGAAGTTTCAAGTCGAAATGTCTATTTAATATTATTTTTCCATACAAAATTGGAACCCCCATTTTACCCCTTTAGGGGTTGAATTTCGAAATATCCTTCCTTATTCCTTGTATACATCATAAAGGGAACCTCTGTGCAAAATTTCAGCTTTCTAGGTCCAAGGGTTTGGGCTGGGCGTTGATGAGTCAGTCAGTCAGGACTTTTAGAAATATATATAAGATTAACACAATTCTAATATGGTCCTCCTTTCCCGGTTATGCCTTCCATAAGGTTTCGCTACGACCCTGGAAGATTCTATTCCACCCTATCATGATGGCTCGTTGGGTTTAAAAAGCAAGGATTAGAGGGGAGGCCAAAAAGCTAAACCAAAGGTACTCTCAATTAAGATTTGTATGAATTACCTTATTTCTTACCTACCAGTTAACTAATAACCTCTTTTTTAGTGAGAAACTGCCCAATGAATCAATCCTATTTGCCTGAAAAATCATTATTTCTTAATATACTGTAGAATTATACTAATTAAAACCTTACAATTGTAAAGTTTATCCTTTTAAGCTAGGATTCTGTTCTTAGCTTGGCTTTTTCTGCTGACGCCACGAAGCCTCAATCTGTTTTTTATTCAAAACAGGAAGTGGTTTCTCTTTTATTATCATTCTCAAAATATTTCTAATAACCACCTAACTCAATTCAAAAAGGTCTATTTGATGAGTATGCAACCTGTATTTCTCTTAAGCGTTTTAAGTAGCCTAAATATCAGGTTTTTGTAATTATTCAAATGTATTCCGTTTAGTAGCTAAACTCTGAACTGCTACAGGTTCAACGGTTCTTTAAACAGTGGAACCCTAAGGGTTCAAGTACTGCAGAAGTGCATGGTTACTCCGGTAACAACCGATATGTCTTTACGACCGTCAACCTAATTTCTTATAAGGAACACGTAAACCGGCACCGGCACGTCCTCTCTGTTTCTTATAACCTTCGTAAAAGAAGCTAGCCCGTCCTACGGCAACTGGTGCAAGACGAGTGTAATAACGCTCACTTCAGGAGCAACTTCTCTGCATGAGGACCAATTCAAAGCTAACGCTCTGATCCATCGCTGCTTAAACGGCGTGGTGGCTGCACGGAACTGGAATACTTCTCCCTCATTTTTCTTGAGCGTGAGTACCATGACGGCATTTGCATTTTTAAATCATTCGGTCTAACATCATTTAAATAATAATAATAATAAAAGTAGGCCTTTTAGCGCTAGCTTGTTTCACTAAAAGTGACGTTTTATAGTTTACCGTGGTTAAAGAAATCAGCTGTTTACTTTTAGCTCTAGTGTTAAAGTGAAGTGAGGTTATAAAACTACAATTTCGAACTGGAAGTGAAGTTGTAAAGTTATTCTAGTTGCTTCTTCCGTTACAAGTAAAGTGTTTTTGAAATAATTAAAGCGTTATGTAATGGATACACTCATATGTGGAGTATTAATAATTACATTTCGTAACTGACCTTGACAGCACTGGCTTCGCAAACATTCGCTCGAGCATGGCCTACTATTTATTATGACATAAATTAGAAGTGTCGTAGATGCAAACATTTGTTAAATCGATATTTATGGATTAATAACGGTAAAATTAAGGTCGTAGATAAAATATTGTATGCAACGCGTGCTAAAAGTCGTTTATGCACGAGACATATTATGAAATTCAGCCTTCGGCTTCGTTTCATAATTTTCATGTCTCGTGCATAAACGTCGACCTTTAGCACTTGTTACATATATAGCTATTACATATTAGTAATGACTATTAAAGGCCAAAATAATAGTATATTATACATCAAGGTAGCGAAGCCCAGTATTTTAACCTGAGGGCATATTATCTAATGCGCGAAGGTTATAAGACGATTCGCTACTGTGGTGTATATACTATTTTTTGCACTACCAAACGGCTTAATACCTAAATTCCAAACAAATTTCGAAAATATTTTATCTGTCAACCTGACAATACAGCTCTTTAAAACGTCAAAATTAAAATATTAGTTATATTTGGTAACTTAGCAATTTATTAGTTACCACAGTGAAAATTGTTTATTTTACTTTCTCTCCCGTGGTGGAGAAAATCAACTTCACGACCTAAAGATAGGCCAATAACCGTGGGTTCTGAGAGTAGTAGTGCAAAAACATAATTAACAGTGTACAGAAATAAAATATATAACAAACATACAAACTTTTGAAAGAAATTCCAATTTATAAATCTTAAAAGCATCTTAAATGAAATCGTTTCTGACGTATGAAGAAAGAATTAAAAACGAAAACTTGTAGAATATGGTTTTCCGTACAGCCCAAGCATATAGTTGTCCAAAGTATTCTCCCTTGTACTCTATACGGTATTCTTCTTCTTCTTCTTCAAGTGCCTATCCGTTCCGGATGTTGGCGATCATTTTGACTATAGTAACTTTGTTGACTGATGCGCGAAAGAGTCCAGTAGTAGTTGTTGACACCCAAGTTCTTAGATTTTACAACCACGATATTCTCTCCTTCTTAGGCCTCTTCTTCCAATTACTTTGCCCTGCAATCTGAGCTGTAATTGGTCATTTCTATGCTTGTTTCGCATTATGTGATCCAAATGCTCTAGTTTCCTTTTCTTCACTGAAAAGGCTTCCAGGCTTTTGTTCATTCTTTGTAGCACGTCTTCATTTCTCACATGATGTACATACGAAATTCGTAGTATTCTTCGGTATAGCCACATTTCAAAGGCATTCAGTTTTTTAGTTGTTGCTTCCGTAAGTGTCCAGGATTCGGTTCCATAAAGTAAAACAGAAAAGTAGCTGCACGACAGTCTCATTTTGGTATCTAATTTCAAATCCCGGCTTTTAAAAACGTTACTCATTTTAATAAATACTACTCTAGCTCTTTCAATGCGGCTTAAGATTTCCTTTGAGTGATCCCATTGATCGTTGAGGTTTTTTCCTAAATAGTAGTATTTTTCGACTTTTTCAATGGTAATCCGTGTATTTAGGGCCGGATTTTTACTGATGGCCATATACTTGATTTTGATAACATTCAGTTACAAGCCGTATTTCCTACTGGTAGCTACGACGCTGTCTATTATTCTCTGCAAGGCTTCAGGATTATCAGCAAATGCCACTGTATCGTCGGCATATCTTAAATTGTTCAACGTTTCTCCATTTACGAGGATCCCATCATCCATCTCGTCAAGTGCTTCTTTAAAGATTTGTTCGGAGTATAAATTAAACAATAAAGGAGACAGAACGCATATCTGTCTGACACCACGTAGAATTTCAATTATCTTTGATTGTTCTCCTTGCACTCTTATGAATAATGTCTGATTCGAGTACAAGTTTGTTATAATATATATCTTTATCATCCAGACATGTGTTCTTGGGAATATCCAATAGTTTGTTAGTTTTTTATGCTGTACACTGTCAAAAGCTTTTTGATAGTCTATAAAACAGGCATAGATATCACAATTTACATCTCTGCATCTCTGAAACAAGACTTGTATGGAGAACAGAGCTTCTCGAAATCAAAACTGAGGTTTTGCCATTTATTCCTCACACAGTTTATAGATTCTGTTATGTATAATTTTGGGGAATACTTTAAGCAGTTGACTCATAATACTTATGGTTCTATATTCGTCACATTTCTTTGCACTTGCTTTTTGGGTATAGTGATGAATTCGGATACGAGCCATTCTTGTGGAATATTTCCGCTGTCATACATATTATTAAATATTTCAGTAAGCCACTTGATTCCGATTTCATCCAGTAGTTTTAGAAATTCTACATGAAACTTGTCTGGACCCGGTGTTTTACCGCATTTTATTTGTCTTATAGCAGCTTCAACTTCTGATGTGGTTATATGTGGTCCTGGGTTTGCTCTTGTGTCATAAAATAGTCGTTTAATGTAATCTTCCCAGTTTCGCCCTTTGTCTTCCTTATTTATTAGTACTATCTGACCTTGTCCATCGGTTAAGCGGCCTATGGTTTTTGGCCTTCCTAATCCAGCTGCTTCTTTTACTTTTCGATGAACATTGAATGTGTCATGTCCTTCTTGTAAATATTCTATATCCTTACATTGTTCTTGCATCCACGATTCTTTGGCTTTTCTAATCTTCTTCTGAATTTGTTTGTTAATAGCTTTGTATGTTTGCGGAGTGGTCTTTGCTGATCGACGTTCTTCTATCATTTGCAGAATTTCCTTTGTCATCCATGGTCTTTTTGGAGCAGTATTCTATTCGATGAAATTAGATGCTAAAGCAATTTCCCACTCTATTTCTTCGGATATGAAATATGTGTAGATTCATTTTTGGTTTTAGACATATGCGTCTGCTATGTCTTCAATTTCTTGTCTAATACCAGCCTTTTCTGAGTCTGCCTAAATCTGTTTTTCTTACCGAACGGTATTGCAACAGCATACGAGGTATTCTTTCGGTTTCCTTTCATTCCTTTACTATTGTAATTCCTCATTGAAATGTTTTGACCTTGTCGTAATCACATTCAATGTCAGATTAAATAGTTGAGATAAAATACCGTCTAGCGTGGTGTCATCTATTACCATTTTCGATCGGAGTTTGTGTTCTCCATGAAAAACCATCATCTTCATTTCTGATCTAGATTTGTTTAAATTTTAATTTTCGCAAAGTGCGGGTGCAGGTTGCAAAGAGATCTTTGTAGGTTGCCCTAATTTTTTGTTAAATTGCTGGCGTATAGTTCAGGTATTGATATTCTTGCAGTGTTATTCCTGAATTTGTGAAATGTTTCGAACCTTTGATTATTTATTTAGTTTTGTTTTCAAAATCACCTTCGACATGTTCTTACATCAATATTTACCATGTAAACGTCAGATTGACTCAACCCCTAGAGAAATAATAAACCGTTGGTATAGAATGAAAACAGTATGGGCAAAAGTGAGGACAGTCATGGTTGCTCAAAGAGCCGCACTTCCCGGCCGATCAGATGGCGCCACTTGTAGAGTTTGCCTTGCAGTGGTCTATATTATTTACCGGACATCGCTCTCCTGTCAGTCGTTATTCTTACCCCTAGAGAAATAAGACTTGGTTTATTATTTCTCCAGGTTCTTAACCAATTTAAAATGGTTAAAATTAACTGCTGCGTGCCAAACTGCGTCCCTGAGAGGAACCACGGTCGACATCGATTTATACATCCTGAAAAAAACCCTGAATTATACTCCAAGTGGTTGCATGCAATTGGTAACAGAAAGATTTTTACCCTCAATAAAAACTATGTTTACGATAACTTTCGGGTATGCGACAAACATTATGTCAAAGAAGATTTTGGCCCAAATAATGTTGTAAAAAAAACAGCGTTACAAAAACTATTTTTGCGAGGTAGGTAGGTGTATACATAACGCATGTAGGGAGTTTTTTGGGGTAGTTGCAGAGCAACAAAGTTCATCCCTGATAGAAGTGGCACAACATATTACTGCAGATTTTTCAACCAGTATGCCAAGTGAGTTACAAGGTTTTTTTTTAGTAGCTGAATGTGGCATGCTATTTTTTCCTAGCAGTTATGCTCCAGATCGAACGAGAATATTCACATAGCATCCCGCAGGGTGAAATTCTTGAGCCCCAGCCAGGGGCAAGGCCTACGGCAGTACTTCGATTAGAGCATCCTGGGGAAACTATGGAGTTTGCTTGTATTACACCAGGTGCAGTATTGAACACTGAGGCAGAGGTAAATTTGCAACAGTTCGAGACAAAATACAGCTTGCCTCAAAATGTTGGGCAACTCTTGACCTTAGTTTACCTACGCCAAAATATATAACTGTTGCTGGAAAATTACTGCTTCTACTTCATTAACTGATCTTTCCACTTTTAGATGTCTCAAAATATTTATAATTTTTATTTATGAAAAACCATATCTGGCTAGAAAGACAATGTTTAATATTAAGTGACTGTATTTACTTTATGTTGGTTCAATTAACTTCTGCTGTTTAATTGGCACCTTTTTATTTTGACTCGTAATAAAATAAATTTTGCGAACAGATATTGAAAAAATTGACATTAAATTGTTACTATTAATAAATATAAGTTTCCGTGTTTTTATAAATGTTTAAATACGAAATAAACCAATTGTTATGCTTAAATTTATATATTTATACCTATTATTTGTGTACCAAATTATGTAATTATTTTTGTAGTTGTTAAGTGTCCTATAAATGGAGATTTTTTTGTTGGACAATAAATCAACTATTATATTATATCGTTTTCTTTCTTTTGTTGACTGTTAGCCCAAGAATAGCGTTGAGTAATTATACCTTGGTCACAAATTGTAAATATCAGACCCAAGAAAGTGAAAACCAAAGCTGCCATATGAAAACGATCTTGATAAACCAGCATGAACCAATACGATGATTTATGGATTTCTATGATTATCCCTGATTGTCTCATGCTAGGTTAGCAAATATCAAATTTCAATATACAGTATAGTAAAATATTACCAGAAATGTATTTTCAATTTCCCGCCAAAATGAACTTCCCGGCCACTGGAGGCGCTGACATTCAGTTCTCTTTCTGTCTTAGGGACATTTCATTCTATACCAACGGTTTATTATTTCTCTAGGACTCAACCTCTGAGTTCAAATATTGATGGTTATATCATTTTTGTTTTATTAAACTGCCCGGTGTATTAATTATTTTTGTGGAAACTAAGAAAATAACATTTTTAACAAGATAACTCCTGCCCAGGTTGGAACATGCATTTAAATGTTTGAATTAACTACTTAGAAATAAATCGGTTTCGCTCCAACTAAAATTGCCTGTGAGATAGATTTTTATAGTTAGTATTATGAGTTGACTGTTTACGTAACCTTGTACACAGTACTTTTAGATATTAAGTTCTTATCTTCTCTTAGACGATTATTTATTATAAATTATAAAATTTGTTTGTTTCTCATCAATCTTGCTTTTCAGGTGACCGTTTTCCAACCTATGATTGCTGTAATCTTTTATAAAGATCACCACTACTTTGAAGGCCCTGAAACAATTACTATAAGTGTAAAGCAATTCTCCTAGCTATCTGCACCAAATTTAAGCCCTGTTTTCATCAGTGTGTAAAAACAAAAAATTCGTGTGTTAAGTAAGCAACTTTGAAAATCATTAGTATTTTAATTTCAAGAATTTGGGTGTGTAAGTAAACAACAACGAAAGCTAATTACCTGGCACGAATTAAAAGCGAGATTTGGTGGTTCCTGTACATCGTGGAAGTGGTACCAGCAGCAGATAGAGGACAACCAGAACTCAGATCACGATTACCCGCGATCTTATTGACCGACCAAGATTCAAAGATGAGCAATGTGATCTGCATCTACCAGCAGCGGCGTCCGTTTGAGCAGTGGCATAGAACACGGTAAGCGAAACACGTTTTGTTTATGCCAATCAATTATTTATTTATTTCGCACTCAGTCAACAGCCGTTAGGTCAATTATAGGCGTCGCTGTGCCTTTAAAGGGACTTCCAACCCCACAATCTAGTGGAGTTGAAGAGTGTTTGTGATCAAATATGGTTAATTACTCCATTTAAGACACAATATATAGTAATTAACGTGAGAAGTAAATCCTTCGACCTTTTATTTTAAATTCTCATAAACCGACGTTATAAATACAAAATTGTTGTTTGTGATTAGAGAATTAAAGATATTTTAATTAAATTTTCTATTTATGAACTTTGAGATATAAAGTTTTACTTATTGCAGCGATATCTTGATTAGCAAAGAATCACCCTACATTTTTAGCATTTACAGCTCCTCCCGTGATTTTTGTTCGCCTACAATCGTGTTACTGGTCAAATTATGGTTTGATGGATGTTTATTGAAGTATATTTTAATTTACTTGGCGCACTCCGTATTTAAAATACTTCCTAGCGATATTTTTGGCAATTAGTGATGCAATTCTGCGTTATAACAGGTTTTATGAAAGTAATAAAATTAGACTTTATATTACAATTATTCACTGTTTTAGTTTCTTTATTAGCAAGACACCACAAATACCAAATGTGAAAAGTAATTTTAAACAGCCATAATGGAATTTTTGATACATTTACGTAAAATTATTGTCAGTAATTTTTTTCTCAACGTACTATTCCATTCAAGACGTTCCTGCCGAAGCTCAGCTAATCCTTCTTAATCATTATTCCTGAAGGTTCATTCCACTACATCGTCTTTCAATAACCTATCTGGTTAGAGCTGGAAGCCTGCCATTGAGCAAATCCTAGAAACTGAACGTTCTCAGTTTACATACCGAATCAAAATAAAAAGCAGGGGGCCTCTTTCAATCGCTTCTCCCCTGATTTAGGCCCTCATTTTTTCTCTTGTGTACTTCCCTTACAATCTGCCAAATTGAAGTCTATTTCTTAAATGGATGCTTTCTGTAGCCCGCCAGTGACGCTCCGCTTCAAAGGTTCCTCGCTATTACTACAGATTGTAAATTTCTGATTCTAGCTGTATAGCCGGATGAATGCGGGAGTAATCCGTCTAAGGGATGGGCCGACGTCTCCGGCTCGCGAGGCGCGCAGGGCGAAAACAGTGCCTTAAAAATATGCACCCTTGCCCGCAGAGGTAGATCGCAATAAATCACGGTTTAATTCGACGCACGTGATTAGAATTTGACAACATTCCCAAGTTTTGACGTCTGCGATAACATAAGGCCCCAGGCAGACATAGCTCGGCTCCTGGGAGATCAATATATTACGACATCGTGAGGACGTCCGCTGCAACCGTGTCTCCTCGATATCATCTCCTGGTTCTCGTCCGGCAACTGACGTGTACTAACAATGCAATCTCATCGTGATGCTCCGACAGAGATTGCAACAACTTAACATTTGCGGTGGGCAGGTGGTGATGCAAGCGAGGGGTTGGGCAGATATCAACTCGTACACAATGTTGGATCGAAGCGGGCTGCCGTCGCCCCCGAATTTAGAGATTGAGTCGAGATTGAAAGATTTCTTCCCTCTATAAAGGAATATGATATAGGGTCATATCCAGGCATAGGTACTCAAGATAATTAAACTTCCAACCGTTGTCTAGTAGCAACAGAAATTTGACTTAAAGAATAGTTTTTAAAATATCAGATCATTTAATCTGAGCAGTCGATGCTTTTTATTTTTTCGCAATTCATGTTAGTCCTTCTAGGGCAATGACCTACCTTTTAAATTTGGCTTTATCCAGAGCTGCTTTACTTTATCTCTGTCGTCACTCTATTTTCACGTCTGCTAACACATCATTTACTAATTCCCACTGTTTCTATCACTTTCAGTTATATCCAATCATCGTTCCCGTGGCATCCCCTTTGAACGGTTGCGCTCAGGATGTATTACCGATGGTGACGCGATCAGTCCATCCATCTCGGTAGCCTTCTAAAAGAGGGTCCTCCCATACGCCGCTATGTAGGCCCTGTTAGCGTTGGTAGTACGTTCTACTCCAAATATTATCAGTAGTAATGCTATAAGTACTTGAGCTGTATTCAACCGGCTAACCAATAAGAATATGGAACTGAATCTGTTCGTTAAACGTAGTTACTATAGGAACAATTTTGAATATGCTATATTATCTCTTAGTCCAGTAAAATGGTGTTCAAAAAGAGCTTAAAGTGGAAAGTTCTGGTGTAATTGTTTTGAGTGACTTACTTTATGTTTTTTAGGGTGCTGAACACGAATCTGAAGTTGTCTAACAAAATTTGTTTCGGCAAATATGAGAAATCATGAAAAAACCACTAAAAATCACAGTTTTTTTTGTTTTTGGCTTATAACTTGCAAAGTAAGCTTTTTACGCAAAAGATGATTCTATATTAAAATAAAGACAAGAAAATTTCCTACAATTCATGTTTGTATAATTTTTTTGTACGACATAATGGTTTCCGCGCTAAGAGGCGTTGAAAAACTGCCGAAAATCAGTTGATTTTGGAAAATAGCAAAAAACATATTTTTTACAGCCTTTCCATTCATAGCACTAAAACTAAGCATTTCTCTGTAAACATTATCCTATACTTCGAAAGAGCAGATAAAATTCTGTACAATTTATGTGTAAATAATTTTTTCGGGCCTTCAATAGTTATGAGAAAAGCAATGACGAATGCATGAAGTAGTCAGTCGCCTCCTTATTGAAGTCATATACTTAAATGCACAATTATATGTCTGCGCAGATATGTAAAACGTTAACCTTAGGTTATATAGGTGCTACAAAAAGATAAACAGCGATTCATGGTTGATTAATATGAAAACTGTGCAATGTTAAACAATACATATAATAACATGGGTATATAGGTAGGTATTTTATAAAACGCTTATTATTAAATGATTATTGACAGTGAAGTGAACCTCGTCAGTCAAATCAAGCCCTCTTGGTCAAAGGTTCCATGATTTCTGCAGGGATGCCTTCCAGTTCTTCTACATCTAAAAAAATAAATTAAATATAATTAATGACTTAGTTTTAATTGTTTGAACATTGAATAGTTGTATGAGGATACATATTTTGAACACATATATGAAAGTGAATGAGTAAAAAAATAAAGGTGAAATGGAATTATTTATGCATAGTTACCTTCAAGTACTTCAGGAAGTTCCGGGTCATCCCCGTATTCTTCAATTTCATTAAGAGGCATGTTATTGCAGTTCACACACATATTGGAGCACTTGAGGCCTGCTTTTTTCATCCACAGTTTTTCTGACAGGTCTTCTTGCATTTGTAAGAAATAAGTTTCAAAACGGCTTGAGGTGCTGGTGGTTCTAGCGTGGTTACTGGCTCCAGATTATCTGTGGTTTTCTTCCAACCCCATTGTTCAGGATCTTCTTCATTCCCAAGCCAGCCACGGCAGGTCGAAAGTGTTCACAGATGTATATATACTGTTGAATCGCTCGGTGGAGCATTGATAAATGGCACGCAAGCAACAAAGGTTGTGTCACAAAGGAGACCACTTGTGGTTTGCTCCATGAAACCACTCCATCCTGGAATGCTGGGCACATCTTTCCACTTGCTGTAAAGCCAAATTAGGTCCGCCAAACAGGGTGTGATAGTATCGGATGAAACAAAAAACTTTTGGAAATCCTTTAAGCCAGGAGAACCTGCTTTCTCAAAAATTTTCAAGGAAATAGCGCCCATCTCGCCAACTAGTTGAGCTGGTAGTATTTTCTTCACTCGGAGGACAATTCTCTGATCTGGAGCAATAGCATTTCTTGAGATTATCAAATGTATACACCCCATTGCATGAAAGGTATTATAACGATCCAGTGTACGAGTGTTAAAATTCGTGTTGTCATGAACGGATTGATGGAAAGCTGTGGAGTCTATTTGTAAAGATGGTCTCATGATTACTGACACTTCCAAACGAACAGCTTCAGAATAAGAGGTGCAAAGTCCCAAGTCTGACATAATATCAATTAGTTTTCGTGACCCATACTTTTTATAAAAAAAAGCTCATAGTCCAATTTGTAAAGCAAAGAACTAGGTTTGACAACGCTAATAACACTGTGAAATGGCTAAAACTCTGTTTTTCATTTATTACTGTCCTCACGGTTCTTCTTCAGTATCAGCATTTCAAAGAAAAGGTTGAGAAGCTCAGGAACAAGGCTTTCATTTTTGTGCAAGAAAGAATCTGGAGGGGGATAATCATCCACCACATACGCTACAGATCTTATCTCTTCAAGAATTATAACAGCCGCTGTTTCAACTAATCGAAGACGTTTTCCGGTGTACCACGCATCTGGCGCATCTGTTTGAAACATACGATCGTATTCTGTTTAATCTTTGATATGATTTCATCCTCCCTTCCTCCCCCTATCTCTCCAGTAGATGGTTTATTACTGTTTTCCATTGGGGAATGTATTCACCCTCTGTCTGAGCTATTAACTGGTCTAATGAAAACTGACATTCCTCATCACTGTTTTCCATAAAAGTAAAAATGTTCTCCCAATTTCTTTAGCATAAGGGCCAACCTTGTTTTTCAAATCAACCTTGGGCTTACCAATGTATAGATTTTTTAAACAGTTATCATGGTACTAACAATCAGCAGCATTATCTGTTCATATCTCTATCAGCAGAAAGAGGGGGAGCTGAAGGTCACAAGATAGTCCGCTAGCTCAATACGCCACATACCTGTTTTATTATATTTATAAAAATACACATTTTTCATATTAATCAACCATGGATCGCTGTTTATCTTTTTGTTGCACCTATATAACCTAAGGTTAAAGTTTTACATATCTGCGCAGACGTATAATGATGCATTTAAGTATTATATGCCTCCAATAAGGGGGCGAGTGACTTCTTCTTCTTCTTCTCTTTCAGCATGTTTCATCCATTCCAATACTGGATATATGCCTCCTCAAGACTCTTCCATTCTTCTCGTATTTGAGCTTTCCTAATCCATTGTGGACCTGCTACTTTTGTAATATCTTCTCTCCATCTTGTCCTTGGTCGTCCCACTCTTCTTCTTCCCATTCGTGGCCTCCAAATTGTGACTTTTTTGCTCCATCTATTATCGTCCCTACGGAGCATATGTCCTATCCATCGCCATTTCTGACTAGCTATTCGCTCAGCGGCGTCCGTAACTCTTGTTTTTGTCCTTATATAAGTGTTTGTTTTTCTGTCAGCTAATCTAAAACCTAGCATTGATCGTTCCATTTTTCTTTGTGTTATTTTTATTCTATTCATATTGGTTTTTGTGAGGGCCCACGTTTCAGATGCGTATGTCAGTACGGGAAGAATGCACTGATTGAATACCTTAGTTTTTAAATGTTGCTTAAAAGGGCCTTTGAATACGTTTCTTAACTTTCCGTAAGCTCCCCAAGCAAGTTGAATTCGTCTGGTTATCTCAGCTGTCTGCGTTGACTCTTGCATTGTGAGCTTTTGTCCTAGATATACATATTCGGTCACTATTTTTATCTGTTCTCCATCTATTTGTATTTGTCTACCGTCTTCCTGATTTGTCATTAATTTTGTCTTAGAGATGTTCACCCTGAGTCCTACTTCTTGTGCTGCAGTTATTAGGTCATATATCATTATTTCTAGGCCATCCATATTATTCGCGAATAGCACAATATCATCGGCAAACCTTAAGTTTGTTAGGTGTTCGCCGTTCACATTTATACCCTTTCCCGTCCATTGGAGTTTTTTAAATACATCCTCCAGTAAGTTGGTAAATAATTTAGGGGAGAGAGGGTCGCCCTGTCTTACTCCCCGTTTCACTTCTATCGCATTTGTGTCCTCAAATAGTTTTACTGTGATGGTGGCTTTCTCGTACATATTTGTTATTACTTGTATGTAGCGATAGTCTATTCTACATCTTTGGAGAGCATTCTTTAGGGCCCAAGTCTCGACGGTGTCGAAAACCTTCTCAAAGTCTATGAAAATCATATAGAGAGGCTGCTTGTATTCGTGTGACTTTTCCATTATCTGTCGCACGGTATGGATATGGTCTATCACACTGTATCCTCGTCTGAAACCTGCTTGATCCGGTGTTTGAAATTCGTCAAGTCGTAGTTCTATTCTATTTGTTATGGTTCTTGTAAATAGTTTGCAAATGTGTGACGTAAGGGAAATGGGCCGGTAGTTTTTCAAATCTTGTCTGTGTCCTTTTTTGTGAATAAGGATGACATTAGCTGTTTTCCATGCATTAGGTATAGTTCCTGACTCCAGGCATTTGTTAAATAGTATAACCAGAGATTTTAGTATTGTCGATCCGCCTGCTTTAACCATTTCGATAATAATCTCGTCGGGTCCAGGAGTTTTTCGATTTGCCATTTGATTTAGAGCTTGTACTACTTCGTCTTCGGTTATATCTGGGATGTCTTCAGTGAAGTGTTTTGTAAGTGGTGCTCTTTGGTCTGTTGGACATTTTGGCGGTTCTTTGGAAACGGATGAATATAAAGTCTGATAGAAATTTTCTACGTACTTTAGTATATCGTGTCGCGTATTGTATGTATTCCCATGATCATCATTAAGTTTTATGATTTGGCTTCTTCCTGCTGACATTTTTTTTCTAAATACCTTTGGTCCTTTGTTTTCTTCTAAAACCCGTTCGATTATCTCGTTGTTTGCCGCGGCTACGTCTTGCCTGACTTTACGCCGTATTTCTTTGTTTAGCTCCTTTAGTTCTTCTTTTGGTAGTTTCTTTCTTTTCTGATTTCGTGTAGCTATAAGATCCCTCGTTTCTTGTTTCAGTTTACTTCCCGAATTTTTCTTTCCTATTTTGTTCTCAATACTTTTGGCGGCCTCATTTATGCTGTTTGTAATATTGGAGTAACGTTCTTCAATAGACTCGTTTTCTTGTGTAATTTTACTTTCCAGTTCTTTTACTAGTGTTGTCTTGAAATCTACTTTATATTCATTTATCAACTCGCCATTTATCCTTAGTTGTTTTCTATTGTTTGTAAGTTTATTTCTTTCTTGTTTAACATTTATTCTAACTTTGGCCCTAACTAAGCGGTGATCGCTCATTCCGACATGGTTCAGTACAGTCACATCCTTTATTATGTGTCTCTTCTCGGTTATTATGAAATCTATCTCGTTCTTAGTGACGTCGTCTGGGCTTTGCCATGTCCACTTTCTATGCTCTTTTTTGTGAAAAAATGTGTGAGTGACTACTTCATGCATTTGTCATTGCTTTTATCATAACTATTGAAAGTCCGAAAAAATTATTTACACATAAATGCTTAGTTTTAGTGCTATGAACGGAAAGGCTGTAAAAAATGTGTTTTTTGCTATTTTCCAAAATCTACTGATTTTCTGCAGTTTTTCAACACCTCTTAGCGCGGAAACCATGTCGTAAAAAAATTATATGAACATGAGTTGTAGGTAAATTTCTCGTTTTTATTTTAATATAGAATTATATTTTGCGTAAAAAGCTTACTTTGCAAGTTATAAGCCAAAAACTAAAAGAAACTGTGATTTTTAGTGGTTTTTTTATGATTTCTCATATTTGCCGAAAACAATTTTGTTGGACAACTTCATATTCGTGTTCAGCACCCCAAAAAAACATAAAGTAAGTCACTAAAACCAATTACACCAGAACTTTCCACCTCGAATTACCATTTGACTAGGACTATTTTGAGGATAACGAGTTCGAAAACAAACACAAAGACGGCTGACTACTAAAACTCAATGCTATTTTCACTTTGTTTGGTATACCAAATTCTAATGCTGATACTTAAAAATCAATATTTTGATTTATTATGATACAATTGTTAGACGAACACTAGTTTTTACCATTACAGAGGACATTGCTTTAGAAAATACCCAATATTTTAAAAATAGTGGATGCAAGTTAAAATTAAGATGTAAGCAACAATACACTTATTTTTAAGACACCCAAGGATTGCTCAAAACAAAGTTAAACTTATGGCTAATAAAGAAAGACTTTCAGAATGTTCGAAAGAAGAAAATGCATCTTTTTGACATAATATCGATGATTTCAATAATCTGTTCACTCAAACAAAAACTAGGTTAATCTACACTTCCAAAACAATCTGACTAAAGCAATCTACCTTAGATTCGACGTTGATGGAAAGGATAAAACCGCTACTCCATCGAATAACACAGTATCCAATTTTTTTGCGAAATTGAGCTTAATGTACTTATGTAGATGCCGTGTTGTCCCGCATCTTTCTAGCTAATCAGATTTGAGCTATTTATACTGGTTACTAATCTATAGCTTACCCATAAACACAGTATCTACATGAATTTCTTCTGTTCTCCAATTCAAAACAGAGCAAGCCATTATAATATGCTAAAAACCAAACAAAACACAGTATTTGATAGTTACTATGTATTTTTCGTTGACACTTTTGCGTGTAGGTAAAAATAAAAAATCAACTGTAAAAAGTTGCTGTGAATATGACATGAAGGAATTGATGGCCGTAAAGCACATAACATTGTTGGTTCCCTTGTAAGAATTACTGAACGTGAAAAGGGTCTAAAACACTTCATATTCTCGACCGATAGGTGCACCGACCAAAATAATAATTGGATTCTGTTATCAACTCTTATTGTTATTGTCAATGTTAAAGGAGAACCTGAGAATATAATTAAGGGTCATATTCACATGCGAATAGGATACATATCGAACAGCAAATCTCCCGCAAAAGAAACATTCACGATTCGTTAGATATGAAATTAGCCAGCGAAAAATGAAGAAAAAATGTTGAGGTTTTAACAAGATTTTATAAATGGGAAAGGAAGATAAGGCAAGTACGTAAAACCGATTCTGAAGATCCATTGACGGTAGTACTAAATCGTATGGTAGAAATAAGTTTCGCGCAGGGCTAAGAAACTTTTATTACAAAACAGGGGCACGGATTACGTAGAACTTGATTGAAAGAATAAACTCGGAGTTCAATAGCAAACAAAACACTCTATAGATCTTCAAAGAAATGCGACATCCAGCGATCTAGTTTCCAAAGTAGATATTAATGACATCATCGAAGATGTAGATTGACGGGATTATTTTGGTTATTATTATAATTTTTGTATTTGCTTAAGCTGTCTAGCATATCTTTTTGATAAAAATATGTTCGCACAAAAAAACTGTTCCCGTGGATACTGTGTAGAAAATTAATTTAATCCTCACTGCCTCCCACCCGTTGAATTTTAAAGCACAGTAACTTCATTTTACCATGAAATTGTAGAGTTGGAAGATTTTTGGCCACACAGTAAAAATTGTACTTTGATAGAGACTGCAAATATACAGGATTTAAATTTTCGTATGCATTCAGACTCTGGGGCCAGGTGTTTGAAGCTTTTCCAAGTTTCCCACAATGTTACTTATTATAACATACTGTGTTATCCGATAGAGCAGCCGAAAAGTAGATATGGAAAACATCCTCTACTGTCTTATATCGTACTCTACCTTATGCAGATTAATGTGATTAATTTTAGAGGTTATTAGAAGCGTTCACTCCATTTTAGACGAGGGAAGTATTGTAATCGCGAAAAAATCACCCTTCGAGGTTTCTCCGGATCTTCACGTTTCAGGGTCCCTAGATGACGAAAAACAGGTTTTCTCAATTCCGTCTGTCTGTCTGTCTGTTGGCGGTATAACTCAAAAACTATTTGTAGCAGGAAGACAATATTTTGCATACACATTATATATCTACCTAGCATGAAACCTAGAAAATTTCAGACAAATATATATAGGGTGAGCACCTTAAAACAATAAAATTTTGTTATTTTTGATTTTAATTAGCAATAAATACAAGTAATAATTTGTACATAGCGCAGGCTTTATTCTTACCAAAAATGGGCCCGAATAGATACAGAATAAATGTTGTAGGTTACACAAAGGAACAACAAATTAGTGCGTTACTTAATACAGCTGCAACGCAGGAATTCGAAAGGTCGGCGCTCCATAGATCAGGTAGAAATAGCCCGTTCCCTTGCATTATCCCACAAAACGTTGGGACTGCATATGCCTGCCGTTCGAATAGGACCACCGGTAACGTTTTTTTTTATTTAACAATGTATTCTATTTATTAGAAAGGTGAAGATATTTTTACTCCTAACTTAATTTGATTTGTAAAATTATTTAGTGTCACAATGTCGTCGAGGGACGTTCTGGGTAAAGCCTTTTACAGATTTTTGGGGAAACAATTAGAACAACACAAACATAACTCACATATTGTATTTTAGTTATGCAAGTGTTATGAAATGAAAATGAGATTTATTAAAAGGCCGCCGAAACGACTTTTTAAAAAACGTTTATTTTTATTTTACAATGAAATATAACATTGGAAGCACACATATTAGCTGCCAGACAATTTCTTACATCTAGCTACGAACTAACTGGAACTTATCTTAGAGGTGCAGGCTACTTGTATATATACTATGTCTAATCAGCTAAGATAAGCGTTATCTCTAAAAGGGAGCGTGAGACAGGAAGCCACGTACGTTCAAGGTTGCAGACTTGCAGTTCACAGAAAGAAGCTATTATTGTTCAAGGTTGCAAGCTTGCAGTTTTACACAGGGGGCCATTGTCTAGCTGTAATATAACTAATGGAAATTAAATAATTATTAGACCATGATAAATGTACTGATTCTTTTGCTGGATATTGTACTATGGAACGTGAAGTGCATATACATAAATTTGGAACAGAGCAAGAAATTCGTAATTGGATTTCACATAACCACCATACAAGTCAAACACGACGAAACTGATAATATAATTAATAATAATATTAAAACACAAAGGGAAGAAATTGGATAAAAAGTATATGGCGTTCTTAGCGACAATGCAAGCTAAATTAATGGAATTTGGCGGAATTTAGGGACACGTGTAGGCAAATACACTGAGAAAATTTATGTTGCCTATGCTACTAGAAGGAATCGAAATTTGTGTGTTATCACAGGCGTGCTTTATTTACTGAAAAAATGTTAAAACAAATCTGATCACGCTGTTGCAAAATATAAACTTCCTAGTCAAAAACTATGTTTTAAATATTTACTGAAATTAGATGAAGTTTAAAACAAATTAGATTTCAGATCAACTCCACCACTTAAGAAAAATGTCTATAGCCGGTGCTGCACATATGGTTAGTAATACAATGATCTCTGCAATTATTAAGAATCTCATCTAACTCATTTGATCGAGTAATAAAACCATATGGTTCTTAGATACGGTAAAATATTGGTTTGGTATCAGTTAACAAAAGTAGTAAATAAAAATATTTTAATGTTGTACATGAAACTCTTGAGTAACAAACGACTTCCGGGACTGGACCGTGCCATTATTGAAGTCGAAGAACCAAGTGTTCTTCGACCTCAATAATGATACGTTCCAATCCCGGAAGTCGTTTGTTACTTAATCACAATGGCGTGAAAGCCTCCGAAATCATGAAATTCTTGACTTCAGGACTGAGTTCAAAATTTTCAAGTTGGAGCTTATGGTGCTTGGAAACCTACACAAACTGGAATAGTACTAACAACAAAGAACCTAATTTTATTTTCTAAAGAGTTATTGCCAGGAGATAAATACAGAGTTTTCACGTAAGATGATGAACCTGACCAGGTAAAAATGCAAACCAAAATACGATTTATAAAGCTAACTGGATTCCTATTGCATTAGTACCTCGAATTTGACATAGACTGTTTACATGTCATTGGTGGCATTGTCAGTATATGTCAAATTCCAGGTTAGCAGGATAGGCTTTGCGTCAGTTGGTGTGTTTGGATGTTTTTTATTAACAAAAATTAAACATTTCTGGGAGCTAACTTGGAACAATGGTAACAGCTTGGGCAATTTCAAAGCTCTCTTTTTGTGGTTGTTAAACAAAAGAAGGTCTGGCATCTTAGCAACATATCACCACAATTTTTTAAAAGAATTAAGATTTAATATTTAAAATTAACTTATAGAATAAGGTTTTGATAACATCTTTAATTCTTACAGGCTAAATAAATGTGTTTTCTTAGGTTATGATGCACTACACGTTACTCTGCCCTTTCACTGTGTTTTTAACCGCACTGTTATGTTCTGTAGTTTATTATGAACTTGATAATGTTCTTCGTTCTATTTCAGTGTTATTCGTAGGTTGCTCTTTTGCAACATTTCTTGTCGATTGCTTCTTGTAACGTTTCTAACCCTCGTACTGCATTGCTATACCCTTCAGTTACTTTGCCATTCTGGTCATAACTTTTCGACCACTATACTGTACTTTGTACTTGTGCAAACCATTTGGTACAATAACAAACATAATACTGCAAACGTTAACGCTACCATCGTCAGATACAATCCAACCGCATCCGCACTTCCAAAACCTCGTCAAATCTGAGCCCAAGAACGTAACTCTTTTGAACTAGCTTTTCATGTTACCTTTGCCTCAATTTGTGAAACTCAGCTGCACCCATCAGTGCATTTATCTCAATATCAGTAAGCTAAGCTCGCACTAATTAAAATAATTAATTATGTGCCTCGGTTTGACTTTTAATGCATTCTAGCTCAATTGCCAAGCAGAATTGTTGAGAGTAGGGATGGGCGCGTGACGTGAAAAGAGTCGTGTCACGTCGTGTCACGGCGTGTCACGTCGTGAACGTGACTAATATTTGAAAATCGTGACGTGAACGTGAGTGAACGTGAGTGAAAAGTTCCAAGGCGTGATTCACGTTTCACGTTAATTTCACGTTAAATATTTAGTAAAGAATAAAAAACTGCAGGGTGCAGCAACTTTTAAATTCATTAAATCACAAATTGTGCCAAACAAGTTACATTATGTGGATTTATTTTTGAACCCTAATTATAAATCCTTAAAGTTCATACCTTCACATGCAAGAGAAGATTATAATGCAAATAAAAGTATAGATGATAATGATGAAATACATAGCAAACGACTCAAAACTGGTACATCAGCATCAGATTCTTATCTTTATACACTTAGAGATAGCTCTGACGATGACACATGTAATTAGGATGATGTCGAAACAAAACTAAATTAGTATGTTAAATTAAAATTCGGTTGACATTTTAGGATTTTGGAAAAACAGTGTAAATACGCCACTGTTAAAAACACTTGAGAAATTTTAAACATACCGGCAAGTTCTGCTACAAGCCAAAGAGTATTTTCTACAGCTGGGCGAATGTTAGAAGAGCGCAGAATTCGACGTACCGCGGAAAATGTTGATTACATATTACTTTTAAATCAACATTTTAATGTGTAGATGTGTAGATGAACTTATTATTCTAATAAAAGTAATGGTTTGTTTTTTATACTCGGCTAACGCTGAAACTGTTAATTACGTTTTATTATTAAACCAAAAATGTATTGTGTAGATGTGTAGACGATATTTTTAAAACAATTTATTGTGTACTTGTGTAGATGAACTTATTCTAATAAAAGTAATGTTTTTTTGTATACTCGCTTTAACGCTGAAAATGTTAATCCTTGTACGTAAAAGTACTTTCAAACCTACGAATTAAAAGTGTTGCCTAGCAAAATATACCTTCTATACTCATACCAATAAGGGAAACGTCAATTCCAATGACAGCTTTTAGTATTAAAAGTAATGTCTTTGAAGACAGCTGCAAGAAATATATTTGCGAGAAATCAGTATTTATCCATTGTCGAAGTTATTGTAGTCAATTTTCATTTTTTTCTTTTTATGTCAACTATTCTGATTGCAACATATCACGTAAATTATGTCAGGTGCAAATGGCTATTTTTGTATCTAGAATGCGAAATGCTACTTTTGCATTCGAGAATGGAAGTTATCCATTCGAGAACGCAAAAGCATTTCGCATTCGAGATGCAAACAATGATTTTTCGAAAACTGCAATAAAACTAAATAGTTTGAGAATAAGAAAAATTAAATAAGGTAACTGTCAACGTTAATTGACAATTTTATATTTCATAAACAATTAATTTTTGAACCACGGCCTGCTGAATTGTTTAACAAACGTCAAAGTGATGTATAAATTTAACTCACTGCAATATCGGCACCTTCACTTTACATGTAGTACAACATAAATATTAGTGATGTTTACAATAGTTTATAATAGTTATTAGTATCTATTGAAATTTTAAATTACTTAATATAAAACTAATGTGGGATACTTAATTAATAAAATCACAAATAAGTTCCTAAAAAATTACAAATTTTTTGACATTTCTTTTATGTTCTAGAACGCAAAAGAGTTTTGCGTTCTAGAACATAAAAGTATTTTGCTGTTAAGTGACAAAAAAGAATCACTTTGCTTACTGAGAATTTAACGAAAATGTCAACATTTGATGACAGTTTTCGAAAAACATATTTTTAGTTCTCTTTAGGGTTTTTTCATTGGTTTTAAATTTGAACATTCTGTTCTATCTGAATTTAAATTTTGAAATAAAAGCTGCGTGTCACGTCGTGAGTGGCGTGTCACGCCGTGAACGTGAGTGAACGTGAGAGTGAACGTGCGTGAACGTGACTGTTTAAAGCAAGCGTGAAACGTGCGTGAACGTGACTGTTTAAAGCAAGCGTGAAACGTGCGTGACGTGAGCGAAAATTCACTCACGCGCCCATCTCTAGTTGAGAGCACAAAAACCATTGCAATATATAGAGTGTACAAGATAAGGAGGGTCAATATGGGTATCTCGTTAATAGTAAGATATAAAAATTCTGTTAAATGGGGGAAAACTGTTTAATTAAAGGACTAACAAAATGACACCAAAAAATTCTAGGTATGGTTTTTGGTTTTTGAGTTAATCGAAAAAAAAATGAATTTTTAAATTTTTTATTAAATTTTTTCTAGCATTAATATTACAGTTAGAGCGGAACTGACAGAACTTCTTTATATAAACTTTTCATGGAATTAAAGACTAAGCTATCAATTTTTTTATCCTACTTTCGTCTTTAAGCAACCATCATCAACTTCATTTGTTTTTAAATACGGCCCTTACTTTCTGATGTCAAATTGTACAATCTCTCTTTATTCTTAATCCTTAATAATCACGTGTGGTGCTCAATACTTGCCGGAAAGATTTTTATTTTATGATTTTATTTATAGGCTGCTTGGCTATTAAACGAGGACAAAGTGACGAAAAAAAAGAGCGCGTAGCGAGTTACTTTTCCTAAGAATTTGATTGAGCTTAATTGCCTTTCAGCAATCAACGTGAATAGAATAAATATAAATCTTGCTAGACAAAAGTTTTGCACGAATGGTTTTCGGTTGGGGAATTAAACCAATAAATTATGGAGAGACGTCAAGCTATACGTCAAACTTTACATTTTTACAAACAATGATGTATAACAAGAAAAGTACTCTCCTTTTCTTTTTAGTATAAGAATTCTTCTGGAACTAGTGATTGGTGACTATTCTTAGAATATAATTGGTTTACAATATTTCAGGTTAATTCCAATTATTATCAATAGTAATTAATTTATATATTGATTATTTTTCTTACTACCGAAATAATTAAAATTACAAATAAAAACATCCAATGTAGCTCATAACCCTTTTTCTGTAATTTACAAAGATTGAAAGAACGTATGAAATGCTTTAGGACACAAGTCCATACGCCAAAACTTTCCAAGTGATGGTCAAAAATGAAATGCAATTAATCTATAATGTGTGGTACATTTCTGAATTTAGAATTAAACGGGCTTCTACAATTTGACATCGGATAATCAGGTTTCTGTTTTGAAAAAATGAGGTTGATGATGGTTGCTCGAATATGAAAAGTCGGATAAGAAATTGATTACGTAATCTTTGACCACTATAAGTCGGTATAAAAAACCTTTGTCAAATTTGTTCTAACTTTAATATTATTTCTAGGCATCATATTGTTAGTCCTTTAATAACGCAATTTTCCGCTGTCTAATCAAATATTTATCTCTTACTATTAAAGATATCCCCATACTGGTGCTACGTATCTTGGACATATATATAGCTCGGAGTTTTGGGGTTGGTTTGGCAACGAGAACACTGTAGCGGAGACTGATTATATGACATTTTATTCAGTTTCCTTAGTTTTATTTCTATATATTGCAGTGATAATCTCTTGCTATGATGTACGTAATTAAAAATTAAAATGTATCATTTGAATTACTAATACCCGATATTTATACTTTACGCCTTAGAATTTATTTAGATACCTGACTTTGCAAGAAAAGTTTATTTATCAAAGGCACATGCAGCGAAGTTTTCACAAGCAAGAAAGTTTATGAAACCTTTATTTTACCCATATGCAACTCAGGGTTTATAAAATACACCACATAACATCAATTTGGTTCGTGGTTCTTTGAAAGCACATTAATAAAATTAAATGAGTATACAAACGAAAACACTTTGTTTTGATTATTAACCTTTTCAAACTTCCGTTTTTGCCAGCTAATTGTTATTGTAGAGTTCAACATAACAATAAAAGATCGCGAAACTAATTGAACACTTATTACAGAATAAATTCGCTAACCTCGTTCACACCCCTCCACTAATTGATTCCTTTTGCAAACTGGAATCGCGCGCCACTACTGCTGAAACTCTCTAAGGTGTCCGCTGCTCGATACTCGTTTAACATTCAAATCCTTTGAAGAAACTGTGTAAATTGCTCCAAATCAGAACAGACCAGCACCAAAGTTGTGCAGAAAACACTGCAGACAATTCACAACTATTTATTTTCACGTAAGTGACAGATTCACGAAACAAACTTAGAAAATACGTAACAGAAAAACAAATAAGTTCACCTGAAATTGGACTCAAAACGGGCAAAGGTTTCCCGTTGAAAACTGTAGGAAAAAATTTAGAGTTCGGCGTCAGGTCTAGTAAACCCTTGCAAAAACAAAAGATACAACGGCACTGTATTGGTTGAATTTAACGTAAGTATAATGACAATTGCTAAATGACGCTTGCAACAAATTGAACACAGGCATGTCGCTAATCTAAAAAGGTTTAATAATTAATTACACAAAAACCTTAAGTCAAAACGTAAAGTAATTACACTACTGTCTTTAGCGCATTTTGAAGCGAAAATGCCTTTAATTTCATTCGGATTCGTTTTGGTCACATGGTGAACTGTTTTTAGCACACCAAACTCAGATCTAGTGCAGTAAAAGTGGTCCCACAGTTTTGCTGCACTAGTTTGAATGTTATCTACCAGGGGAAAAATTTATTTATGAAGGTCTGTACACATAGCAACAAGTGACACTGCAACCTGCACTCTCGTCTAAAGTCACAGAGTGCAACAGGTCTGCCAGTGGAAGAATGCTTCGAAATGTCCTTATTGAACAACTCTTTCAAGTGTGCCTTGAGACTTGTACGGACACTTCCAAGCAGTATATTTGTTGTCTAATTTGGTTTGTAACAGCTCTAACTTCACTCACACGTAGACTAGTAGGTCACATCTGTACAGTACTCAATGTTTCTGTATTTATAGGCCACTAATTATGAACAAACATGCTCCTCAGCTAGTGCCCTTGAATAAGTTTGTGCTGTCGACGAGCTCGGCTTCCATCTCGGACCAACACCCCGTTTCCAAAGTATAATGATGGCCCCATCTGTTCTCCAATGCCTCGAGTGCATCATTTCTAGTGTTTTGACCCGGGTTTACACACTTTTTATATCAGCGAAACTACACTTGCTTGTTCTATCATTACATTTGGATGCACTGTGTACTGAGAAAAACTGTTTTATTCTGTGCTAACTAAAGCTAACACGTGGCCTTAATCGTTTGCTGGCTCGTTATGTGGCAAAGACTGGGATTTCCAAGTTTATTCTAGCTTGATTTGCTAAACATAACCTCACATTCTTCCGGTAAATCATAAAAATGTTCCGGATTGCAATTGATGTCATATGGAACGTACTTTGCATATGTAAAAATATAAAGTTGGGGCACTTCATTCCATGTAGGAACATGAGACAAGGCGATTTATGGTCGCCAAAATATCTCTTTCCGAAACCCAGTCATCACTTTGCACTTTACTACGAGTAAATTGTCTATTATTTAGAAGAATCTCCTAAATCATACCTTTGAAACTAACTTATGCCTAAATGTGACTATTTAAAATGAAGAGAATCTGTTTGTGTTGTTGATTTTCCTTTTAGCGCATACACCTTGTTAGTTAGATTAGATTAGATTAGATTAGATTTCACGACTGCCTTTTGCTGGCTTGCGCACGTCAGCCCTTAGGGCTTTTTGTACTGTCGGGAGTTTTCAAGTTAGCAAGCCGACATCCGTATCTTTTACTAGACTTGCAATGTCCCCTACTAGCTTGTGGTTGTCAATAGAGTTAAGGCTCCAATCGAGTTGGTGTCTTTTACGCTCTAATGCTGGGCATTCAAAGAGGATATGATAGGCTGTTTCATCATCCTCTTGGCATAGTCTGCAAACAGGTTCATCTCTATAGATATTGATCCTGTGCATAAATTCTCTGAATGCTCCAGTGCCTGTTAGTAAACTGACTACTTGCTTGATTCGAGTTCTGTTCAGTCTCAACAGGGTTTTGGTGGTATGTGGATTCGGAGTTTTTAGCAATCTTTTGCAGTGTGTTGCTTGATTGTAGTTTCTCCACCTTAGTTGGTGTGCGGTATTGACCCATTCATTAATGGCTGAGCGGGCTTGGTTTTTCTGAATGCTTAGACCAGGTTCTGGACCGGTCATTGCATTACGGGCTGCTTCTTTTGCGAGCTTGTCCGCCTTTTCGTTTCCTTCAATACCTTGGTGACCTGGGATCCAGCATAATTTTACTGTATTTCCCTGGCTTAAGGTTTGAAGTTTGGATTTGCATTCCTTGACCAGTCTCGATGAAGTACTGAAAGCGTTTAACGCTTTCAATGCTGCCTGACTGTCTGAGAGAATGTGTATGTCTCGATTGAGCAGCTTCTTTTCTATGCTGATGTTTGCGCATACGTTAATAGCTTGCACTTCAGCCTGAAAGATGTTACAAAACTTTCCTAGACTGACTTTTTCGTTGGTTCTAGGATTGGTACTGTACACACCGGAACCTGTACCCCCTTCAAACTTAGATCCATCAGTGTAAAAAATGATGTTCTTATTTGTTGGAGTTGGTAGTTGGTCCGGATTCCAACTTGTGTGTACAGTAAAGTTCTTTTCAAAGTCATAGGCTTTGATTATAAGATCAGAACCCATTTCTAATATTGGGTTGTTGATGTGTGACATGATCTTGCCATGTCCTAGATTATTAGCTGTGGTCATCCAGTGACCTGTACTTTGTAATCTGTAGGCTGCCATTCTGGCTTCACCTTCCAAGAAGATGTGCAGAGGTGGCAGATTTAAAATAGCATTCAGTGCTTGTCCTGAGGTGCCTTTAAAGGCTCCAGTGATGCACCGATTAGCTAGATATTGTATTCTGCTGATTTTGTGGATCGCAGTTGCTTGTTTTATTTTGGGCCACCAGGCGATTATTCCATATGAAATTATTGGTCGAACCATGGTTTTGTACAGCCAGAGGGTCAGTTCCGGTTTGAGCCCCCACGTACTACCTATGGCTCTTTTTCCAATAACTAATGTTTGTATGCACCTGGTGATTGTTTTGTCTAAGTGGGAGTTCCAAGTTAGTTTGGAATCGATGGTTAGACCTAAGTACTTAACCTCGTTCTCCCAGTTGACATTTGTCTCAAACAGTTTTATGTTCATTCTGTTTGTGATATTCTTTCTACGAGTGAAAGCGACGAGAGTGGCTTTGCTGGGATTAATTCTAAGATTATTCTCTAGACACCACTCTTCGGTTATCTTTAGTGCTGATTTCATTACATTGTCTACGGTTCTTTGGTATTTACCTTGAATCAGTATGACAATGTCATCAGCGTATCCTTGAGTGTAGTAGCCTTTGTTATTGAGTTGGATCAGCAGTTCATCAACTGTGAGGCACCACAGGAGTGGAGAAAGAACTCCTCCCTGTGGACATCCCCTTGTCGCCTGCACTGTCTTTTCCTTGTCAAATAACTTGACTTTTACAACTCTGGTGTTGAGCATTGCCATAGTCCATCTTATCGTGGTGTTATCGATCTGATGGTTTGTCATTGCTCTTTCAATAGAGTGGTAGGAGGTGTTGTCGAAGGCACCTTCTATGTCTAGAAATGCTCCGACTGCGTACTCCTTGTACTCCAAGGTTCTCTCAATTTTCCCCACTAGTTGGTGTAGGGCGGTTTCACATGACTTCCCTGTTTGGTAAGCATGTTGATATTTGTGAATCGGGAGTGAAGTTAGGGCTTCCTCCCTCCAGTATCTGTCTACTAATCTTTCCAACGTTTTAAGGAGGAATGACGTTAGGCTGATAGGTCTGTAAGATTTAGCTTCTGCATAGCTGCTCTTACCAGGCTTAGGGATAAATACTACTTTAGTCACTCTCCAGGATTGGGGAATGTAACCCAAGGCAAGACTTGCTTGGAACATGTCTTTGAGTGGGTTCAGCAGTATATCTATCCCTTTCTGCAGCATTACGGGTTGTATGCCGTCGTTTCCAGCAGATTTGAAAGGACTGAAGAGGCTAGTTGCCCATCTAATCCTTTCTTTGCTGACTATTCTCTTAGCTGTTTCCCAGTCTTCCCTCCTAGGGGTATGATTGGGTTCAGCCAGAGTGGGTTGTTCCACTGCTCCGGGTAGGTGAGTTTTTATCAAAAGAGATAAAGTCTCCTCTTCCGTTGTAGTGTATTCTCCGCTTTCTTTTTTAAGAGTGCCTACTGGGTTCATGGCTTGCTTTGAGATGATTTTGTGGAGTCTAGCTGTGGATCGCGTGGTCTCCACCTCCTGGCAAAACTTTTTCCAGGCTGCTATCTTAGCTGCCTTGATCTTTTTGCCATAGTCTGTGAGAGCTTTGTGATAGTTCTCCCAGTTATTTGTGGCTTTTGACCTGTTAAACAGACGTCTGACTTCTTGTCTGGTCTTTTCTAGGTCTTTATTCCACCAATTTGTGTGTTTTTTTGCTCTTTGCTGACTTGGGTCTATTAGAGGACAGCTACTCTGAAAGGAGTCAATCATGGCCTCTTTTAACCGGTCAGCATTTGAGTCTAAAACTACTTTATTGGAAGATCTGAACTTTAGGTGTTCTATCTTCTCTTGTAGTTTTTGTTTATATAGGTCCCAGTCTGTCTTTCTTGGGTTGTAGTAAACTCTTTGGCTTACTTCCCGTTGAGACAGTTCAAAGGTTATATAATTGTGGTCAGATAGTGATGGTTCGTCTGAAACTTGCCATTTATTCACTGATTGACTAATTCTCATTGTGGTTATGGTAATATCTATAACTTCATGTCTATTAGTGTTATAAAAGGTTGGAGTGTTACCTTTATTGACTACTACTAGATTGTTAGTTAAGATAAATTCTAAAAGTGACTCACCTCTTATGTTGCAGTTGGTGCTGCCCCAAGTGGTGTGGTGCGAATTTGCGTCGCAGCCTAGGATGAGGTCTAGATCGTCTTGGGAGGCAGATGATACTAGGTTCTCTAGTTCCTCGCTAGGCGGTGGGTCCCTGGAATCGGATGGAAGGTAGACGGAGCTTATAATGGCTTGGTCACAACCTTCATCGTTATTCCATTTTATTTTAATTGTGGTTATGTCTCTAGAACAGAATTCCATTAGTGGTAAACAGTCTAGATTATTTCTTATAAGTATGCATGTTCTAGGACTTGCATGATTATAAATAAGCTTACCTTTAGCACCCCCTAATCCACGGACTTGTCCCTTAACTATCCATGGTTCTTGGATCAGTGCTAAATCGATGTCATCTGCTAGCAGCTTTCTGCTTAGATTTGCAGTGGCTGCTTTGCAGTGGTGGAGGTTAATTTGCACTACTTTCAGGTTCTTCTTTCCTATCCTTGGAGCGGATAAGGAAAGTGACCTTGTTGAGGCCTAGGTGCGCTACACTGGATGTTAGTGCTTGTTTTGCCTGTCATCTATCATTGCTGCGAACATTCTACCGCCATCTTCTAGTGGAGTGACGTTGAGTATTCTCCAGGTATCGGTCTGGAGGTCTGCCTTCCGTTTGTTCTGTTTTCCGATCAAACGGAGAATTACCTCGGGTTTCTGTTTGTCGTACCACTTGGGGACGTTGAACACTACCCGGACGGAATTAATAACTTTTGCCCGCTCTTTTACCTCCAGCTTGGCATTGGTCCACGGGTGCAGCTTAGGTACTTGCTCACTTAACCAGTGTTTTGTGAGTTCGTCCTTGCACGCAACCACGTATGTACCAGCTTCGAGATAGTGGCTGGTAAAGAGAGGTGTGTTCTCTTCTTCTTCCATCTGGAAGATGAGATTTATCAGACTGTCTCTGACTAGGTCACCTTGTTCCTTTGTCAGTTTGACGTCTGGATATGCAGCAGGGTAGATGGCCATCTTCACCGTAGTGGCTGCCTAAATAAATGTATTAATGTTTGGGAAGGAAAAATCACCTTGAACATTACTAAAATAATACAATCGCTCTTATGAATAATATGGTTATATCTCTAAAATCTACATCGTAACCTTTGTATTACAGCTTAGAAAATTAGTTATTAAGAAATGTCAGTTGATCATTTCCACAACTATGACGCCTGAAAATATCACTAGGAAGCGCAACCATACTAAGGAAACTAACTAAATTTTATTAGTAAAAATTATTTCCATCAACTTTTTAGGCAATCATTATTTAATGCATTGTAGACTACAAAAAGCAGTGGAGGTGGCTGAGAGGTAAAAGTTTCTGGTTCTGGACCAGAATATGTGGGTTCAATTTCCTTCAACGACCATAAATATTTTGAGTCGACTTCACTGCGAGTCCCCAATTCGGCTTTGGCAACCAAGGCGTCTTAACGCCTAGACCTCCTCAAATGCTGCTGCAGTGGGAAGGTTACTGCCAGGCTCATGACGACAACGTTAACGAGATAACAAAATTATTATTATTATTATTATCGTAACCAAACATTTTAAACCTCTGTTTATAAGGACTTTTAGACTTGTTTTGTTTGTGATACACAACTAAGCTATGCCAAACATATGTCGCAATTATTTGAAGAGATAGGAAAACATTCTTACCTATTGATGCAATTAAGAGATGCCCAATATCAATATTACATGTTGACTTCCGGTGTCAAAGAAATTGACATAAAATTTTATTTTTTAAATAACATACCTAAGATATTTTTTTGTGGAGAATTATTTTCTTTATTCTCACGGCACTTGTAAAAGTTAAGCTCCAGTCTGCTTGGTCAGTACTTGGATGGGTGAACATCTCGAAAGCGGGCATAATGTTCTAGCTTAGACAAGCTCTACTATCTCAAGTACCTCCGCCGAATTTAAATATGCACATACCCTCAGCGGCTCGGTGCGCCCGGCAACCCGACACTGTGTAATAGGAAATAGTATAGAGCATTTAACCTAACTAACCAAACAAAAAAGTACAAATTTAAAAATTTGTGTAAATTTACTTTATGACCTACTGAATGAGAATTTATGATGTTGCAGCCCTTACGCGATCTTCAAAATAATTATATAGCTATTTTTGCGGGGTAAATCTTATTTTTAAAATTAAGAATAAAATGTATACTCAAAAATTAGTAGATATTAGCTTTTTAGCTCACCTCATATGTAGCCTTACTCTAATTAAAATAATGTTTGTATTTTTAATTTGAATTGTACGTAAATCAGTTGGGTACAGAAAAAATGTGTTTAACGCATTTAATAAAGAAAGCAACAAAACAACTTCTGTCAGATTGAAAGATGGTTGAAGAGCGTTCAAAATTATGTACAAAATAGGTAGTAATACCTTAATGTTTCTAAGAATACTGATAAGTTAAAGAAAACACAGAGCAACGCGAATTACATTAATATGCAAAGGAACAATGCAGTCGGTAAGATTTTATTCTGCCTCACCTACTTGCTTATTGTTGCATTATGAAGCACGCGATGGTGACAGGGCCGATCAAGGACGAAGTGAGCTCCTTCGTGACACACGCTTCCAGGCAGGTACAAAACGCGTTTGTCTATAAGCATATCAACGAAAGCAAATTGAAAAGAAACACACGCAATAAGAAGGCTGCTGAATATTAATTGACGCCATTTTGAAAATATGGTTGGTGACTTATTACACTCACCTATAGCAAAAAAAAATCTTTAATTAGTTTTTCTATCTTGCTTTGTGCCTGTCTTGTTCCTATCATTTGAAATGTTTCTATTATCCCACGTACCATGTCTGCTTTGCAATAATCGAGAGTGTGTTTTTCATTTTCCAATGCTATATTCTTTTAAAGTGTTTTCTGGTATTCAGTAGTTTACATTTGCAGCTATTCTACGTTAATTTAGTGTGGATTATCTGTTGCCAATTTTGTTCGTTTTGGTACTATATTCATATACACCTTTGCTCGTGCCATATGATGATCGCTAACTAGATTCGCTGTGTTAATGGCACTTGTGCCCATAACTATATTGTGTTATTAGATATAATATAATCTATTTCAGTTTTTTCTATTTATAGTATTTTGACTTCGAATTTGTGATCAGCTGCTTCGAAAGCCCGTGTACACCAATTTTAATCAAAGTCTGATAATTTTTCACATGTGGTCTTCATATTTAATCAGACATTTTGACAGTAATTTTGATTTGATATTTGTAGTAAGCGACCTAAAATCCTTCTGTATTCTAATTTTTACTTGAATCTAAGTTAACCTGAGGTTTTGGTCAGCTTTTCAAGATTTGGATCCAGTGTGCGGCGCCTCAAATTTATATGTTTGCAGAATTTTCAGATTTATACTTTGTTTTAAGAAATTTTAACTGATATTGGGCTATTTATCCTGGACTAAAAGTGCAATAAGCATGACACAAGTAAACGGTAAAATTTTGATAGATTTTGCGGAAAGAAGAAAGATGAAAATAAAAAGCACAACTTTGAGCGAAAGAATGTTTACATAGTCGCATAGATTTTACCAAACCATAACTATACAAAGCAAATAGACTACATTCTAGTTGAAAGCAATGAGGAAAGATGTATTGTTTGCATCAAAATGATTCGTCGGCTAATTCTCTCAAAACAAAATAAACTTGATGGCTACTTGGATACGCATGTCGGCCGGCTAGACAGGAAGACGGTGTGCAGCTCTTGAAGTACTCGCAAATGATTAAAGCCTAAAAGGCGCCAACGAATCTTTACCAATCAACGACAGGTGTATCCAGGCATTCAACTGAGAATTCGTAAGCTCAAGTAGCAGATAATTTCCTGAAAGAAAAGGTGAAATCATGCACATGTAGCAGTAACTAACACAAAAGCCACAAAGCTGGTATCACGGTATAATTAATCACAAATTCAATACTTCTTCTTTTTCTTCTTGAGCCTTTTAAATCCATTTTTGGATGTAGGCCTTTTCTAACGTTTTTCATCTATCTCGATTTTGTGCTATTTGAATCCAGTTTAATCCAGCCGTTTTCTTAAAGTCATCATACCAGCGCATGGGTGGTCGTCCTCTTCCCCTTTTGTGTTCATATGGTCTCCATTCTATTATTTTTCGATTCCATCTGCTTGTGCTGCTTCTGGCTACATGTCCTGCATAGCTCCATTTCAGTTGGGCGATTTTAACTCCTATGTCTGTCACTTTGGTGATGTCTCTAATTCTTTCGTTTCGGACTTTATCTTTCCTTGTGATGTTCAGCATTGCCCTTTCCATCGCTCGTTGAGCTACCCTTATTGACTCGATATTTCCTTTCGTTGTTGCCCAATTTTCCGCTCCATAGGTCATAGATGGCAGAATACACTGGTCGAACACTTTAGTTTTCAGACTTTGGGCTATTTTGCTGTTTTTTAGGATGTACGACAATTTTCCAAAGGCAGCCCATCCTGCTCATATTCTTCTTTTTAATTCTTCCTTCTCACTACATCTTCCTAGTTCTAATCTCTGCCCCAGGTATATGTATTCTGTTACTCTTTCAATTTGAGTTCCCTCCACATTGATTTGTCTGTCTGGTCCAGGGTACCGGGTGGCCAATTAAGAAGGGCACTCGGCCCTATCTCAAAAAGTAATTGTCGTAAAGACTTGGGGTAAAAAAATTTATGACTAAAGCTGCCAAGAGAAAATGCTGGAAATTATTTTTAAGTTTCTAGAATGGCCGCCAGGGGCGTAATCGCAGTCTTGAATTTTAAATCCCGTTTTTTGAGAAATATTCTTATATTACAGATAGCTAAAATGAACACCGTTTTGAAGCTGAGATAAATTTGATTCTTTTTTTTAATGCTTTTTGCTTTATTTCTTAAGGAAAAGTGGTGGGGGGTGTCCAAAAATTTTCGGAAATAATTGTTTATAACTTCAAAGTGGCTGAACGGAGTTTGTCAAACTTGGAGTCGTTGAAAAGGACTTTTCTTAGGCTATCAACGCTACCTTGAGCGGACTGATTTAGATTGCTTGTCTCGCCGGTAGAGGGCGTTTTGCGACAACACTACAAATTAAATGGATTTTCTCAAAAAAATTAAATGCAACGATATCACTTTTATTGCAACAAAATATAGCTAAATAAGGGTCTAACAAGCTTGTGAAAACCGCATTTTGATATTTCATTCCTAATCTAAAATATTAGTAAAAGAAAATAAAACTCGAAATAATATCGCATCTTGGGGAATATTTTCAGTATACCTGCCATTATTAAATTCTAATTATCGTTCTTTTAGCAACATATATAAATTTACTATTAAAATACCAACACTATATTTAAAATGTCAATAATAAATAATACTTATTCAATATGATTGAATATTGCCCTTCTGTCCACGCGAAATTCCAAATTTTTAAAATCCAAGTGTGCTTTGGAAAACAAAATAGCAAAAACTATAATGGTGGTGTTTAAGTGTCAATCATATTAAGATTGCAGCTATTTATAGTGTAGCTTGGTGGCCTTATTTGTAAAAAATGCGTTTTCCACCTGTACAAGTGTTTGATATGTTTCGTGTTTATTTTCAAAACAATGAAAACGCAACTGTTTCTGTTAAAATCTATGCGATGGAGTATCCTGATAGGCGCGTGTGGAGAGAAGGGCAATATTCAATCATATTTAATGAGTATTAATTATTATTGACATTTTAAATATAATGTTGGTATTTTAACAGTAAATTTATATATATTTTGCTAAAAGAACGATAATTAGGATTTAATAATGGCAGGTATACTAAAAATATTCCCAAAGATGCGACATTTCGAGTTTTAACTTGTTTTACTGATATTTTAGGTTAGGAATGAAATATCGAATTGCGGTTTTCACTAGCGTGTTAGACGCTTATTTGGCTATATTTTGTTGCAATAAAAGTGATATCGTTGCATTTAATTTTTTTGGGAAACTCCATTTTATTTGTAGTTTTGTCGCAAAACGCCGTCTAGTGGCAACACAAGCAATCTAAATCAAGTCGCCCAAAGCAGCGTTGATAGCCTAAGAAAATCCCTTTTCAACGACTCCAAGTTTGACAAAATCCGTTCAGCCATTTTGAAGTTATTGACATTTCTTTCTGAAAACGTTTGGACACCCTTCACCACTTTCCCTTAAGAGATAGAGCAAAAAGAATTTAAGGAAAAAAATATAATTTATCTCAGCTTTAAAACGGTGTCAATTTTAGCTATCTGTAATATAAGAATATTTCTCAAAAAACGGGATTTAAAATTCAAGACTGCTATTACGCCCCCTGGCGGCCATTCTAGAAACTTAAAAATAATTTCCAGCATTTTCTCTTGGTAGCTTTAGTCATAAATTTTTTTACCCCAAGTCTTTACGACAATTACTTTTTGAGATACGGCCGAGTGCCCTTCTTAATTGGCCACCCGGTACATTGTTTTCGTTTTGTCCAAGTTCATAGTTAGTCTTACTTTTTTCGATTTCCTATTAAGATCGAGGATCATCTCTTCTAGGTCCTCTTTACTTTGTGATATAAGGACAATGTCGTCGGCGTAACGTAGATTAGTTAACCGTTCCCCGTTCACGTTAACAAGCCTACGTCTATGCTCAGCGGTAGGGTTACTGCAATGGCGTCGGCGTAAGAAGGGGTGGTTGGGCGTTACCCTCAGCTAGACACTGGATTTGATTGGAACAAAGTTTATTATATTTACACATACAAATAAGCTTATAACTAGGTAACATTTATATACAGAAAAAGAAAAGAAAATGGCGGATTGGCATCCGCGATTGGAAGCGGGTGTGGTCCTTTGGAGGCGGGGCCGGTGGCTTCCTCCAGCGGTTGCAGCGGCGGCGGTGGCGACTGGCGACGGGGCGGCGGCTGAGAGCAGCGGCGGCAGCAACGTCGGCGGCAGTGCGGATCTCCTTTGGCGGAGGCGGCGGCTGGCGGCTTCCTTCTGCGGTTGCAGCGGCGGCGGAGGCGACTGGCGACGGGGCGGCGGGCTGTGAGCAGCGGCGGCGGCAACGTCGGCGGCAGTGCTGATCTCCTGGGCGGAGGCGGCGGTTGGCGGCTTCCTTCTGCGGTTGCAGCGGCGGCGGAGGCGACTGGCGACGGGGCGGCGGGCTGTGAGCAGCGGCGGCGGCAACGTCGGCGGCAGTGCGGATCTCCTTTGGCGGAGGTGGCGGCTGGCGAAAGTGGCTTTCCAAAGACGGCAGGCAGCAGAGTCCAATGCGTAGGATTGGTTCTAAGTCCACGAGGGTGATAGGCTCTGGAGAGGCTGGAGCTGCTAGCTGGTCCTGGAAGTTGAAGTGGCTCGAATCCCAAGTCCCACGAAGACGGCAGACAGCAGAGTCCACTGCGGAGGTTTGGCTTCTAAGTCCACGAGGGTGATAGGCTCTGGCGAGGCGGGAGCTGCTAGCTGGTCCTGGAAGCTAAAGTGGCTCGAACTCCAAGTCCCACGAAGGCGGCAGACAGCTAAGTCCAGTGAAACGGCTGTTGGTCCTGAAGCTGAAGTGGCTGCTGGTAGTCCTGGAAGCTGAAGTGGCTGCTGGTAGTCCTGGAAGCTGAAGTGGCGGCTGGTGGACTCTCCTTGGCTGAGTCGGCGATGGAAGGCTGGATGGTTCCTGGTGGACTCTCCTTGGCTGAGTGATTTCTTACTGCCAGCGTCTGACTATTTAAAGGAGCCAGTCCTTTGTCCAACGCGATCTCGACGCTCATTGGTCGAAGTAGAAGGGATGTTTTGCCCGATTTCGATATATTTTGAAATTATAGCATTTAATTGAGCGGCGTGATCAATTATCGACTTGGTTTGAGTCGCAATCAATAGTTGATGAAATGCCGATTCTAACGACACCCAATTTGCTATGTTTTGAGTAAAAATTAGCTCAACTTGGAATTTTTAATGCAATGTTCCGCGTAAAGCTTAATTAAGTATTATTCTTATGGCGTGTGTTAAAAAGTTTATTATGCTTTGATCGGTTGCGCGCTATTTTTATAAGATTTTTGAGACCAATTTCGCTTTTCTGGGACGCTTCCTTCCGTTAATTAAAATTTAATTTGTAATCTGCATCTTTGCCCGCTGTACTCGGTCGTGGCCCCTGATTTCTTCGTTACAATATGCCTTTCCTCGGGCCGCTGAACTCTCGGCCGCTCTCCCGGGCGCGTGTTTGGCTGCCTGATGGAAAAATTGCTTTTTCTCCACCTGTATATGTGCTAGCGCTCTGTGGTTTGTTTTAATAGGTAGCGGTTAATTTTTCCTATCTTCTGGTATCCTTTATGTGTGATTAAAACAGAGCGCACTCTGTTTTAAGAGCGTTTTAGTGAAAAATTCTTAATTTAATCTGCAAACATTCGTGAGGCGTATTTCGCTGGCTGTCACCTTTCTTGGCCGGCCGGCTCCAATAAAGTTTATGGTTGCAATCTTGCTGCACTTTAGAAATTCGTTGTAAGGACACTTATTTTTATGATTTTAGGGTTTTGAAAGATACTTCTGCGTTGGATCGCGGCGGTTTGTTAAACAGATGTAATATTCTTTGTTCTTCGGGCGCCTTTCGGGCGGCGTACGTTTCCTTTGTTTTTATTCGATCTGTTTAATGGTTCATATCAACGTTTATTCCCTTCTCAGTCCAATTCATTTTCTTGAATATATCTTCAAGCGCTAAAGTGAAGAGTTTCGGGGAGAGCGTATCACCCTACCTGACTCCTCTCTTAATTGGGACTGGTTTAGATTTCTCATGTAGAATATATGTTGCTGTGGTTTCATCATTCAGTTGTTTTATGAGTTGGATATATCTGTGGTCAATTCTGCCATTTGCCAACGAGTGTTATTTAGCCCAATGCTCTATACTGTCGAATGCCTTAGCCTTACGATAGTCTATAAAAGCGAGGTGTAAGGGGAATCCATATTCATTCGATTTTTCAATGATTATTTTCATTGTGAATAGATGGTCTCTGGTGCTGTAATTTTTTCTGAATCCCGCCTGCTCTTGTGATTGATATTCGTCTAATTTTCTTACCAGTCTATTATTGATTATTTTTATCATCAGCTTGTATATGTGTGATAGCAGGCTGATCGGTCTATAATTGTCTAGTTTTGTATTTTCACCCTTCTTGTACAGTAGTATTACATTGGAGTTTTTCCAAGCTTTAGGTATTTCAGCTTCTTTCAGGCACCTGTTAAGCAGCTTTGTTATTTTTGAAATTAAATTTTCTCCACCTTCTCTGATCATGTCTATTGATACATCATCATCACCTGGGACTTTATTAGTTTTCATGTCTTTTATTGCTGCTTGTACTTCTTCCATTGTTATGTCTGGTTGTTCTTCAGATCCTACGTTTTGTATTTTTACGGTTGCTTTTTTATCATCTTCCCTTTCCGGCTTTATTTTAGATTCATATAAATCTGTGTAAAATTCTTCTACTATTATTAGAATTTCATCTCTGTTGTGGATATGTTTCCTTCTTTCCCAGTTTATGTTTGAGACATTTCAACCCTTTGTTTTTCTCTATCACTTCGTTAATTTGCTTTTCTTGTATTTGCCTTCTATGTTCTCTTATGCATTTTCTTATTTCTTTATTAATTTTCGCATACTCTTCTGTTGTTCTTTTGTTTTCTTTTGCTAGCTGTCTTCGGGTTTTCATCAAAGTATTAGTTTCTTCGTTGACAGTGGTCCCATGTTTCTTAGAGGGTATCAGCTTTTTCAGCTCTTTTATCAAAGCAGATATTGCTGTTGTTATTTTCTCATTCACTTCATCCATCGTTTCATTATCATCGTCGATGTCAATGTCGGTTAGATTTTTATTTATAAATGTTCTATATATCTCACCTCTTTCTCCTGTTTCTTTTGCTGTCATATTTTTTATAGGGTTTTTCATTATTCGTCTTCTTTCCAGCTGTTTATTAATGGCTAATGCAGCTCTCACTAGTCTGTAGTCACTGCCTGTATTAAAGGAATTTAGCACAGAAACGTCCTGTATTGATGATTTTCTGTCTGTAAGTATGTAGTCTATTTCGTTTTTGACTTTTCCGTTTGGAGATATCCAGGCTCAACTTTCGTTCGGGTCTTTTTTCGAAAAAGGAGTTCATTGCGTACAATTTGTTTTCGTTCATAAAGTTTAGCATATTATCTCCTCGCTCATTTCTATTGTCTATACCGAATTTTTCCAATGTATTCTTCATCATTTTCTTGTCTTTTGCCTAGTTTTGCGTTGAAATCCCCCATGACAATGTTCCAATGGGTGGAGTCTCCCTGCATGGCTGTCTGCAGTTGGTCGTAAAACATTTCCACGTCTTCCTCTGAGTGTGTTGAGGTGGGAGCGTATACTTTGATGGTTTTTAATTTTATATTTGCAGATATTTTCACAACTATGTATGCTACCTTATCAGACGTTGCTTTGTAGCTTTTAGTTGATGATGTCATGCTTTTGTTAATGATAAATCCAACACCTCTTGTGGTTCCATCCGTTCCTCCTTTATATATCAGTACGTTTCCAGAGTTTAGCCTTATCCATTCTTCCCCCTTTCTCCTGACCTCACTAAGTCCCACTATGTCCCATTTTATTTTCTTTAATTCCTCTTCCATTTCTATAATTTTGTCGTCATTTCTTAGTGTGCGAGTGTTATAAGTTGCTATCCATAATTTGGTTATATGTGCTGGTTTACGGCTGTGTTTCAATTTCGAACCCTTGCCCCCCCCCCCCCCAGAATCCGTGGGGCAGCCTGACGTGTCAGGGTGAGACTCTTAGCTAGTCTCTCTACTCACCTGAGACACGCCATCCAGTGTCACAGTAACCGTGTAGTTATACTACTGTCGTATTTTAGAATTCGACATTTTCATTAGGGAGTATTTGGCATATAATAAAACGTCGCGCTTGCCGGGCGTTTTGACGAGCTCCATAATCAGCCGCCCATTCTGGATCAGACACTGTTTTGAGCCGCTCCTCTGGAGACAGACGCTCTTTTTGCAACCGCCCAATCTGGGACAGACGTTGCTGCTGGTTTTGGATACTGGTTTTCAATACTATATGGTATAAAATACAGGTGATTATTCGGAGGTAAATATAAGCCAAAAAGTTAAGAGGCATCTCATAAAACGCATAAATTTAAGACTTACAAAATGTACAATACAGCGACTTCATTTATCGCACACATTAAAATAAGGCACAAAGTTAAAATGCAATATGGCAAGCGGTGTCTGCTCCATGGATGGGCAGGAAACGTTTGATGCCTTGGGGTACAAAGTTTGCGGGACGAACTGTATGTCCGCAGCTCACGTCAAAATTCCAAACACCAATTGCATGATGAAGCTTGCAGCATCCGATCACTGGTCGCCAGTAAATGTTACATAAAGGGAAAATTTAACCTGTATGTGTGTTTCTTATCGGGTCTTTTTCTGTGTTCTATGAAATGCACGTAGCTGGTGTAGAAGCGGACCGTGACTGACAGGTGTTCTCAGCGCGAGTAGCTAGGGCAATGTCATGTTCTGGTTGTTTCCACGACTAAACGCAAAGTGCCGGAATGGAGCTCCACACTTGCGGCTACAAAACGAAAAGCCCATAATAGTCCAGTGAATAGAGGGGGGTTACCATACAAAATGTCCGGTAGTTCTAAATTTTTGATATGTTGTTTAGGATGGTTAGTAAGTGTTTAAAATGCAAAATGCACAGTTTCCCCCTTCTCCGCGCTCGCCGCTATCTTGAAAAAACCGAAAAAAATCGGCACTTTTTTAAGATTTTCGCTTATATCTTGTTTTTGGTGCATTTTAGCTATAAAAAATTTTTAATCAATGTTGTAGAAAATAAAATTTACTACAATTTAGTTTTTAAATTTTGTTTCTAGGACTGATATTTAATGAGATATGCACTTTTTTAAAAACATTAAAAAATCGCACTTTCCGGAAATTTGTAAAACTTCCAAATTTAGGACGCTATAATTCAGTTATGGCCTAGTCTAGGGAAAGAAGTATTAAAATAAAATTTGTAGGAAAATTAATTACCTACAAAACGCATGTATGTTTTTTTAACCAACCCTACGGAGTGGGGGGAAAAATAACGAAATATTGCTTTTTTTGCTATTGTGACGCCACATTGTATATTAAAAAAATGTTGAGTGTATACCAACCCTACTTGAGTTTCCTACATGTTACAGCGCAATGCTCATAAATAACCCACCATCACAGCAAATACATTTTTTTAAGATGCATTTATTTAAACAAAGTAAGACGAAAGACAGTAATAATCATAAAAAAATCGGTAGTAATTGAACTAAAAACCGAAAAGAATACAAATTTACATGCGCTTCGCTCGTTTCGTAGGGGGTGAGTTAATAAAGTCGGGGTCTTCATTTCCGTCAAATATCGAAGTTACTAGATCGGCGTCGTCTTCGTCGTCGAAGATGACCTCATTCCTGTTATCACATTCTTGGCCAGCACAGAATTTGCAAGGGGCGGAACAATTGAGGCTCGCTTTTCTACAGCCACACGCCCCCATATAGCCAGTTGTGCATCTGGATGAGATGGTCTTGAGTAGGTTTGGGGGAGCAGCGTCTTTACTCATCCTGATGGGCACCAGTCCTCGAGCTCTTCTACACCAGCCCCACTCGATCGGGTCTTTGTCAATCCCCATCCACTCCATGACCTGGTGGTATGTCCTCAGGAAGTGGAAATGTGCTGCGTCAGTGGTCGGAGGTAGTTTAGCTAGATTGAGCTTGGTGGTACTGGTCTTGAATTTGCTGTGGCGCCACCATACAGGGATACCAAGATTTTTTCCCCTGCTGCTGAAATTTCTTGGGGAGTGGCAGCAGGGTCCCCGAACCTCTCCACCTGCTCCAGCAATGATGGGTCTTTCCTAAAAAGTTGGCAGAATTTATTCTTTCCAAACCCAAAATGTTTGAAGTGGTGTCGCAGCTAGATATTGAGTGCAGGAACAACATACAGGCTTTGGAGTTGTACTTGTAGGAGGAGGCGGAGTAGATTGCGTCTGCCTGTTTTCCTGTCGCTGGATTTTTGAGGTAGACATTGTTGACCGCGGATGTTGTGACAGTCAGCAGGACGAGTAAGTCAATGTGTTCCCCGACAATGACGACGCCGACGGCGTCGTACGTGGGGGAGAGGCATTTAAGCTGTGGCAACTATCAACCTGTCAGCATCTTCGGGAGCTTGGTCTGTGGCGATGTTTGACGCTTGCATTTCAGTGGAGAGCAGCTTTACGAATCCGTCCTTGTTCCCCTCATTGGCCAAGAACTTATCCTGAGATGTGGTGTTGACAGTTGTTTTGTCAAACATCACGTCTGATGACGAGTTTTCCTTGTACCTTCTTACCAGTTCAGCAGTCTTGGTCCCTTGCTTCCACATCGGTGACATAGTGACGCTGAAGTACTTGATGTAATCCTGGAAAATCCCTCCAAAGGTCGAGCTTCTGCTTGTGGAGAAGGTACTCACCATCAATAACGACCATGGAACGTTGAGGGTGTTGGAAGTCTTGTGAAAGTGGTGAGAAAGCCATAACTTAATTACAGCGTCCTAAAGTTAGAAGTTTGAAAAATTTCATGAAAATGCGATTTTTTAATATTTTTAAAAAGGACACATCTCCGTAACTATCAGTGTTAGAAACAAAATTTAAAACCTAAATTGTAGGAAATTTTATTCTCTGCAATATTGAGTAGAACTCATTTGCAGCTAAAATGCACCAAAAATAAGATATAAGCGACGGGCACGGAGGGGGAGAAATTGTGCATTTTGCATTTTAAATACTTACTAACCATACTAGACAACATATCAAAAATTTAAAACTACCGGACCTTTTGTAAGGTAATCCCCCTTTTTTGGTCTCTATTTACTGGACTATAATATAAAACGGAAAATAAATACAGCTCGATGTAAGCTTTAGTCAACTTACCCCAAGGTGATTTTGGGCACGTGCAAAAATAGGTCAGCCAGAATTAAATCCGCCGATATGGCTTGAGACAGAATTCCCTAATTAATAGGACAGTGGCGAGCGCAAATACTACACAATAACCAACTGCACGTCCATACATCCGCTGGACAATTTACAAAACACTCAAGCGGACTCCGTCACGGGATCAAAGCGAGACCAGAAAGACGTCCAGAACAATTGCCGACGGTCACTTCGCGGACTGAAAGCGAAAGGTAGTTGAAGCTCACGCGCGCGAAATACGAAATCTGAACCATAGACATCGAAATTAATAGATGCCCCAACGAAGTGTAACAGTATACAAGCATTATAGGTTTTATGGAATCAGACCCAGACTCCGATCTCTGGGAATGAGGTTAACACAACTAATACTAATAAATACAGGATCTAACCAAAAAAAACTAAAAAAGATCAGAATTATTGGACTAGAAGAAAAACGAACAGCAGAAGTATGTCGAGCGAATAATTATGGGTATAAGTAAAACTAAGGAGAAACAAAGTATCGAAAAACAATGGAAAACAATAAGCAAAATCATATGGGGCGCAGCGAAAGAAATAACTATCTCGAAAAAGCAAGAGGATAAATGGTACGGCTAAAAGTGCAAAATAAGTTAGCGGTAAGAACGAAAACGGAAAAGGTAATGTTAGAAAAAAGAACGGATGAAACTATGAATCGATACAAATAGCTTCAAAGACAGTGCAAACGCCTATGTAGGGAGAAGAAAGGAAAACATAAAATGTTTTAGAGAGGTTGGATAAAACCTTTAAAAATAAGGAAATCTAAAACTTCTACCAAGGAGTAAAGGAACTAAAGGAGGATGGCAGAATAAACCATTGCTTTATAAAGGTAAGGATTAAAAATTAATAGGAGAGCTAAATGAAGCGGTAAAAGATGTGCGCTGAATACTTTGAAGAACTGCTAAATAGAGACGAGCAGCAACTCAACCAAGTAGCCTACACGAACAATCTAACGAAGAATAAGAGTCCCCGTGTTAGTACGCGAAGGTTGTCCACACGTTTAGGAATTCCTATAGCAAGGATATGGAAAACATTGCATAAAAATTTGCTGCGTCCATACCATGTGCAGCGTGTTCAACACTTGACGCCAGAAGATTTACCTAGGTGGTTGTAATTTTGTAGCTGGTTGAATAACAATCGTCAGTTGTATCGCAGCATATTATTCACCGATGAGCACAATTCACTCGAGATGGTATTAACAACACGCATAACGTTTACGAGTGGTTGGACATTAACCCTCATACCACCTTGAAAAGTAATTTTCAACACCTATTTAGTGTTAATGTGTGGTGTGGTGTGCTATACGATCAGCTCATAGGGCCATTTATGTTTGAAGGCCGCCTTAACGCACAACGTTATTTGGAATTTTTGGAAGAACAATTGCCGAAATTGCTGGATGACGTACCCGTGACACAAGACGATTGACAATGTACTTCCAACACGACAGCCTCTCCTCACTTTTCCAGGATGGCGGTTGCCCACTTAAATGAACATTACCCTGGGCTCTGGATTGGTCGAGTGGGCTACACAATTGGCCGGCCAGATCTCCAGATCTAAATTCCCTAGATTACAACATATGCGGTTGGATGAAGGAGTTGGTGTACGAAGAGAAGGTAGAAACACTCGACGCTTTAATCCAGCGAATTTTGATCGCTGCAGCACAAATAAAAGACAGCCATTCTAAGGTAATGAATGGAACGCGTCGTATTCACAGGCGTGCGGCTAAATGCATTGAAGTAGGAGGTGGAATTTTTGAACATCTATGACTATGTTCTTTTAAATTATTAGTCTGCAGTCATTTATTTTGTTATTTTCGATGTCGTAGAAATAAAAATTATTTAAGATTAATTTAGTTTGAAATGTGTATAGCTCAGTAAATACTGAGAATAGGACATATGTCCATATAAACTTTTTTGCTTGAAATGATCTCAAGAACCTTACTCTTAAGTACCGGGAGAACTTTGCGAGACACCCTGTATAAAAGTAATAATTTGCATAGATTAGACTTTTCACTTGTCGAAAATGGGATCCAACAGCTACAAAATAATGTAGTAATAGAGTAGTATAACTATATAACTATCCCTACTCATCATACTCAACTAGGAAAGCGTAGCTTTTCATATTGTATAGCAAAATATTATAATCAATTACCCTTAGAGTTTAGAACGTTGCCATTACCACGTTTCGGCGATCGGCTCAAGCGTTACTTGGTAGCTAAGCAGAATTCTTAGATTACAGTCAATCATTTCCGTTATATTATACACTGCGTTTGTCAGTCACATTTTCAGTTTCAGTTTGGGTGCGGCGGTTCAGTCTCGTCTATGTTTATTTGTTATTACTTGCATTGATATTTTGTTTTTAAAATGCCAATATTTTCGAATTGGGTTAAGTGGAAGAGCAGTTCACAGTAATTCTACTGTGAACTGAACTTCGCCCAAAATATTGTACATATATTTTGATTTTTTTCATGTACATATATTAATAAAGGCATTTATTATTATTATTATTATTATTAGAGTCAAAAAGTTTGAACAACAAGTCCGTGCTCTTAAATAAAGCCGCGCATCGCCATGCCGTTGCCGGGAGAGCTCCTCGATGGCCCGATGGATAAGAGGCCAGATTTGAATTCGCATTCGCAGGCACTGTTGTTCGAATCCCGTCACCCGTAATTTTTTTTATTTGAAATTGATTTAATCCGCATTGCCAAGTTTTTTCTGGTATTGTTTCAGTATGATTATTGCTCCTATTTTTCTTTGATTTTTAAAATTGTTTAGTGTCAGGTTTCGGAGGCTCTGAAATAATCATGTTTTTCCTTTAAGTTGTTAGACATTAGAAAATAAAATTGGGGGGGGGGGGCAATTGGGACGGTCCTAATCCGCTATACCTCAGGTAAACCATGTTAATGAATAGTCTTCCAATATCTTGCCAATTTATGTTTATATATATGTTGTAATATTTAGATATAAGTGTATCTGTTCAATTTATTTGTATTTAAATGGGTCAGCTTTGCAGCCAGTTGCAAAGCCGAGTAATGCAATTCTCGCGCTTAAAAGTACAATTCTTACAAGTTTGAGAAGATACAAGCAAAAAGAAGGAAGTGCGCAGAAAAATATGTCATTAGCTCGCCCCCTGTAAAAAGTGGTTGTTTTTGGCCGTTAAGAGATAGGGGAAAATCCACAAATGATGTGCATTTGAGTGTAAGATGTTGAAAAACAACGCCGTTTCTTAGAGAGTTGGGATAACCAGCTAGTGTTTGTCAGGACATTTTCAAATTCTTGGAGTAGCGCCCATTTATTTTGCAATTCCTTATACATACCCGCTTGCCCTTTGGTGTACCGTTTCTGGGACCAAGCCTATCTCCATGAGAGTATCGAGCCGTGGCCTTTAGCCTGTTTTGTGAGATTTCCAGGGTAAGTGATGACAGTTCCCGGACATGTTAAAGCAAGTAGCACTCCCCCACCCTAGAGCGTCTTTAGAATCATTTGATACCGTAACATGTTTTTTACAAGTTGACTGCCCTAGGAGCTGGACTACACTCTACGGCGGAGAGTTGCCCTCATCGCTACCGACAGCTGCCAGAAATCCAGAGTGCAGCCCCCAGAGTCCATTTTCGGGAGAGGTTTACTACAACATGAAAACAGGTGCATAAGTATACCCACAAATGTGAGTGAATTTTGCTTGAAGCTATCTGCGAGGCTGTATTTAAGAGAACGAACTTGTTGTTCAAACGTTTTGACTTTTTTAAGGTGCTCACCTTGTATATATGTATTTGTCCGACATTTTCTCGGTTTCGTGCCAGGTAGACATATAATCTGACAGACAGCAGACAGACATACAGGCACACAGACAGACAAATAGACAGACGCAAACCTGTTTTTCGTCATCTACGAACTCTGAAACGTGAAGATCTGAAGAAATTTCGGAAGGTGATTTTTTCGTGATTACAATACTTCCGTTGTCTTTTAGACGAGGGAAGTAAAAAGGCAACACGTATTATGGCTTTACTTCGGATCGCTAACACGGCTACAACTGAAATTCGTAACTTCGCATACTGTAGGTAACTCCGATTCGGTAGTATCTGACAAGTTCTGCAAGACTTATTGTAATTAATTTTCCAACCTTAAGGCTCCTTGGCAGAGCTAGCCGAAATTATTTTCGCCCCTTTTGAAAAAAAAACACCACCAGTAATACGCTCAATCTTCTGAAAGCAGATATTGACCATGAATAAATTAATGATACTTTTATATGCACATGTTATACCCTAAGGAATTTTCTTAATTAGTTTATAGGTATGCAGCCAAAGTTGTGTATGTATAGCACAATATTATTTTTATGTTGTGCTTCTAATGTGTCTGCATTTTAGTATAATTTCAAGTACAACACTGTTTTTATTGATAAAATAATGGTATGTTTTGATATGACTCCTAGTACAACAACACATAAAGCATACATTGTTCCAGCACTAGCTGGTAATAATATAATACAAACAATTCAAAAATTGTCCTAGTTCAAAGAAACTGCTATGCAAAAATTCTCACATACGGGAAGTAAATTTTGCGCATGAAATAAAACCTTTTAAAAATTTCGTCGTTTTGTAGTAGTAGCAGGTAATTGGGCATATGATTTTACCAGGGATATTTTGTTAATTCTGTTATTGAAAATGTTTGTGGTTTTGAGTGGTTTGATTAAGTTGATATCTAAAATCAATTATCGCTTTATCCTCTTTGCATTGAAATTGTAATTATGTAAGTTTAAAATGCAATAATAGTACTATATATATATATATACATATACAGGGTGTCCAGTAAAGGCCTTCCGTAAATTTTATATATAGATTGAACGATGAAAACCAAGTATAAAAGTTCATATAAACACGGGACCTACGCGGCTTAGATTTCAAGACTATATTTTGAAAACGAAGTCGTTTAAGTTCCATTAACGTCCAATGAACGAAATTGCTGTTACAGATTTTTCCGTTTTGCTCGAACAAGCTTTATTCTATCAAAAAAATAAAAAGATACATCTTTTGTATAGTTTCAATGGATAAATCTAAAACACTTGTCGTATTGGTTAAAAACAGTGGCGTACCAGATTTTTATAAAATAAGGTAACTGCGGTGGCCCCGAGCACGCCACTGGTAGAAAGTAATTAAATTTATTTTCAGCAAACAATGCCACTTTATGAAATACTAAGCTACACCAAGTTTTATTAGAATACATCAAGGAGCTTTCCAGATTTAAAAAAAATCTTTGTTTAAACTTCAATATCCTGTATCTTGAAAACGAAGCAGTGTAGGTCCCATGTTTATCTAAACTTTTATGCTTGGTTTTCATCGCTGAATTTATATCTAAATTTACGAAACACCTTTACTGGACACCCTGTATATACATTAATTATCGGAAAAGTGTAGTTGTTAAGTTTCTCGGACACAACCAAAAAATTGTTAATTAAAAACAGAATGATATACCTAACCATATTTGAAAATGATAATGCCCAAATTAAAAAAATACAACTACATATATATAAATTCAATACTCACGACAAATTTATTTGGGAAACACAACATCAAATATCCTATGTTTAATTTTAACATTTACGTTGGAACATATTTGTTGGTTAAAATAATAAGTATATTTTTATATAAAGCGTTACACATCTCGTTTCATACCACACACACGTAGCATCAAAAATGACCCAATAGCACAAGAAAACGGGCCATTTTTCAATGTCTTAAACATTTAGTAAACGTTATATTTTGCAATTATTTGTGTTTTATGTAATCCAATCAATTGTTTATGTTTTATATTTAGTTACGAGCACATAACAGTTTTATTTTAAATAAGTTTTCGTTGTTATCTATGGATGAGTCCATTAAACTGTAACGTTTCGCCCAGCGCAAACGCGATTTTAGAATTAAAAATTAATTTGCGCGTTCTCCCATGGCGTAATGCACGTTAGGAATCGGAGCGCTGCATCGTTGGGCCGCGCTGAAGGCGATAAACGACGTCATCGCGGGGAGTCGCAGGTACATTGCCGCGCATCCAAAGGAACGATCCCCTACTTTAATGAACCGGCTTGAACCGTTAATTACGTCAGCCCAGGGTATATAAAGAGAAAACAAAGCTATTTCAAGACTTTGAATTTTTCTAGAATTTTCCTGAACCTTTCTCCTAGCCTAATTCCACTCAGGGGGGTCCATAGACTCTTCGAGGGGGTTCCTGCCAGTTGTCCAGTACCTAGTTACCAGGAGATCTACACCAAGCTCGTCGGTGGCTATCTCGTCTATAAAACTACATCTAGTCACCAGTAGCGCCAAACCAGGCTCGTTGGTGGCTACTCCGTCCATAAAACTACACCTAGGGCTAAACCAGGCTCGTCGGTGACGATCCCGTCCATAAACCAATTTCCCCGCACTAAGACAACAAAACAGGCCGAATTAAAACCATTAATTGCGTCCTGAACGTCTTAACACGAATAAAGCTGAAAACACGCACGAGAAAATCCAGCCTGTATCGCCAGACGCTGGCGCTCGCAATTACGCACATTCAAATTTTGAGCCCTTTGACGGGGACCGTCGCCAGCGAGGACCAGCCTTTATTCAATCATAAACCGCTTACCTGTATTTCTAAAGTTTTCGCAAAAGGTAAACAAGATAATCCCGGTTTAACGGCTTGTAATTCCAACACGTTCTGCACACCTGCGGGACACGATAACATAAGCCGCACCAGGTATGAATGTTATTAAATGTAATTCTGCCCGCACTTTGCTCGATTGAAAGATTAAAGCCAAATTTCATTTTTACACCACCTCCATTACGGGCGGACGTCGCTAACAAACTGTCATATCTGTTAGTAGGTCAGACGAGCAGCCTACGGGACATCAGAACTATTACATACTGAGGCTGGTCCAAAAATAATTAACACCGCCTGAAGTCCGCAGACTGAGACGTGGGAGAATTCCTGATTTATTTGTTATAAATATATGAATACAAATTTGATTTTATGTAATACTAGTTAGACGAATATAGGCTTACAAAGTTTATTCGGTGTACTTTCTTGAGTTACCAAACTTGAGTGAATTAATGATACCTTGGCATTCTGAGCTGCCTGGTGCCAGTAACAGCCTGGAAATTGTAGCAAATATTTTAATCTTCTAAATTAAATTGAACCAGCCCGTACCGGCTACAAAATCATTAAAATACACTATGCCAACAAGTTAAGGATATAACTTTTCTTGCAAAACTTCGTGATTTTACTGAGAAATGTCATTTTATCAAACAATCATAAATGTGGTCAAAAATTACCGGCAGTTTCAGTGAGAGGTATGAACGAAAAGACTTTTGTATTTGATGTTTTACGGGCGATAGAATTTTTCAGTCAAAGTTTCACGATATTTGAAGTATCTAAAGCACATAGAAAGCATCTCACTACACAAGCTGCTGTTGCAGATATGCTTGACCTTAGCCAAAGTGTAGTGAGTATACCAGACGACCATATCCTGCATTTTCACTTAGCGTGGTCCACCAAAGATTAACATGGGCTCGACATGTTCTTCAGTATGGTGAAGAATGGGATCGCCTTCTTTTTACTGATAAAAAGTCGTTTTGGATTGCGTTTAGATTCTCGTGGGGTTAAATATATGGAGACCCCGAAACACTAGCTTTCGACAAAATTATATACAGAATACTGTATTGCACGTCTGTAGAAGTTCTATAACAAACAGAGAAATCATTATAAGAGGCGTGGTTATTAACTTCCATGCGGCTGTTGGTAAAAATTTTAAATTTTTAATGACAACGCACGCTCTCATTGGACTGCTGAAGTGGTGGAACTGCTAGAAGAGACTGGAATTGATCATGTACTGGTTCTTCCAAAGTCACTCGACCTTAACCTAATTGAACATAAGTGGGATTTTCTGCAGTACACCTTGATAAGCACGTTCCCCCTCCATAAACAGTACATGACTTAAAGCATCTTCTACCTCAACTGTGGCACCAAATTCTAACACAAATTATCCCTACCTCATTCGGACTATGCCTGAAGGAATGCGCAAGGTTATACGGGTAAGTACATGGTAGAAATACAAGTTTGTAAGATATTTCTATTTACAAATGAATGAAAACGTCTGGGTTCCGGATGAAGAATAGACCCAGGGATTTCCCATGCCTGTCCTAAGAGGCGACTATCGGGGCGGTTGTCCTAACTGTCCCAATCTTCTTATTCCATTTACCATATTCATCCCAATTTAACCTACCCTGGAAACCCATATTTAGTATGGTAAGAAAGGGGAGGCAGATCTGTTATGTTGGGAGCAACAGTCTGCCTAGGAAAAGTACAGCCCAAAATCAAAGTACCTGGTCCTCCAGATTGGGGGTTGGGACGTTGGACCTGCTCTTCGGCTACTGGAAAACTCTTGATTTTGCAAAAATACTAAACGCAATACCTCGGAAGTTGGACGGACATAACAATTGAAGAAAAAATCTAAGAAAACGGACAATGATTATAAGAACGTTCAGGGAATTTTAAAGAAAATGCCGGAAATAATATGTGAATGTAAGCTATAAAATATCAATGTACTATGTATGACAGAAACGAAGAAGAAAGGCCAGGGCACTGAAGGCATTGACGAATACATACACCTCTGGTTTGGTGTTCCCAAATCAACAAGAGCTAAAGCCGGAGTATCGATACTGATAAAAAAGAAATACCAGCATTTTATTCGGACTGTAGAATATATATCAGAAAGATGTATAATAATAAATGTGAATAACTGCAATACAGAAACAGTTATCGTATCAGCCAATGCGCCCACAGATGACTCCCAAATACAAATCAAAGAAAAATTCTATGTGACAATAAACAATTAGTTGGACAAAATTAAAAATCGACAACAGCGCATACTTGTTGGCTACTTAAATGCAAGAGAAGTAAAACAAAATGACGAGGTAGCTGACCAACACGGAGAACCAGTAATCAACGATAATGGAAACAGATTAATAGACATGTGTAAACAGTACGACCTAAAAATATGGATCACTGTTTTCAAGCACAAAGAAGTAAACAAATCTACATACACAAGGCCAACCATGGATCAAAAATCCATAATAGATTATATAATATTAAAGGAGAAAACACAAAACAGAGTAGTAGACACTTGAGTCAAACGTGGAGCTAACTGTGGCTTGGACCAATACCGTCTTACACCAAAAAATAGCATTTCCAATTGTAAAAAGAGGGAATGTCGCTGAAATAAAGAAAATAAAAAAATCGGGAAACACTGCTACATCATGATAGTATACGCGATTTATATGAAAGAAGATTGAAGGCCAAACTTAATGCCGTAGAGTTCAAAGAAAATATAGAGAAAGAATTTAAAAATATCAGCCACGCCATTCGCCAAGTAGCAAAAGAAGCTTTAGGAGAAGCTAAAAGAAGCAGAAGAAACCAAGTTTGGTGGACGAAAGAAATGGGAGAAGCAATCACGAAGAAGATGGCGTACGATAAATGGCTCTCGCAAAATAATGATAATAATTAGCAGGAATACAAAACATAAAACCGACAAACTAAACGCATGATAAGTAGAACAAAAAGTGCGACAAAAATTTAAAGAAATAGATTCAATGATACTCGGAACTCAATCCACCGAAGTATGGAGGGTTCTAAAAGATATGAAAACCGACAATAACAACAATAATCTCAACAACATTTCAATTGATAAGTGGGCAATACACTATGAATCACTTCTAACAACACAGAGAAATTAATTTATGGAATGGAATAATCGCCCTAGAACAAACCATAGAATTAATCACAATATTGTACTTAACAACGGAAGAAGTTGGACAAGCAGCAAAAGCAAGGAAGAACAGGAGACTTCGGCGCTCAAAGAAACATAGAGGCGGACTTAATTGTTAAATATGGAGGCAAGGAGTTCATTGAAAAGATAACCCGCCTAATAAATAAATGTTGCCAAATAAATCAAATACCAAGTGAATAGAAAAAATCATAAATGATTTCAATCTGCAAGAAAGGCAAGAGAACTGATTTAAACAATTACAGAGGACTGAGCATAAACGGCACATTTAGTAGGTTATATGGTAAAATTATCAACAATAGATTAAAATTTGCGACATTTGGCAGGATAAGTGAGAAACAAAGTGGATTCATCACCGGAAGATCATATGTAGATAACCTCTTTATTATTCAACAACTTATGGAAAAAAGAACAGGTAATGGTGAAAAAACACACTCGACATTCGTAGACTTAGAAAAGACATACGAGTCAATGCCTAGATTTAAATTATAACACGTTCTTGAGGATATCCGGATAGACGAACATTTCATAAACTTCTTGAAAGAACAACAACAACGAAGCTTATGTTAAAATTGGAAATCAGGTTTCGACAACAATTCACCCCACTAAATATCTACGTCAAGGGTGTGCATTATCGCCACTTTTATTTAATTTATATCTGGAAGGTGTTCTCAAAAACTGAAAAAGGAAACTAGAAGGAATGGGAATACCAATAAACGATAAAATGGTATTTTTATCGGACGTTTTCCACTGTCTCGGGTGTTTATCACATGACGTTTGGGGACTTTTTGATCTACTCCCGTCCTCAGGTATTCCTGCTTAGTCCTGAGAAGGACTGATTTTTGTCTTTTCACGTACATTCATGCCTACCCCGGAGTTTAAACCCGGGACCACTACAACGACAGAAAAAGCTTCACGTTTGAAATATTCTAATGATTGCTACAAGACGGTGTGGCATCGTGGCTGAGAGTACAGAACCTTATTGTACGTTCATATGTTACTACGCATTAATATATAATTATTTGTTCATATTGTATTATTACAACATATTGACATGTCTTTACTAGCATTTGAGAAAGCCACATAGGCGGTCTTAAACTAATAAAATAATTTTTGCATTTTTAAAATTAACTTTTACTATGCAAGACAAAAAAACTGGGACAGTTAGTATGGTCTGTTGTGAATGGGACTGCCTTAATATGTACAGTTGCTAGGTATTTCTAACCTAACCGTCAACTTGTTTAGACGTTGGTATGAATCAGAATTGTTATAGTAAATGTAATTGTTTAAAGCCTCGTTTAAGCTAATCAAATTATGCTAGATCGAACTATGGTTGAAGAGTATTCAAAATTATCTAGAAAATAAATAAAAAATCGCTTAATCCTGCTAATAATACTGAAACACTTAGTAACGCGAATTATATAAAATTTGGAAACCTAAAAAAACATTGGAGCCAGTGGGATTCTAACTCGTGTTGATTGATAAATACATATGCTTATCGTTGTGTTATAAATGACGAAGTGGAGTTCCGATTTTGGGGGAAATGCGCCCGATCGGTGCCGATGAAATGGTGACGCAGAGACGCAGGTACACCACATGTTTATAATATAGGTATTTGTAAAATGTTCTACTGACTACATAAAAATATGTACTTTTTCCTTTTCTCTTCTAAAAGACGAAGAAAGTATTATAATCGCGAAAAACTCACTTTCCAAGGTTTCTTCAGATCCTCACGTTTCAGGGTCCTTAGATGACGAAAACCAGGTTTCCACAATTCCGTCTGTCTGCCTGTTAGCGGTATAACTCAAAAACTTAATTGTTGGAGAAAGATGATATTTTGCATGCAGATTATATGCCTTCCTGGCTCTTTCTTTGTTTTACCTAGGAGTATATGTTTATAATTATCTTTTAGTCAATTTAATGACAAATACCTGATCGTTACGTTTGTTATATAACAATATCAAACAGTAAGTAATTCTGTAATTATTAATTCACTTTTAATCTTAATTTTCTTTCAGTACTTATTTTAAATACCTAAACTCATTTACCTTTTATTTGAACTTATCAATGTTCTCGGCCGTAACCAACTCGTCCCACTCTGCTACCGATCACAACTGCTACACCCAATAAACACGGTGAAGGCCTCCACTGACAACCAAAATGTCAAAACTGCCTAGAATCAGAAACAGAAACTTCCTCACAGCATGAATCCAAACAGATCCTAGTCGTTGTCACTTATCTCCAACACCGTATACAAAAACCACTCTCCCAAGGTATTCCACCGACCAGCACCAAGGACCCCGCACAAGGACAAAACACCAGCCCTTCATTTGCCAAATCCTTCAAACATGTTCCCTCTGCCAACGATCTCCTCGGAACTCTCCTTCCGTGCCAACAGCTCGCTGCAATCCAGCTCAATCGATGTGCAATGTCAAATGTAATTCCTCAATAAACTTAATTCAATATTTCTTTTATAGATTAGCACTGCTTTAGTTAAATCATCTTACCATTTTCTTTGTCTTCCTTCATTTTGATATAACCATCTTCTTATTTTAAAATTTAATTTTTAGTTACACAAATTAATTACAGCTTTTCATTTTCAAATTTGTTATCTTAATAATCAAAACAAAGTTCTTAACGATATCATATTTTCTCTTTCCAAGACACTATAGAAGCTTTATTTTGATTTTTACCCACTATGTGCAATAATCTATCTCGATTAAGTATTTGTCATTATTTTTCAATTTCATATTTAGATATGAGATTAAATTCGAATCCTTCTGTTTCTCAATTAGCCTCATATTATTCAAGTTTAAATTCTATTTTCTTTTCTAATTACATACCAATTATTCAAATACCCAATTCATATTCAAATTGATCCTTATACCCCTGTATTCATATCATTACATAATACAAAGTGAGTAGCTTAAAAATAAATTCTTTCAATTTTTGTTTGAATTCCAGAATTATTACTTAAATGGGGGTAATACTTTTCACACAACTCAGGTTTTTATTATTGTAGAAAAAGAGCATATTGTGGACCCAACGTAAGGTGAGCACCTTAAAAAATAAATTTTTATTTATTTTTGCTTTACATTCGAAATAGATATAAGTAATAATTTGCACATAGTTCAGGCTTTACACTTGGCGAAAATTGGACCCAACAGTACAAGGGTAAATGTAAAAAGGATATCAAAAGGGAATAGAGTAAGTGTGTTCAGTTTAATATAGCCGTGATCCGAGAGATCCTGGATGGTCCAGTGGATCAGACGGGTAGAAGTGAAATCGCATTCACAGGCTCTGTACTTCGAATCCTACTACCGGTAATGTTTTTAATCTAAAAATTGATATAATTCGCATTAGCAAGTGTCTTATTGTTACAGTATTACTATTTTCCTTTGCTTTTAATATTATTTAGTGTCACAACGTCCACTTGCAAGGAAAGTTCTTAGTAAAGCCTTTTACAGATTTTTTTAATTAGAATTGTGTCTTATAATATTGTTTTTGGTCCTATTTTATTTGTGTAGTATTTTATTATGTTAACATTTAGTTGTTTATTTTTGCAGCTTTTGAATTAAAAATGTTGGATTTATTTTTGAATACCTACCTGTGTGTTTTGAATACATTACATTATAATCCGGAGATAAATGTAGAAGTCATAGAGTAACTTTAGTATTTTTTGTCACCTCTATCGTTAGTGTACTGAAGGGCGCAAAAAGGTTGGCTTTTTTGTTTTTTAATTTTCCTTATCGACTACCGTTGCCCCCCGGGGCCGCTCAGGCATTACTTCAGAGGGCGCGAATGTCACTTAAACCTAAACCATAATTAAGTGAAAATCTAGACCGCCCGGTTGGCTTGCATACATTAAAAGTTTGTCTAGTTACGGCCTTGTAATGTTACCAAGCTCACTGTATAACAATGTTATCCAAAAATATAGTACTTTTTCCTATGATTTGATTTTATTTTCAAACTTACAAGTAAATAAAACCTAAAGCTAAGGCGGCGTAATCCTTACAAATAATATGTCAGGTAAATACTCTTAATCCCTTGATACTACTAATGGGCTTTTAAAAATCTTGGCGTTATCGTGGTGTAGCACTGTGGGTTGCCTATGTCTCGAAAAATGTTTGATTACAGAATGTTAGAATTGGCGATTTTATAAAGTATCTATTAAGATTCTAACTACAATACTTTAATAAAAAGAAATGGTCCACCATATTATTTAACATTGTAATCAAATATACAGACACGATTAAAATTAGGTTTATTGAATTTTTTGTTCAACAAAATAATGTAGTAACTAAAAAAATGATCTCGAAAAACAAATTCTAATTAATTACTATCATATCAAAGTTGAGACAACTTTTTTCAATTCAAATGGTATACCCGCAATCTTTATAAAAAGTTTGCTGTAGTTTGGTTTCATCGGCTGCTTCCTCTAATCGCATTTTTTTTTCAACTTTTATACTGCGGGGTGGTTGTGACCACCGAGATTAGAAAATCGGTAATTCCACCCTTCAACTCGATTATTCGTGCGTTCTTCTCCAGAAATCGTTGTTACATTTACATTATAGATTTCTGGGAACACGGGTGGAATATTTCGAAACCTCAACGGTCCCCTCCAAATGGATTACTTAATCCGCTATAGCTGCCATTTACATACGTGGTGTCAAAATAGTCCACCAAATCAGCTTAATTTTCGGACATTATGGTCCGTAGGTAATCCATTCTCCGTAAGACATCTGCAACAGGAAGGAAAGCAAACCCATCCAGCATACCACAAAATAAATTAACTCTTCATCTTCTCGGTATATGGTTTCTAAACCTAATCCTTGGATCTCACTCTCACGGTGAGTGCTCTGGATTAGGTGATAGAAGCAACCGCGGATCACAAGATGATCATCAAGCACTCTTTTTGCAGCATTAATAATCGATTTTTCAAAATCTAGGTTTATTGAAAGTGCATCGGGATATAGTTCTCTACCCTCACATTTCTCAATTATAATATGGAGCATGTTTTAGTAGATTAATTGCGTTTTACACTGTAAAGTAGTAAGGCATACACCTCCGCGCCGTGACGAATATTCCGCCGACAGCAACCCTTATTACGTATAACTGTTGGAACTGTTTCGGGGCCAATGAAAAGTTGCCATCCATGTACCAGGCAGTTCCTTCAGAAAGCTGCCGAAGATTCTCATCGGTAGCAAAGATGACAATCCGTTCCTCTGAATCTTGGCCATTGTCGTGAAGAAGAAAGCGATTATAGTGAGGGTCGCCAGTTGTACACCAATCGCCTGATGCAAAAAACTATTATCGATAAATATTAAAAAAATACAAATCACCTTCAATGGTGAGTTCATTTAGGGTGTCTGGATCTTTTGGATTGTTCTTCGATCTTTGATTTCGCAAAGTTCGTTTTGTCGAATCGTTTACAGGCATACGCACTTTAGTTGTATTTTCAAGGGTAGAAAGGTAGAAACAACTTTATCAAACATTACTGCTGAGTTAGCGCCACTGCTTTTCGCTGTTGTTTTTATATCTTGTAAGCATCTCACCACCTTAACACCTTCTGCATCTGGGGGATGATGACGGGTCTTGCCACAACAGCCTCTGTTTTATCCAAGGTTATCTTCAGGATTGCTCCACATGTTAATGAAGTGCATTTTGAGCACTGCCAGCAAATAAAAGTTTTGGATTCAACATGTCGCACATACATGTAACCATCTAAGCGCATATTCTCGCTCTTTCTATGGTACACATAAATTACACACCACCAACAACAACACAATCAACTCGAACATTAGTAAGGCAAGATCAAAACTAAGCAAGAGTTCATCAATGATCCCCATTTTATTCTTATTTTGTGATTTATTTGAGTAAAAGTCATTAGTGACATACAGCTCCCATATCGTAACCTTATAAAAAGTTTCGCTTCGCGCAGCAATACGATACAGTGTAGGGGTAAGCGTACACTCCGAGTTAAAAGTACATATCTTCGAAAGCGCTCAGTTGCAGCAGCGCCAGCGGTACGAAAAAAATGGGAACATAAGATTAAGAACATGTTTCATTATTATGGGAATGCATTCGCTCTTGTTTTCATGTAAAAATTAAAAAGATGTATCTACTAGTAAATTTATATCCTTCTTTTAAAACACAAGTTGTACATTTAAGAAAAGTGAATCAATTCCTTGGATAATAAGAATGGCTGGTGGGTAATTAGGCGATGTACAAAATTGCAATGGAATTTCTCATTATAATTAAAACCAAATATGTTATCTAAGCATTTAATGTTTAGTGAAATTGTAGCTAATTGGTTCTCTTAAGTACAATAGTTTATTGATGATTTATTAATGCTTACCTATTATATTCGGCCGAAAATGTACTTTAAGGCAGTAATGCAGTAATAGGAATGACAATTTTAATTATAAACTGCAAACTGTCAAAGTAAAACTTACACAAGGCGTTATTTTGACAGTTATTTAAAGTGTTTAGTGTTATATTTGTATCCCGATGTCCAAATTGGGTAGTGGAAAAGGGCTACGTTCTCAGACTCGCGAAGTGGTGTTTAAAGTGTACGAGTTTCTAAATGCGATTGTTAATGAGGAAATGGACATTAGCAATTCATCAGAAACAGAACTTAAAACACATGCGTCTGCCGCAACTGGAGTTTCCGTTGCGTTTAAAGACGCAAGGGTCAAGTGTAAACTTTGGCGTCAGCTTTTTTTAGGGTGAATGTACAGCAGTGACGCACCAGCGAATTGTGGGCTTCGAAGCAGCCGAAGTGCACGATATGATGCGATTACACCCGAGAGCTGGCTGCGTGAAATTTCTAAGGTTACGATGCGGGAGCTGTACCATAGGATAAGAATTAGAAGCTAAGAGTTGGCCATTATGACTAATATTAAGTACTGCTGCAGTCATTTGGGGTCGTTAAATTATTTGAAAGCTAATTAATGCACCTAGACAAAAAAATACCCTACTACCGATTCCATTTATTAGAAGACAATGAAATATTTAAAATACGAAACAAAATTCGAACGGAAACAATTATGTACTTCAATACTAAGAAACTTTAATTTTAATTCGCTTAAACCTCCAGTTATTATATTTAGGTACTGTTTTTCGAAAATAACAAAACCAGTAAAATTTTTAGTTTTTGGGCATTTTTATTTTTTCCCAAATATTTTGAAAACCGCTGATATTTTAAAATCTTTCATTTTTCTTCTTTATATATTACTAGTAATTATGCCACTTTTTTCCACTTTAACCAACTCTGTAGCTTTTGAAATAACAAAGATGTCAATACATAGCAGAATTCGTGATTCACCCTGTATAAATCCTAATTGCAGTAAAATAATAAGAAAGCTACGATTGTGTGACAAGAACAATTAAGAAATATTAAAGAAAAAGAACTCTGTTAAGTTTTTAATACTTGTAGCTTATTACTATTTTTTAATAAATTTCAAACATACGAATTGCAAATTTTAGTGCAATGCCACTGAAAAATTACAAAAACACACCTATTTTACTAAATAAATTAAGACCAAACTCTGTATCAAGTAATATTGTTTTTAAGTAGCTCTTATGAAAGTGTTATTCCGTATCTTCCAAGAGATTGTGACGAAGGATTAAGAGTCGGCTTACCTGTTGGCGAAAGTTATATTTGGTGTTTTGCCGGCTGGTAATTATCGGCCTAAGTTGACTAACTCGTCGGGAAGGGTCGGGGTTCCAGCTAAGCTGCAAAAAAAAACTATGGGAGAGGGCGCCAGGTCCTCGACGTCGACAAATCTTTGGAGCGGACCACCCCAAGGTAAGAGATAAACCCAGCAAACCAAATAATAGAAAAACCAATAACCAGTAATAGTATTTATTTCAACAATTGGTTCTATAGTGCAAACATTAGAGTTCAAAATGGACAGGTAAATCGACATCTTCTTCTTCACGTGCCAATCCGTTACCAGATGTTGGCTATCATTCTAGCTATCATAACTTTATTCGTAGCTGCTCGGAAAAGTCCAGTTGTTGTGGTCGAGAACCACGTTCTTAGGTTTTTGAGCCAGGATATGCGCCTTCTTCCCGGGCCCCTCTTCCCTTCCATTTTCCCCTGTAGAACTAACTGTAGTAGTCTATATCTCTGTTCATTCCTCATAATGTGGCCTAGGTATTCGAGCTTTCTTTGTTTAACTGCTTTCATAATTTCCATAGATTTACCTAGTTGTTCTAATACCCTTTTGTTAGTGACATGTTGGGTCCATGATATTCGCAAAATGCGTCTATACAGCCACATCTCAAAGGCTTCCAATCTTTTGTTTGAGGCTTCTGTCATCGTCCAGGATTCCACGCCATACAGGAGAACGGGAAAGATGTAGCAGCGGAGTAATCTAATCCTAGTTTTCAGACATAACTCCCTGCATTTTAATAATTTGGACATTCTAATGAACGCCGTTCTTGCCTTTTCAATACTACACCTTATTTCCAATGTGTGATCCCACTGTTCGTTAATTGTGCTGCCCAAGTAGTTGAGTGTTTCGACTCGTTCCACTCTTTTCTGATTAATAAGTAGTTGTCCTTGTGGTATAACGTTTTTAGTTACCACCATGTACTTCGTTTTTGAGATATTGATGTCGATACCAAATTCCTGGATACTTTGTGACACTTTGTTTGCCAATTCTTGTAGATCGTCCAGATTCTCTGCCAGTATTATGGTGTCATCGGCAAATCTTATGTTATTAATCCTCTCCCCGTTCACATTTATTCCTTTCGATGTATTGAGTAGGGCTCTACTGAATATTTCTTCAGAATAGATGTTGAATAAAAGCGGTGATAATATGCAGCCCTGTCGTACACCGCGTTGGATTTCAATGCCCTTGGATAACTGTCCTTTACATTTGACTTGAGCAGTTTGATTCCAGTAGAGATTTTTTATAATGCGAAGTTCTTTATCGTCTATTCCAATTGTTTTCAGTATTTCGATAAGTTTATGGTGTTGTACCCTATCGAATGCTTTTGTGTAATCTATAAAGCATATGTGGATATCGCAGTTCACATCCCTACATCGTTGGATGAGAACCTGTGTACAAAACAAGGCTTCTCGTGTTCCTGTTGCTCTTCTGAAACCAAACTGTGTAGGACCCATATGTTGCTCACAACGTGCGTATAGGCGTTGGTGTAATATTTTCAAAAATGCGTTCAGTAGATGACTCATTAAGCTTATTATTCGATAGTCATTGCATTTTTTGCAATTTGCTTTCTTGGGGATGCCAATGAACGTAGAGTTAAGCCATTCAGTGGGGATAGTGCCTGAATCGTAAATTTTATTGAATAAAGCAGTCAACCTTTTGATGTTTTCGTCGTCTAGGAGTTTTAGAAGCTCTACTTGTACGTCATAGGGGCCAGACGCGTTTCCTTCTTTCATGTAAGACAGTGCTTTCTTTACCTCATCTGTTGTGATGGATGGACCAGTAATGCATTCAGGTGTATCTATGTTGGTTCCGTCATCTTTAAATAGCTCTTTTACATAGTCTTGCCACTTTTCGATTGTTTTCTGTTTGTGTGTTATCCATATTCCGCGTTCATCAACCAAATTACCAGGTGGTCTTGGTTTATATAGACCTGCGGCTTCTTTAACTTTTTTATGTAAATTGAAATGATCATGAAGTTTTTCAAGGTCTTCTATTTCCTTACATCTATCATTCAACCACCCTTCTTTAGCATATCTTATTTTTCTTCTTATTTCTTTATGAATGTTATTATATTCTTTTTTGTTTGTGCTTTTTGCTATTCTTCGTTTGTCCATTAGAAGTAGTATCTGATCTGTCATTCAAGGTTTCCTTTTTTGTGCGTCTTTTTTAAGATAGTGTTCTTTTGTTACTGTTATTGAATTCTTAAATACGTTTAGTTCTTCTTCGATATCACTTTTTATTTCTACTTGTCGAAGTTCATGGTTCAAGCGTTGGGCGGCGTTTTCTTTGATATTTTCATTTTTAAGTTTTTTCAGATCCCAATTTACAACCTTGTTTTTCTTGGCTATTTTCTTTAATTTTAATCTAAAGTTTCCTATCAATAGGTTGTGGTCGGAGTTTATGTCTGCTCCTGGATATGTTTTAACAGATAAACAGCTATTTCTAAAACTTTTGTTTACAAGTATAAAATCTATCTGGTTGCGCAACATTTTAGTTGGATCATCTGCTGGAGCTTTCCAAGTATAAAGCCTTCTTGGATGTAATTTGAACATAGTGTTAAGTACGACCAGTTGATGTTCTTCTGTGAATATACTGAGTCTGTCGCTTCGTTCATTCCTGGCACCTAAGCCGAAGGGTCCTATTAATTGTCCTTGCTTGCCTTTACCTATTTTGGCATTAAAGTCCCCCATTACTATTATAATTTCGTTGTTATTTAGTGACTTCAATATATTTGTTAACGAGGCATAAAATTCCTCAATCTCGTATTCACTGCTATTTGACGTCGGTGCATAGGTTTGTACAATATTAAGTTTTATTGGACTAGTGTTTATTTGCACTAATAGTAGTCTTTCTGAAATCGGTAAAAAATTAGTAACAGATTTGGAAATCTTTTCATTGATTATGATTCCTACTCCATGTAGGTGGACGTCAGCCGTGCTTCCAGAATAGTACACTTTATGTTTATTTATGTGGCATTCGCCAGAGCTTGGCCAACGCATTTCACTGATTCCCATAATTTCGAGGCCCAGTCTTTCCATTTCGTTTATGGCATTATGAACTTTTCCGGATTGATATAAAGTGCGTACGTTCCAGGTGCCGATATTTATATTTGTTTTGGAAATGTTATGTCTGTTCTGATTTGACATGCAGGAATTTCGCTGGATGACGCCCTGCTGTTCCTTTCCCTGCCGGATCTTGGCATCCGAGTTCCATGATCAGTAATCTTGTCTATAAAGTCAACTATAGCCATTCTTATTATTCTAGGGAATTCTTAAGAATCTTTAATGTGGTAGTCCTCCCGTGGCTTTCCACATCCTTATGCCGTTGACTATCCTATATAGTTATTCCGCCTTCGGAGCCAATCCTTAGCCCCAGGACAAAAGAGTGCTCTTCCCTCCATCGACATACATAGGCGATAATAAATATAAGCACAAACAATCCAATAACTAGCCTAAACACATTAATAAAATAGGCGCTGCATAAGCAAATATAAATGGGCGAGCTGCATAAATATGGTTAATTTTTCAATAATATAGGCATGAATACAATAACAAAAAGGTGAAGTTGGCTTTAAGCAACTGCAATTAAGTTGATACTCAATTTTAAGAGTGCCCCCTAGGGGATGAAATCGGTTAACGAGAAGCCCCGTGAAACGGAGGTTCGTACAAGGTCGACCGCGTCGGAATAATTCCGGCGAGCAAATAACTATAAAAACGCAGGTACAAATTAGCACGCACCCTGTGAAGCAAAGTGCCACAGTACAGAGCGATGCAAGCGATAAGCCAACCTTAACCCCGGTTGTTAGCTTTCACTAATATTATGACAGTGTCTAAAATTTAGAAGAAGGCAAAATACCTTCAGATTGCATGGGCATACAGAGTCGAAAAGATCTCTATGATAAACTCATTAGTTTTGTTATAATAGTTCAAGTAACGGCTTGTACACGCTCCTAACAGTGATAACAAATAATTGCAAATTTCTTTTCGAATACTTAAATTTTGGTCGTTAGGTTACTGCGAGCGGTACGTTAGCCACAAACTTTTCCAGTGCGCAATGACGTTAATATTTATCTAACGTTAACAGCTGAATTTTGAGTGCACTGGCCTGAAAATATCCGGCAGCAGTTCCCGTTGTTAAATACCGCCAGGCAGTAACCTAAGTAAGTTCAAACGGCCTATGAATGCTTATTGGAATATCTGAGCTTTATAATGCGTTACAGGGTGCCCAAACCCAAACGCGACATTCGACACAATTGACGTGGACGTAGCGAAACGCATCGCATCGCCAGAGTAAGTAAATTTAAACCTAACTTTCTACACCACCAAAGTGGCCTCTAAACTATCATAATATAAAACAGCTCTCGCTAATAATGCAGCTGCCACTAAATTGCATGAAATACCCTAATATTGTCTATACGATTAATTTGCTAATACATTTACACACCCCAATTAACCATCTCGTGTGATCCTCACAGGCTCGGATGGCACGTGCCGAGCTAGAAGCGGCAGGCGCGTCCGCAGCACACCTAGGGCAGCGGCAAAAAGGGCACGAGGAGCAGAAATCGCTAGCTCCCGGCAGCGGAACCAGTATCGCAGGGGGGGAGGGCTTGCCTCGAGACCAGACGACAGGCGAACAGACTGTAGGTAGGCGACGCTTCTAAGCACTCCCTAGGGGAGTGGCGCAGAGCGATTTCTAATTCCATTGCGAAATCCAGGGGAAGTTGGCTAAAAGCGTATGAAAATTCTTATTTAAGCCCCCGATAAGGATATAGGAGCTATCGTAAACTAACCTTGGGTTAATAGGCAGCCAAATGTGGACGTGCATGAGGTAAAAGTTGGCCCAAATAATTCCGCCGAGGCGTTAGACGTAAGAATACTAACATTAACCAATTATTCGAACGTCAAAAAGGCATTCCACAACCAATGGAACCTAGCCAAGCCAATTGCCTTTTTGAAGCAGTACGCCGTGGGACACCCAAATTGCTTGCACGCATTTTCAATGGAAAAGAACGAGAAAAGATCCAGCCACATGCCCACCATTTCACGTTATCAAAAACTCCCCAAAAGTTTTGGCAAGAGGACCCACAAAAAACCACTGAAAAGTTGGAGTGTTCTTCTAAGATAACATCATTTTAATTTTAAGCTAGAAATTTGTTAACGACAAAAGCACATAAGGTTGCCTACCCGGTCAGGCAGGAAGTAGTGAGAATTTGGGGAAAAATAAATGCGAATAGTAAAATTTAGTTAATTATCAAAAATATTGCTTGTGAAACCACATATTCATCTTAACAAAATGCTTAAAAATAAAATACAAATTATCCGTAACAAGATATAAAACAGGGCGTTTATTCTTGATGAAAAAATATATAAATGTTTTGTGTTTAGAAAAGTTTATTTTTGAGATGTACCTTGATGGTTTCTGAAGAATAGAAAGAATAATGCTTGCTGAAATATAGCATGTATGATCAATCAATAGTTTTAATTTGTCATACAAAATTATATAAAAACTATACTTTATTAATTTCGTAAAATTAAAGTCAAAGCGTGATGCATGAGATGATATTTTTAAAATACCAAAGAATATTCAAACATGTGTAAATACATCTAAACGATATTGTAACATTAATTTTCTCGAAGCCAGTGAAACATTCCTTACTTTATAATACCTTAAGATAAAGCAAACTATAGACATTATTGTCATTAACATTACTTATTCAAAGATAGATTTTTCAGAAATTCAATCATAGCAAAACAGAAATTCCACAGCTCTCCTAAAGAGCCTTGAGAATAGATTGTTATATTTTGGATGTTATTTCCCTGGATGTTTTTCCTCTGGAATTTTTCCGTGGATCTTTTTTCTTGGATTTTTTTTCGTGGATTTTTTCGGTGGATTTTTTTCCTTGTATTATTTTCCTAGATTCCTAATAAACATAGTTTCATAAGGCATGGAACCAAAGCGCATATGCTCTTTGATGGAACCATAATTTTAGATTGTGAACAAGCTTTCTCAATAATATTTTGTCGTATTGAAAACGAAAAAGATACTTTGCCTGAACAAAAGATGTTTTTTAACTACTCCCTAGGCCTCCTTGAGGCGGCGACCTTTAAACGGTCGCTCCAAAAGTTCTAAGGAATATTTGTGCCAAAAATCAGGACTACATTTTTTTGATGTAGAAATATATTATGACTGGGCTATTTATAATACTAGTTTAGGTTTAATTAGTCAAGGAACTATCCTAAGGGGCTAAATATATAAAACCAAACATCAGTAATACTCAATAAATCTGCTAAAGGAATCACAATTTTCAAATATCCTTTGTTTCGAAGAACGAGATCTGATATAAATTTTGGATATCAAAATGTAAATTTAGTCTTTGCTATTTTTGCCGTTTAACAGTTTGCTTTGTATAGAGATCTTTATATAGTCAGATAAACGTTGATAATAGTGTTATATTAACTATAGTTTTGTATACACATCTATAAAATATCTTCTCTAGGTGACTAACATGGGCACCTACTGAAATTTTATTATATTTACAAATTTGCGCTTTAACTGAACTACTACAAATTGCAACTACCGTTAGAGGCAGGATAAAGTTATGCACCCCATGTGGCAAGAGTATTTTAAAAATGCTTAAATACTGCAAATCAGTTCAAGCCATTCATGTTACTTAGTACATATTGCGTTCCCGATCTACATTTAGGACGTAAAAATTGAAATCAGTAAATATGTAGAGTTTATGGATTCCAAGAGAGTAAAATATAGCGAAAACTCGCACATCATCAACAGTACATTGCTTGATATCGAATGCGTATTTGCAAAATAAACAAGATGAGAAAAAATGAGTTAAGGCAATATGATAGCTGACAGTGTTGTATTGGTAATAGATCTTTTTTTATTTTACAGAACGATTTCCATTAATTACTATCACATGTTAGGATTATCAGATATGGTTGTAGATCAATTTTAGGCAACATTTAACTCGATTAAGACATATAAAAGTGAAGTTCTAACTTTTAAACTACTACTTAGGAAAATCAATATGTATTGATTAATTATAATATATAGGGTTACGTAGTTGGAAAACTTTAAGAATTATAATAACTGAAAGCAATTATTTAATGGGTTTTCTGGCTAATTAGCGTTTAATTAAAACTATTTACATTTTGTAATTTAAATAGAAGCACTGTGTATGTAATATCTTGACTTTTACGATAATTTGCACTTCCCAAATTAATGATCACTTATAATTTTGACAAGACGTAAAAGCCAAATTACTTGCCTTTTTTGATAGCAACAGTAGGTCCAGTTCGGTCATAACATTCGTGTAAACACAAATAGACAAGAGATAAAACATAAAATAATTATATTGTTCTGTTATACACATAAATTAAATTTATAAACTCTATTCAATTGATTTACAATAAATGCATTCTTCGGTGGTGTCAGATAGGCAACCAATCTAACCGTACTGGCCAGCCGGTGGTCCGCCCCTAGTTTGCGAAATTTGGAACTGCCACCTTCGTGGTCGTAGGTGTCTACTTTATCGGCCTGGGTCTGGGGACAAACCATTATTTGACATTTAGTTTATAAACATGGAGCTTCGTTGCAATTTTTAAAGCGTTTAAAAAACTTTTATTTTTTTTAAATAAAACACCTTGTACATTTTTTATTTTTGGATTCCCTGTCACATTTCGAATAAAAAATGTGTTCTATTTAAAAAAAACAACTTTGGGTTGGCATATTTTTGTCAATCACCCTGTGTATATCTAAATATTTTTAGAATGTAGGTCCAATGATCGTGTATTACCATACTAAAATTGGTTTTGATGTTCGTAATAGTTAAGGAGCATTCCTCCATCCACACAGGAAACACCCACCCTGTATAGACACAACAAATTAAATAATAATTTCATTAATCCATTCCACGAAAACTGATTTACGAAGTAAAGTAACAAGTAACTACATGTTTCATAAAAATTTGTTCAATTATTATTAACATTTCACTGGTAGTAATTATTGATAACTATTTTTCATTCATGATAAAAACTAATGTCTACACTTGCAGATGTTGGGCTCTAACATCGCCTCAACAAAAAAACACTACAGCATTCAGGTGAAGATCGGCATGTAATTCGAAATGGTCAAAAAATGTTTTAATTTTGTTCTAATTATATGACAGGTAGCGGCAGGTGGATATATGTGTATAAGCAAGTACAGTAATAATACACGAATTTAATCGAACAAATATGTCAGTTATGGTTACCAACCTGTTGACTACCCTAAGATAAGGCACGTCTCACACGATATCAGCACTTAAAGATTATAAATACATCTGGCTTAGCTAAGTATCTTGTCTTTTTGTATAGTCGCTACTTGCAATAAGGTCCATGTGTGATTTCTGTTATAGTTTTATTTTTTAAAAACGAGTTTTTGTTGGCCTCGATTACATTTGGCGCAGTCGGTAGGATATCCGAAGTCGGCGCAGCGAGCATCGATTTTCATTTTAACGATTGATCGGTTAAATGCCCTGGTGTTGAAAAATATGTAAAAAGTAGAGTAAAGTAGACAGTTCTGGAATCCGCCCCAAGTTGCCTTGAGTTTAAGGTCAAAGCCACTTTTAAGACCAAGGCCACGTTAAAAAGTCAAGACCAAGGGCAAACAAAGGGTAAAATAGTGTTTATAAGGGACCTTGCAAGCCTAACACATAAAAAAATAGACATGAAGTAAACGCACTTCCAGCCTAGAATACGCCATGTCTAAATTATGACTCGACTAGGATTCGAATCTAGGTCTCCCTGTTTATCCGCAGTGGTATCCGCGGCCGAGGGTATCTTTACCGCTAGACCATCGCGCCTTATATTTAGTTACTCAGCCTAAGTACCTACCTTAGTAGAGTGAAAAATACTACACATATTTTAAAAGAAGCTTTATTTTCGGTGATGAAGATGCAAATGCTTATACAAAGATAATAACAGTAGTGGCTAGACTAAATGATTATAATACCAACATATTCAAAAATACGTTACAGACATACTCAGTACAGCGAATAAAATAGTGCTTAAAACAATGGTAGATATACAGCAGAAATTATCTGCGGGTGTGAGCAGCTTCTTCAAGACAGCAGATTTATTCTTTAGCATAATCTTTTGCCAATTCATATCTATAACATACGCAGGAAAATGGTATTTTATCTTGAACGTTAAAAAATTATGTTCAGTAAAGTTCACTTGCATTTTAAAAACGGAGATAGTCGCCAATTAATTGGTATTCATATTACGCCACGTCATGTTGTGTACTCTATGATTATAGGCGAAAGAAGCTGAACTGCAATGAGGTGGTTGAAGCACATATAGAATCCCATCATGTACTGCAGCAACAACGACCAAAATTTTGATAGGTATCATATCGAACGCCTCGATGGAAGGTACTGAATAGTTCGGTGAAACTTAAGTAGTGTCACAACAAAGAACTGCCACGTGGTACAGGAACCGCACTTAGCATCACTGATGACAACTGTAAGCTTTAGTTGGGCGGCCGACAAGCACCCGTTCCATTGTTGGCAGCTACATCCACTCCAGAGGAAATATGGATCACGTCGTAAAGTTTTACAAGCAAGTCTTCCATGGTTTGTAAGTGCTGCTTTAAAGTGGCAATTGTGCAGTTGGGTGACCAGTGGCGATATTCAGATAGGGGTTTGTCATGAGATTCCCAACCAGAAATCTGAATTCCGCATTAGAAACACTGTACATTATCAATCGTGTCGTTGCTGTAAAAAAAACCGGCGTCTGCAAGCGATTCTGGAATTTGAAACAGTCTCCAATTGCTAAATGTTCGTAGTACTTTGGAGCAGTTTGCCAAATCTATATATCGAGCTTCTGAGCACATGATGGTAGCAATGGTGGCAACAGACTAACAGCGTGCATGTTTGCGAAAGCTTTATATTGTACAATGCAAGGTCAAACACTCCAAAATTACAACAAAAAAGTCACTAACAGCGAGTATAATACTGTATAAACTGTGAAATAAAACCACCCAAATATTTGTCTACATATATTTATTCACTTCCAACAATGGGTGATATAGCAAACTTACCATCCTCCAGTCGAGCTAGGAACCAGTCCACTGGCCTGTAGACGTGGGTCTACCCACACTGCCGTCGATCCGTTGAAGACGGAAGGCCACGTCCGAAAGGTGGTCGTCTCCCCTAAACTCTCTCCGTGCAGATCGATGGTGTATTCGATTGTGACTACTGCCTTGAGGCACCGCTGAGATGACGCTGGAGAGCAACCAGCCAAAATGCCGACGAAAATAGCGGTAAAGTACCACGGCATTTTTGAAGTGCTGGAGGATTATGGTAGCTGTCATCGTAGGCAGTAAACTTAATTCAAGGATGGAATGGAGTCAAGGACGGAAAAACCTGTTTATCTCCTACCACTATGACTAATAACAACCTTGAAGGATGAGTATAAAAGAAGCTGTATTTTGCTGTTCAGTAGTGTATCGTGAGCTGTACGAGTGAAAACATTTGCAATGAATAAATTAAAAAAGGGTGTTGAACCTGTGAAGCAGCGAGTGACATACAAAAACGTAAAATTGCGATATCCAGTATTATTAAACCCAACAAGTTATCCGCAAGAAACAAATTTGTGAGCGTGGGCTTGTCCTGTGTCCTGAATCGTTTGTGCCGGCAGTGGTAATAAACGGAGCGAATAAAGGCTGGATACTGTTAGAGGAAGCTGAATGAAAAGTGTTTGTTGAAAATCAAGATGTGATAAGCAGGTATTTTACCTGTGAAGATCTACATCCAAAACCGGGAAAAAATTATTTAAAAAAAATTAAGACAAGAAAGTGATTGTGCTGCAGAAAAGAAGTCGATCCGAAGTGTATCCGAGAATGGAGTTAGTAGCAGAATTGTGGAAGCGGTTGCAGCAGCTGCAGTCCAAAGCTGAATTATTGAAGAATCAGATCTTTGAAAAATTTTATACCTGTATAATTGACGGTGTTTGGAATGTACCCGGCGACCTTAAAAGAAGCATCGAGGACGCATTGCCACCTATACAATTGGGGAATGTAAGGTGCATGTATGAAATGCTAACGTTTGCTTTGGACATCATTAGGTATGATATTGCATTCAAACAAGCGAGGGAGCAATAGGCGTTTTTGTTGTTTATGGTATTTTTTATTTGGTTAGAATATGTTAAATAAGTTTATTGTATGATGTAGTTACATCAATGTATCGAAATAAAAAAATTAAAAAGTGATAAGTCAAAACAACGTTTTTTGTTGTATTACTTGATTATATACTAGCTGCGTAGCTTCTCAAAAACCGCGAGGTAATATTCAACAATGATGGGAACCTTGAATTGAAATTCAGCAGCTAGCAGAGTATTGGAAACGACCTCTCGAAATTTTAGTCACCCTTTTTCAAAGTTTGTCCAATTAAGTCTTGAGCGCCGTACTCAGTATTGTTGATAGCTTCGGGGGTTTCTTCAGGATTGAGTGCACTTGCTATTTCCACTTTACTGAACGGAATAGTGAGTGTATTCGACTATACCATGTAGTAGAACGTAACAATTAGGTGAAAATCAGATAGCGGACTGTAGACGTAAGTCTCATTTATAATATAGACCACTTAGGTTGCCGATATCTTCAAACAGATAAACTTGAGGATGTGCAGTGGAATGTGTATGCAAATTTATAGATAGGCATTGTTGATTCCTTGGGCGTCGGACTGGATATGAAGACTGAAAGCGTAGAACTTAGACGAGCAAAAACTATAAAAAAATCAACTTTTCAAAAAAAAAGGTTACTGATAATCGGAAAGTAGACGATAATAGGATTAGAATGCAAAAAAAACACTCAAATATATCAATAAGCAACGGAGATATAAGCATTTTAATATTTGATTTTGAAACAGAACTTTTATACTAATAATCGAAAAGTAGATAATAATATGATTACAATTCAAAAAAATCCACTCAAATATCTCAATAAACAACGGAGATATCTGCAATTCAATATTTGACCTGGCAACCTAACTGTTGTACCAATAATTTGTACCACTAAGTGGAAAGTAGACGATAATAGAATTACAATGCAAAAAGAACCACTCAAATATCTCAGTAAACAACGGAGATATGAGCAATCTAAAAAAACAAAATAAAGTAAAACAATATTAAAAAATTGCAGGGGGGAGGGCGGTGGAGACGGGACCTAACCTTCACTTTTTTCTCAATGACTTTTTGAACTGCCCTTCCGTATAACCTCAAGCAGTGGTAACAACTTTTTAAAATTTTTGGATCGCTCTTTTTGGTTTCGAATTCTCCGTTCCGTTTCCTTTCCAACGCACCCACTAGTAATTTTTTGCGACACCTCTGAGCTATCGAAAATTATTTTCAAACTTTGCTCAAGGTCAAATCTTAAGATGCTCATATCTCCGTAGTTTAGGAGATATTTGAGTCGTTCTTTTTGCATTGTAATCCTATTATAGTCCATTTTCCGATTATCGGTATAAAATTTGGGCTTCAAGGTCAAATATTGAATTGGAGATATCTCCGCTGTTTTGAGATATTTTAGTGGTTCTTTTTGTATTTTAATCTTATTATCGTCTACTTTCCGATTGTTAGTACAAAAGCAGGATGTCAAAGTCATGAAAAAAGGGATATGGTAGTTAATGGACACGCACAGACTTCAGTCTAAGACGCAATGGTGCCGATGTGTAACGACCACGCAGTAATTCCTCTGCGGGAGTTGGCCGCGACGCAGTCTTGAACACATCCAAAAGGAGATCGTAGTTGGAATGTCAGGAGGCCAAAGCCTACAGTGGTGACTAGCCCTAGCAAAGTATAACTCTTGCGACAAATGGACCTAATTCTTAAATTGTACGGTATGGGAGCTATTGGAAAAGGTGCTTCGTCAGCCATAAAAGTGATCATTAAAAAGCTGGAGCGTCGAGATAAAGAAAAGGAAGCTATCTAGCTTGGTGGAGGAAAAACACAGATTTCCGACGCAGAGTAGCTATTTCAACACAACACATTCTATTTGGCCTCAACCTTGACTTCATGGTCAACAACTGTTCAAGGTTAGAGGATTTGTATTGTACTTTTTCTCCCCAGTGACATCTACGTCGTCGAGAAGTAAACATGGCGTTCCTCTAGAATGATGATTTATCGATCGGTTTCGTCCCGGGTCCCGCTGTTGCGGAAGGTGTCCTCAGCTCCGAGCATGAGTGGTGGGATGGTTCTTACGAATGACGGCCGTATCAAGATGATGGGGCTACATGCTGGTGAGGAATTTCTTCAACAGCAGAAATATGTTGCAGGCCCTCTTCGTATACGACAGAGGCCAGATTTCTCACCGAGGTGAGGACATTGGGTTCAGGATCACCCTGGAGCTGGAGAAGATCAAGATCGTCTGCAGGAGGTGTTCGAAACCTCGACGGTGGCCTGGTACAACGAGGAAGAACGCCTCGGTGATTTCGACGATACGGTGGCGTTAGGTAGTAATAAGTAATTTGTTAAGTAGTTGGCAGGATGTAATATTAATAAAATCGTATATATGCATATTAATAAAATGATGTTAGAAAATACAATAAATGTAAATCGATTTCAATAAAACGTATGCATGTTTAATTTGTGTTGCTTTTAATTTTTGAGAAGTTGCATATATCTTATAAATTAAATAAAGTAAGTGTAAATAGAATTAAACAAAGCATATTTATTGTAATGGTATGATGCTTACAGGAAAATTGAGGTTGCATTGCTAACTTTCGAATGTTAATGAAAGATTCAAATAGTCCCAAAAGTGGTAGTGTATTTATTGCAACATTAAGAGTCACTAGTAAACATTGATAATTTCATAAAATATGATTTTCAATAACAGTATTTAATTAACAGAGGTTAGTGAATGAATAGCAGAATATCGTCAGGGTTGCGATCAGCTTGTATTCAAATTTGTGCTCAATATGGCAAATGTGGCTAAGTTTATGATGACTGACAGATTAATTGTGTAACGTTACGACACGATAATGAAGTCGCTTTAGTACAAAGGTGTTTCGAAGCGTTACAGAGGTTTAAAGCAGCGTTTGTATTCACGTCGAGGTGCCAACAATCGATGACGCAGCTAAAGGGATTATAAAGTAGTGCAAAAACGCACATACATGCAAAGAGTATATAAGAAGCAACCTGAAGATTATTGAAGACTACAAGAATGTGCTAATGGCTTGTGAACGAGTGTTTATTAAGTAAAAGTAAAAAAAATGCGACCAATTGTGAGATTATAATTTCCTCAATTACATTTACAAAAACAATTATAAATTAAGATCACAGAATGTAAACTTACAGATAAACAATTGTAAATCATGTTGCTATGGCGATCTAGAGAGTCGCTTGTTAATGTTTGTTGGAAAAGCCAAACTGAAAGCTTGTGTGTAGTTTTGGCTCCTCGATTTTGATAAATTTTGTTGATAGAAGTAAATCTTTTGTGCCCAGTTTGCGTTTTATTCCGGAGTGCAGTTCCAAAGTAAATTGGACCAGGAACTTGTGCGAGGTCGTCTTTCGAGCCGAGATTCAACAAGATTGGGAGCTGCAGCTGAAACCTATCTAGGAAGCAAATACAAACTCGGCGTCTTTTCACTAAGACCGGAAGCGGGGTCAGCGTTCCTTGGAGAGAAAAAAACAAATGCTAGTTGGCGTCTTTTTGCACTTGAAAAACAAATTTCAGGTTAGCCAAATTACTTGATTATTAGAAAAACATTGTTATAATTTACCTGAGGCGAACTGATTGATTGTTGGTTAATTTGTGTTCAAAATACGCTGAATTCTGTGTTTCGAACAGCTTTGTTTAGAATTAATATTTTGAGGTTAGCTGTCATTCGGTAGAATGTAGCATTTGCCATACAATGGTTAAATTTATCAACAGTGTAACAACCGAATCCTGCAGATACGAGTCTCAAATTGGTAACCGGAGCATAAGTTTCAATAAGTTGCAAATGAATGAAATATAGAAAGACCAAGGTACTTTTACTATACACATACTTAAATAATCATATTTTTAATTAGCCACAGAGCTGTGTTGTAATGTTAGTTGTGTGGGTAATCAAATTTTATTTATTTAACTATTAATTACAAAAATACTAATATAGAAAGCACTGTAAATAAAGGCTGATCAACATAGTGTAGCATTACATAGTGCATACTACCTAAATATCTTATAAAAGGACTTTTAATATCATTTTATATTGGTTAGGCTACACAACAAGCACTAAGGAAGTTGTGAAGGTACTACTTATATTTTAAAAGAATAAGATATCCAACTCTCTCAAAAACAAAAGGGGAAAATTCAGACTTATTTACAAAACAAATTGTGGTTTGTTAATCCTGGGTGGTGTTTCCTTCCAAAAGGAGGTGATACAGATATTTCACCACGCTTTTCTGTAAGATTAAACATTAATATCAACTCATATATTCTAGAATTATATATTGTTATGATACACTATATTCTTTGATCATTTAAAAATGAATACTAAAGAAACAGTTTAGTCAAATAAATTTGGAAGTCAGATATAAGCAAATTAATGGATCTAAATACATGTTAAAGTATAATGAAATTAACTTTCTTATTATTGGTTAGTCAAATAATAGCATAATGATTGATTACTCAAACTTAATCTGTAATAAGAAAATTCTGAATAGGAATAAATACCAAGGTTACTACTAAAATGTATCTGTTATGATAATTAAAATAAAATATCTGTTTTGATTATATAAAAAAATGTATATAGGAGGCAGCAAGAATCGTGTCTAGTAGTAATAATTTGTAATTTGTTTAATTAGTTACTAAAAAAACAACTCAAAAATGTATACATAATTTGATATGGGTGTGATTTTCGAATAAAGAAACATTAATAAATGTTGTATAATTTGTAAATGTTATGGTTGGTACAAATTATATGGGTTAAAAAGCAAAATCTTCGAGGTGGAAACATAAAATAAAATATTAAAAACAAGAAATAAAGGGACAAGTTTTAGAGTGAGGATATTATTGATACTACATTGGAAATAGAATACAAGCCACAAACAAGAGGTTAGTACGTGCAGCGAATTGTTTTTGGGAAACCTGTGGGTATCATTGAAGACGTAGGACCATCTAAAAAAGAGACAAATTCATATTTGGAACAAGATTTATGCTGACACTTACCAGAGAGGGATCGGAGTCGCAGTAATCCAGTACAGGAGCTAGGAGACTTGAAGTTGACAGCAGCAGGGGACAACGACAGGAATCCAGTATAGGATGTGATGCAGTTTGGATAAGGACCCAGCAGGTGTTTGAGTGCAGTCGGAGTGAAGATCCAGTTTGGAAGGATTTTGGCAGTATTAACAAGCAAAGTGTTAAATCAGGTTTGTGTTTTAAAAGGTTAAATGAAACATTTATAAAGCTATAACTAGTAAGAAGGTATAAAAATATAATTGAATTTCATACTTACATAAGAGATTGGTAAAAGAATTGCATATTAGATCTTATTGAAAAAACCTTGATATTCGTTCTGGAATTTGATTAATTTGACGTTAGGTGTCAATTTTTTTAAAAGTCAATGAACTGGCAATTAAACAAAGAGAATTTGACAAGTCAATCATTGGGTTACTAGATATTGCGAACCACCTGAGAGAGTTTCATTAATAATATTGTAAAATACGGATTTGAATTGAAAGTTAAAAATAAAGGGCAAAATAGTAATACGATAATTTAAATAAATTTATCAGCTAGCATAACATAGCAATATATTATAGGTGGATAACCTCAACAGGCTCATTACCAATATAAGATGCAGCTGAGTTAAAGCTGGTACCTACTAAGTTGTTAATCAGAGTCCTGTATAGAGATTTCTATAATTTAGTCGTTGGTCTTGGTTGGGATCAGTAACCTTAATTGGAGCTGTTGGAAATGCTGGGAAATATCTCTTAATTGTAATCCAGTAACAATTGTAAATAGAAATAATTAAAAATGCTTGTCGCCCAACCTTTGTTTGTTTACTCTAACTATAACCCTATATGAGAAGGTGAAGTAAAATAAAATCCCACATTTCTTTATACCCAAGTGCAAACCGGATTAAAGCTAGCTGGAGTAATGTGAATCATTTAAAGGTAAGTTATCTCACAGATAATTAGCTATTAATTGGCACAATAGTATGTGTAATTTGGGTTGCTTTTAATTCTTTGAGGGGGGTGATGCAAAGTAAAACTTATACTGAGGGCATTTCAAAAAAAACCGCGTACAAATAGCACAACCCAAAAGTTTATAACTTCGATTTCATTAGAGTATACTGTGACACTAGGTATGAAAGAGGCTCTAAGTTTAACGTGTCTTGAATCCGAAGGTGAAGTCTGCATTCCGAACGTCCTTTAGGCGGTTCGCGGTTTTAACCGTTTGGGAATGCCAAGGTTAGCTACGCCAACACCAGTACTCATTCAAAACGTCTGGCCCGTGGATCGCGGTATCTCTGCTTTTAACCATCTGGAAATGTCAAGCCCAATGTAAATTGCACCCAGTATGCATACCGAAAGTCTGTGAAGTAGATCGTTGTACTGCGGGCTTTAACCGTGTGAGATTTTTAAAACTAAGGTAAACTGCAGCGTGGGTATTACCAAAGCCACTGTTGTACCTCACCATGCAGTTTACAGTCAGTGGTACCCACTTTGTATTAATACAAGTATCGAAGCCTGGCGCTCATTCTCTTAGGTGCTTTCGATCTCGATGGTGGGTACGAGTGTTGTTACGTATGGTGCCTGCGGAGGTGTTGTGTTGTCGAGGAAAAAAGTTAAGTTTCCCAAGCTTAGCTTGAAGAAAAGTGAACAGGGTAATGTCGAACTTTGCGTCTGCACGGAACCAAGCGGCTCATCCCCCAGTTCCCAGTTTTAGATTACGTAGTTGTGGTACCTCCGCACCCTAAGTACGAAACCATTTCTGAGGCCAGCTGCAGTCAGAGCAGCAGCAAAATTTTAAGAAACGCCTTTACGACGAGGCTAAAAGAAAAAACTCGGCAAATTTTGATTTGGCAAAATACTTTGAGCAAATTGGCATGAATGTGGGGACTGCGAAACAAATGGAGGAAATTCGGGTTTATGTGGAAAATGTTTCCACATTTGATAGTCAGGCAGTTATGGACGTGTCTACTCCAAGTTTTCAGCAAGGCTTTAATTTAAATTTAAAATTCAAAAATAAGCAATTGCAATCACAGCCCCAACATACATCGCAAACAAACATGTTTTCGCAATCGATCGATTGTGGCGATAATAATTTTGAAAAAAGGCTTCCGGTGATGGTGCGGGGCAAGAATTTGCAGCTCTAGTATACGAACTGGGTATCGAGGTAGACTCCGGCTCAAGTCGACCGACCAGTCGTAGTTCGAAACGGCCAACAACGCAACCTCCGGAAGACGTGACCGCCGCGCCGCGCCTTCCGTAGTCAGACAGACCTCTCCGGTTGCGGACGGTGCAGCTGTCGCGCTCGGACAACATGCTGCCCCTGTTGTGTGGTTGGCCACTGGTAGTGAAGTAGTCGATACTGCAGTGTCGACTATGTCCACCAGTGAGAAAGACATGTTCGGCAAGTCGCAAACGTGCCGTTTGCGACTACAAGACTTCCCGCGCCGCCTTGTTTGCCAGATGCTCTGACATCGAAGCCAACGAACATTACACCAGTTTAATGGAAACGCGAGCTGCTAATATCCAAGAAGCACAGCGCAAAGTACAAGACGACGACTCCTTCAATTTAACCCAAACCGCCGGCGGTCACAGCCAAACGATTCTAAACAAGATACTAACGCTGGAACTAGAGAGGCAAAATCTGTCGCAAGATTTGACACAGGTTATTGAAAAGATTGCTGCCAAGAGTCAGCACATTCGGCAAACTGTAGAGTTGTAGATAGTAGATGGTAGTTTAACATGTCATACACCCCTAACACAGAAACAGCCCTAGTTCCCTATCCTCGCCAGGGTGTCAAAAGCGAAGCCTCCGCCTAGTAGCCTTTGGATATTCCGCTAGAAGTTTCATTGTTATTTGAATTGTTTAGTGTTTGTCAGTTATCAGTTTTTGAATACCAACCTTCGAGCTGGGTAGCTAATAGCGTAGTTACTATAATTGACGATTGTGTCTCCAAAAGCTGGACCAGCCATCGACGAGTGGTAAGTGAAATTGTGCGACGCTATGGAGGTTTCGGTGGCGGATAGTGAGGGACCATCGACGAGTAAAAATTCCAAAACCTAATGACTCCAGTGGTAGTGAGTGTACCTATTGCGTTGTTTACAGTTTGTTAACCGTATCTGTGGTTTTACAGAATAGTTTTCCAGGACACGATACTGCGACGTATGTGACGAAAACGTTCCTCGAACTTGCTTCGTTGGACACCTGAGGAGCAATCGTCACACGAGGCGGTGTGCTGTCGTCCACCTAAGAAAAGAAGTGATGGCTCTTCAGAGCGCCTTCAAGTCCCGTGTTGCTAGCTACAGGGTGTCCACGAAAAATTATCATATAAGTGTTGTAGAATATATGGCCGAATTGAAAGACACTATTATAGCTCTGATAGAAAGGTAACTGGCCAAATTAAAAGGTGTCAAATTCATTTGCAAACTTTTCGGGTATTTTATTTTGGAGACTCAAGATGTGCAAGACGTCAAAAGTTTTAATACGGCCAACGAGGTGGCCACTCGCGGTACAGACTTGGGCCATTTATATGATAATTTAACTGTAATATCGGATGAGAAGTAACCCATTGGTTTCTTTTTGAACATCAATTTGTAAAATCTAGGAGTGACTTTGTATACTGGTTTATTGCCGTAATTTGTAATAACCATGTCCTGTCCCTCAAAAGTAAGCCGTTTATTCCCAATTAAAAACTGATGCGTGTCTATGTCCCATTGAACTCCATAGTGGAGTTCGTAGAGATCGTATTTGTTCTCTGTGTCTCGTATCATTCTTTCAATATATGTTCGCGCTAACCCTTGAAACTGTTCCAGGTATTCTCCTAGAACTTCCGGTTCCATCATTTGTCGCACGGTTTTCCTAGCTTCTGCTACTAAACTTTCAATTCCCTCCTCCTCTTGAGCTTGCAGCTGTTTTTCCTCATCTGTTCGATACTCATACAATACTTCTCTGTCTAAAATTCTAGGTGTGGATGTTGCCAACACCGACGTAGACGGTCCTGGAATGGCAATGTCTGGAGTCGACGTTCTTCCGGGAGTATTGCCATTTTTCGGACGGGGTAGAGCAGACGGTGTTGACACTCGACCACAGGTCCTTCCACACCTTCTTGCTCTATTGTTTGACCACCTTCTTGTTTGATGGTTGTTAGCAATTCGGTGAGTGGTTGGGAAATTCGATTAAGTTGTTCAGCAAGAGCCGTCCGCCATTCGTCTATATCTGCTTTTAAAGTTTCATATTTCCACATGACAGCCTTTCTAGTATAAAATAAACAAAAATAAAAAGCCATGAAAACGGTACCTTAGTTTAAAAACGAAAGAAACGTATGAAAATTATAAAAATCTGACAATAAAGGCCAACAATGTGGTGCTACAAAACAAAACAGAGTCTTGGGAAGAATTTGGCAGACAGAAAAAATAGACGAGAAAATCGGGAGCTACTTTACAAAGTGTTGAAAGAAATAAAAAACAACAGCCGCTGGCACAAATCTGAAAAGTTCTCCCAGAAGAATGTGAAATCATGACACTTTGGGAAGAAAACATTAAAAAAATACTGAAAACAGAGGCATAAAAGGAATCCGATGACTGGACGACAAAAGCAAACAACACATAAATGACAAGGTTAAGCGAAGAAGAAGAGATTGCAGAAAAGGAACAAAACATAAGTAAATAAAAAAATGTGATTGGCTCTTGTTCATAGTCGTTAGCTTTAGCTGTCTCATAAACTTCTTCAAAATCTCTTTTTGATAACTGAGGCCATAGTTTGGTAAACGTCATTAACTCTTTTTGGCTGGAGTAATTTCATAAACTCTGTTCAAGGGGTATATCGGCATACATTGACTAATTTCAGAAAATCTACGAGGATCGAAGCAATCTAAGATAATAAGATGATCCATGATCCTCAAATCTGCTTTCTATGCTGGCTATAATTTGGTCCATTCTGACATTAAATGTGGTTCAACAAAATGATCTTTATCGTACCTATTTGTCCATGCTTAGCTATCCCACCTGGTATTAATTTAACAGTCCTTGTTCTCTTTTTTAGTAAGGTGGTGTCCAAAAACCTATCCGAATTAAAATTTTCTAGTTGATGATCAATAACCGCAAAAAAGGAGGAGGATTGTAACACTCGTTTAAAATGTCGCTGTACTTGGTTAAGTTAACACTCCTCACTATCTCTATGCATTATCAAATCTTTTCTAACAATGCGTTCATTGGCAGTAAGGATAAATTCTTCGCTTTCCTCAGTTAAACCAATTAGTGCTGGAGTCCCACAAGGCTATACAGGGTGTTTCATAATATATGCGCAGAACTTCAGGATGTGATAGCTCGTCCAAAAATTTGAAAAAAGTTTCTATTAACTTACCCTCTAAAATGCACAATTTGCGAGATACAGGGTGTTGAAATTGAAAAAAAATTTCGTTTTTTGCGAATATCTCCGGAACCGTTTATCGTACAGAAAACAGCTTTTGTAAGCATTTTCTACTCATAATAAGCTATGTTTTGTGCGAGAATTTTTTTTTAAAGTTATAATTGGTGAAGATTTTGAAGGGGTAGTGAGTGTTTTTCTCCCCAACTTCTACGCCACTGGAAAAAGTACGGTTTTGAGAAGACCATTTGAACCGCCAATGTTTTCTACACAAAAAAGGTACTCTTGGTCATAAACGAACAGATTAAACGGTGCAGATTATCGACAATTTCTAGAAGATGTACTGCCGGAACTGCTGGAAGATGTACCGCTTCAAGTAAGACAAAACGTGTACTTTATGCATGATGGAGCTCCGGCCCACTTTAGTTTGGTTGCTCGCCAATACCAAGACCGTTGGATCGGTCGAGGAGGTCAGCACCCTTGGCCCCCGTGATCTCCCGAACTTGTTTAGATTTTTTCTTTTGGGGCCATCTCAAAACCCTAGTCTACGCTACTCCGGTTGAAAATGTTGACCAATTAAGAGAACGCATTGTTGCATCTTGCGACATAATTTGGAACACTCCGGGAATTTTCCTGCGTGTTAGACAGTCAATGCGTCGAAGAATTGCTGCGTGCATTGAAGCTAACGGAGGACATTTCCAACATTTAATTTAACTGTGTATGATTTGTTATTTTTTTTTTTAATTTTGCAATTATGAAGTTAACGTTTGGTTTTGTTACTTGTTCTAACGTTTAAATAAATTTTGTTTAATTAGTAAAAAAAAATATTTAAAAAAATTGACCATGTTTTTCAACATAAAAGTTGATTTTTCTCGAAAACGGTCAACTTTAGAGCTTATGACCAAGAGTACATCTTTTGTGTAGAAAACATTGGTGGTTCAAATGGGCGTCTCAAAACCGTATTTTTTCCAGTGGCGTAGAAGTTGGGGAGAAAAACACTCACTACCCCTTCAAAATCTTCACCAACTATGACTTAAAAAAAAAATTCTCGCACAAAACATAGCTTATTATGAGTAGAAAATGCTTACAAAAGCTGTTTTCTCTACGATAAACGGTTCCGGAGATATTCGCATAAAACCAATTTTTTTTTCAATTTCAACACCCTGTATCTCGAAAATTGTGCATTTTAGAGTAAGTTAATAGAAACTTTTTTTCAAATTTTTAGACGAGCTATCACATCCTGAAGTCCTGCGCATATATTATGAAACACCCTGTATATTAGACCCTACACTGTTCAATATATTCGTTCACGATCTACCAGAGCCAACCAACTCAACTGTAGCCATGTACTCTGACGACACAGTGCTACTGTCTCAAGACTGTGATATACTTACGGCAAGACAAAGGTAGGAAGACAATACCAACATAATAATTTCTTGGTTCAACAAATGGTGCATCAACCTCAATGCTAGTATATGCGGGGGTAAGATTTTTACTCTTCGTAGGCCAGTAACACCTCCACACATCGTCATAGAACACCAAGATATAGATTCGAATCCCAGAGACGGCGCCATCAAATACTTGGTGGTTTACCTCGAAAAGAAACTTACGTGAGCATTCCATGCCAACAAGAAGTTTAACCAAGGTTACACAAGACTTGCTATGATGTACCCAAAAATTAATCGAAAATCTTCACTTAAGCAAGAATGTGAAATATTGATTTATCAATCTATTCTTAGAGCAATTATTACCAAACTTCAGCGGTTTCAAAATAAAGTACTGCGCATAGCTTTTAATGCTCACTGATTCATACGGAATTCACAAATACACCGAGAAGCAGCTATACCAACCATCGAAACTTTTATCAACAATACAACTAAAACGTATTTCGGTAACATAGCAGAGTGCTCAAGGGCAAGAATTTACACTACTGGAGTTAGGCGTATTCCCACTAGACTTAACGAAAACTACCACAGGATATGTATTTGTCATCAAGTGAAAGTGAATAATTTACGAAAATAAGTGGAAACAAAATTAACGAAAAGCGATAGTGAGGCTTAAGCCATTAGTCAGCATCTGATAAACATAGTACCTCGCCAAATAGCCATGTATAACGAGAATACGCTGATCTAGCTTCAACTCATTTTAAAAAAAATGACTGCTCATATTGGCAGTACTGTCAAAATGCATCAGCTATGCAGTGTTCAAGAAAAATTCTATTAGTTGCTATAACATCCTTCTGTGTATCAGTGTAGTAAAAACCCCCCAGATGTAAAAATTGAGTGTATTAGACCTATAACATGTTCTTCAACTTCACTAGAAAAAATGTATATTACAAATATTGAGCACTGATCATGAGATGTAATATCCATAGTCGTGTCTCTCCTCCTCAGTTATCAATTTTCTTGATTGGCTTAACTCCACACTATCTGCTTCCATTGTCTTCTATTTTCGGGGTTACATGTCCTTTATGATCTGAGATGTAGATTACAATGTCGCCATTCTCGTGCAGTTCGTCCATCGACTGCTCCCTCTACAATAGTCTAAAGGATCTTCTCGCGTCTTAGGATATGTGTCTGTTCTTTTTTTGTTGTTTATAAATTTTCCGTTCTCCTGTGGTCTTTCTCTTATCTCTACGTTAGTAATCCTGTCTACTCACCGCACCCGTAGCTTCAATTTTCTTCCTTTCACTAGTGGCGATCGTCTACGACTCGCATCCGCAAAGTGCTATATTCCACGCAAATGTTTCTATCAGCTGTTTTTTCGTATTTAGTGAGATTTTATTTGAAGTTAGTATTTTATTTTTGGGAAAAATCACATTGGCTTGCAATCTTCGTATGATTCTGTCTTGCATCATCCGTCTTTTGTTACCGTGCTTACTAGGTAGCGAAATTCTTCTATTTCCTTTATTATATGTCCGTTTAGTCTAATGTGTCTACGCCGTTGCCCATTTCTACCACATACAGCCATGTCCATAGTTACAGAATATATTTTGCCTCAAGAATTGCTTGTAAAATAATCCTTAAAATGTCTTTGCTAATGTCTAGAATGATACTGGTAGTAATATGGTTTCTTAAGAGAGTTATTAGGCTGTCAGGGCATTTTTATATTTTACCGATATGCGACTTGCTAGAGTATTTTTGGTACAAAGATTACGATTTCACTTGTATATAGGTTTCTTTTCAGTTATATTTTCTCGTATAGTACTTTAGCTAATTGCATCTAAAATTCTAAATATTTGACACGCACGTAACTTTCTCTAGTAGGTCCGCTCTGGTCTCTAGTCGTCTTAGTTTCAGCTGCATTTTGTTGCGCCCTGTTTAGAAGCGCTTGGTTACATCGATTTCAAAACACGGTCCATGGGAACGAGCGAGATATTTTTCTTAAAAAATGTAACTTCCATCGCATTCTTCCGTCGAGTCGAGTTAACGACGGGCTCCTGCTTGCTCGTCATTGACTACAGCTGCACGTCGCAAGACAGCGCTTCTGGCCCAAAAACTTGACTTCGGTTTTTGGTAGGCAGTTGATTTCCGGCTGGGGTTTCAGGCGCTTGTTCGTGAGCGTGGCGTCGGTGCCGTCCGCGCCTTAGTGCGTGGGTGGTTCTTTGTGTTTGTGCTGTTACCGCCTGGTTTCGCTTTTTATGTTGAGACTTCACGGACCGCTAAGGCGATAAGTGGTGTTCGTTTTTGGAGTGAGCGTGTGTGCCCTGGTTTGTTCGTATGACCGCCAGCTTTGCAAAATTCCGTTGGGCCGTAAGGGGTCTTTTTCCAGTTAGCTGCTGGGATCCAAACTGCAAAGCTGATCAATCCTTCGGTCTCGCCAGCTTTCCGTAAAGATATCCCGAGAGGGATTAAACCAGACCCTGCCAATTTGGGGGAATCTTCTTTAAGGACGCACGACATCTTTAAGGTCGCTTATTAAACTAATTCATTCGACTGTACATGCATAATTTATGCGTTAATTTATTGATTCATTGCCGCATCGCCGAGGCAGCTTATTAAACTAATTCATTCAATTGCACATGCATAATTTATGCGTTCATTTATTAATTCATTGCCGCATTGCCGAGGCCGCTTATTAAACTAATTTATTCAACTGTACATGCATAATTTATGCGTTTATTTATTGATTTATTGCCGCATCGCCGAGCCCGCTTATTAAACTAATTCATTCAATTGCGCATGCATAATTTATGCGTTTATTTATTGATTCATTGCCGTATTGCCGAGGTCGATTATTAAATACCAATTAATTTAGCAGCGTGCTAGCTAGGTAGTATAGTCGATTAGAATTAAGGCGTCCCCCAGCTGGGCTATATGGTTAGTCAATGTATTACTGTGTTTACTTTTGTGTATAATTGATTTGCATGTGTGAGACCAATAGAACGGTATATTGAACGAGGTCTTATGATTGCCGATAAGTCTGTGCATGCCTACTTTTAGGTTACTGTGTAAAGATAAATATACGGCATAGCTTGAGTGTTGAAGCGTCGCAGGTAGGTTAGACGCTCGTCGCTGCAACGAGAAGGTTATGAGGCGGCTACTATTTTCCATTCCCGTTGAGTTTCAGATTTCGCCAAGGTAATAAGTTGGAAGGTAGGTTCATTTGATTTTCCGGTTTCACTCTGGGTATATTTTTGCATTTTCGTTTATGTCTATGTAACCGGGTGGCGCCCTATTTAATTTTATTGTTTTTTTACCGCCTCTTTAGGCCGTTGCTCGTAGGTAATTTTGTGTGGGACTTTCCCTCGCTCCACTGATGTCTAGTCAACATATCTTGTTGCGGGCTGGGCAGCGGCCCTAGGTGAGTCATTGTCCCGATTGTGAGAAATATCGTCCGCGCTGGCCGTTTAGCTTTTACGTAATTTTTGTATAAACGAGCGCGGTGTCGTAAAACCCGTTTTAGGTCGTAACAAAGCTTCCTTTTCCTCTTCTGTCATAATGTTTAACAGCCACAGCCAGTTTGCATGTGTAATTTTGTTCATTATCATCGATACATGTTTATTCACGATAACGTAAAATTTCGACAACAATAAAATTCTTTTAAAGGGATTTCCATGACTCTTTGAATTATTAGTTAAATCATGCAGCTTCACCTCTAAAATCTCAAAAGGCAAGCATCTGTTTGATAATTCTGGTCATAGCAGGCCGTCTATCTATGGCCTCTTGACGACGCTTCTTATACAAATCTCGGTTTATCAGTTTTTCAGATTTTCCTCACATAAAGCTTTTTACAGAATCACAATGATTCTGCAAATTTTTGTGTTCAGTAATTCTTTGGTAAATATGTCTCCATTCTTTAAATCCATGTACAAATGGAGATTTAAAATTACTGCCATAAGTATATAATACACATTGCACAATAAAGAGATTGATCATCGTCTTTGAAGCTAAGCCATTTTTTATTGGAATCGTTGTTTCTAAAATAGGCTTTATTGTAATTGAAAGGCAGTTCTTTTTCTGAATTCAGCATGTTTGGTTTCAAGGGATGTTGTGCAAGAAAATATTGGAATACTGGAATTTGGTTTAGAAAAACTTATCATTATTATTGCAGATGCAGGGTCCAATATGTCCTCATCACTTTATGTACTTACTGAAGATGAGCTCAATGAAAAACCTTGGGGATGTATTTGTTCAGTATTTTGCAATATGCACATCATTACAAATTAGCATGCAAGAAAGGACTATAGCTTGTAGATGAAACTTACCTAAATTTGCAGACACAGCCTGAACATAATCTTCTTCGTTGCTAGCTTGAGTTTGACTATGACTAACGACACGGAGGTTGATGAAGACTGCTTTTGTTGATCGGAATCGTTGGTTTAGTTTATAATGTCGGCGGCTTGACAAAAAATTGAGTCAACTTTGGCAACTCCGTTCCATATTCAATTTTGTTTTTCATTGCTGTTTCTCATGACCTGAAGGTCCTGGTTGGCCTGGTTTTGCGTGACGTATCATGTTAAATGTATATATTACCCTCCTAGACAAAATTAAAGAATCACAATTAAATTCAAAATAATTTGAGAAAACCGTAACCCGTTCTAATAAAATTAACAAATGTCCTCATCTTGTTTTGAAGCTACCATTGCCTCGTCTTGTACCACATAGTTTTGTGTTCAAAGCACCAACCACCTCTCGAAGAATATTCTTCGTGACGGAGAATAGTTAGCTATTTGTGATACCTCCACGGTAGTCGCATGCATGACTTCTAATCCTATTTTAGATAAAGAATATAAAAAAATCAGTAATGTTCTGAAATTTCTGTAGTGAAAGCTACAATTTACGCAAAATTTTAACAATTGGCAATTGTCGTTATATTTGCTTCCAAGGAAAACGTCCATTTTTATGGCGAATTTTTCATGACATAGTAACTAAATAACATAGAAAACATTATAAAATTACATTTGTAAACTTCATTAAATTTTATCATGTTTTCGTAAAGTTATTTCAAATTTTATTGGTGGTCCCTTAATTTTGTCTAGAAATGTATCATGTTGTTTTATTGCTGAAAACAGTCTCCTAAGCACCAACCCCGTCCTGTACTGCGTGTACTACACGTGTTATAATTTTCTACATCTCAATTAACTATTCGTAGCCTACACTTCATCGCTTCTTGTGATCTGGATTATTATGCCTGCAACTTAACAACTATTAATTAATATATTATCAATAATACCAGACCTAATGATAAGTCAGTCCCATCTAAAAAAACTGATGCGAAAATTAATGTGAGGACTCTATAATTTAAAATTTCAAGCGTAGTGGGGGTATCACTTCAGCAGCCAATGGAATATCCTGATTTTCTGTATGTACTATAGTCCAGAGGCATTTCTAATCCTAATACGCGGACAGATCAGTGTGCTGTGAACTTTTGGCAAGTTCTAACGTCTTGAAATCGCTTGGGAATCACTATCACATAACTAGTGCAATAAAATTAAAATGGTAAATGCAGATAAATTTTGTTTGGATTCCTTGCTGTTTTACAACTTTTTTCGATTGCTTTGTTTCAGATGTTTCACAAAAAAGAACAGAAGCGTACTTTACGCTTTGTAATAACACGTTGAGAATAAGTCTGGTCTTCAGTCTGATGGCGATATTCGTTAGACGGCGAGTTGGAGATTATTGAAGAAATCAGAATTGGCGATTTAGCAGGCAGACGAAGAGGACGATGAAGATACCGATGGAGACGATGGTTGCAGATGAAAAGCGAAAATGTACCCCCTGTACCATTGAAACGGTTGCATATCATGAAAAGATGTGACCTTCTATCCCAGAACAAAGGATAGAAATACTTTTTATGCCTGTAAAAAGTGCAGCAAGGCTATTTGTATGGAACAACATTCTCCATGTTCAAATTGTTCTGAATTTAAAACTTCATAACAGCTTTGTTTTTCAATATTTTATAGTTTTTTTCTGTATTTTGTTTCCAGGGTATACAAACACCCCCATGCAATTCTTATGAATTTTTTGCACCACACGGTTGAAGGATGACTTTGTTATTTTTTCTTCCCATTAGAAGAAAAACATAGACGAACAGTATCGTTACTTTAATAGTCTGAAAAGTTAAAAGCTGCCAATATTTTTCTGGAAGAGCCAACTACGAATATTTGATCCCTGAAAACGCTTTATTTCCCAAAAGTTTCCCAAAAAGCAGCAAGGAATTATTCAAAAAACTGGGTTTAGAGTAATTATTAACAACTTTGTGAGGCTGCAGTGATAAATGTGTTTTCTATTCAGCATAGGGCCTGGGCAGTGGGCATTATTTTAGTCCACAGCTGTATACGTGCAACAAGGGTGAGATCTTTAATGGTATTTCCAAAATAAATTCCAGGCTCTGTAAAATTTAAAAGTTACATTACAGCAGAGTGAAAAGACAATTATTATTGTAATTACCTATACAGTTCTAAAAAAATTGCTTTTCGAACAAGCTGTGATAACAACCAAAATTTGGTAGAGGAGTTTCTCTAATAAATTTTCTGTATGTATCAATTGGTATCAATATAATGGAATTTCATTCATTCTTTTCTTGAATTTCAGATGAATTAATTGTATGAGAACTACCATATACACTGCCAGACACTGATTCTCTTTTCCATAGTCACTCTTGGCCAACGATGGAAAGGCGCCCGCTGATATGTATGGAGTATGACTTGGATTTGATCTTATACAGTATAGGGTTTAATAGAGGTAACAGAAATTGTATTACCATCTTATAATACTGCTTGTCCTATTACTTAATTATCTTTTTGTCTATGCATATTGTCAAAAACTCCAATTCACCTTGTTCATTTTCAAAATATTATATTCGGCAGAAGTGGTTTTGAAATTTTAGATTAGCTTAAAGCAAATTTGACAAACACATACTAGTTTGTATTCAAAATTATTGAAATTCAAGACATTATTTTTGTAAAATTGACCGAATGCTTTAACACCAGTCGAAGTAGTTTGATATTAAACACTAGAAGCTTACAAAATTATAAAAATTTAAAATAATAAGCTAATTTTTTTTTAGCAAAATGCCACAGAATAACAATCACTTTTTTCCACCATGTTTGGTACACCCTGTATATATTTTCATGGCGAATCTTTACTGTTTAACTATTTGTTCTTTAGAGGAATTAATTTTCTTATGAATAAAAGCGATGAGTGGTTGCACAATTGCTTGTAGATTTAAACTTTCTCATACTGAAAATACAAAAAAACTTGATTCACAGTCCTGACCCTAGTTACATCCCAACTTTTAATTTTAATTTTGATGTATCCTCTGATCTCCTTGCAGAAACTTACACTTATTTTAGGTTTGTACCACGTGAATCCAAACAAGGGTTTTTATAAGATTAAGATCGCCGCTGAAGGACCCATACAAACCCATCCATGGTTTAGTCCACATCCTAATTGTCCAGCTTCCTCTCAGTTGAAATTCAACTTTAACTTCAACAAATTATCGATTCTTGTGAAACTAGGAGTGATACTTTTTTTCGAAAATGAAAAAATAAGTAGTGATACGCAAAATTGGTTCTTTCAGAATAATTCGAAGTCACTAGTAAACATTTAACATTGAAATCCATTTTTCACATTGCTGCTGAATATATTATTTGTTGTTCAGTATCTCTATTAAAACTTGTAGAAATAGGCTTTAATAAATCTAAGTTTAATTCTTTGATTGATAAAAAAATCTGATCTTTATGTAACCACACGTAATGAATGACATGTACAGACGCATCTCATAGACTTCCAAGAATGAAGTGTCGATGATAAGCCTATCAGCTGCTACTTATTTTCTGTTTAAGAATGGTTCGTCTGGAGTGAACATATTTTGCAACTCATCTTTATTTGTACACAAATACTGGAAAGTCAAAATCACTTAAGTAATCCAGCTTACTATCCTCAATTTGTTGCAGCAGGTAAAGGTGTGAACAGATGAGGGAAAAATAAAACATTTCTCAAGTATTTCTCAAATTTTATTACCTTTAGACTACTATAATCACAGACAAACCTACACGTATAAAAATATAAATATCTCCTTTTATCTCTAAAATTACAAATATATTATAAAGTTTACATAAATTGAGATTTGTGCAGTCATTCCAATTGATTAGAAAATAATAAAACATTATCACTGCTACTATCAACCTAAGTCGAAAACAGCTACATTTGCTAAGAGAACATAACACTACATGTACATGTGACGCAAAAACAATTTAGAATCACACTTAGGTCAAACAATCACCAAACCATATCACAATCAAATGTATTGTCTTGACTACACATTCAACAGCTCCGTGGATCGGCTGACTCCTTGGCCTAAGCTTTTACATAGTGAGGACAAAGAGAAAGCACAAATTTCATAAATGCAAGAAACGTTGCGTGTAACATAACTGATTCAGTCAAAAGTTTAAAAATAATAATCTTGTATTAAGGTCTGAAGTTGTAGGTAGACCACACTGAGATTTATAACAAGCATCATGCTGCAGATCTCTTAGGATTTGATGAATATTTAAAACTGTGTATGGTAATTATATTATTGGATAATGCAGATAAAGCTGACATCTTGGCACTTCAATGTATGGTGGAATTTACTTGGATCATCGATTAACTTTTTAGAAAGTTAATTGTGATCTATTTAGTAGTGGACTACACGCACGTAAAACGTGGTGGATTATCACTTCTGTAAGAAGTACTGATCTGCTCTTTTACATAGAGCTTTTCACTGATGCATCGTCTAGTCAAATAATTCGTCACTGGTTAGTAAAATATAATCTCAGTACTAGATTAACAAACTAAGTCTCATTTGGTATCAAAATACAAAATATATGTATAATCCCCTTTGTTTTAACATATACAAGGTCAAAACAAGCAATACATGACAGAATTTAAATATTGAGGCAACGCAAAGTTTTCCCGGGGACTCTTGTGGTGAATTGGAAGGAATCCACTCGTTCTTCTGCATCTTCGGCCGCAACTGGAGGCAGTGATCCACGTCTCACAAACGTGATGATGTTGGATTCCTCGCCCATAAGCGTTTTAAGGCACATTTTCCTATCTTTGATCTTCATTTTGACTAATTGTTCTAGATTGAATAGATGGTCGTCATTTTCACCCGGGAAGTGGTGATGCATGAAATTTGCTAGTCTCAGGAGATATTCCACATTATGACCGCTTGGTCCGCTGCAATCCGCGATCTGATCGGCAATGTCCAGCAAAGGGGCATCACCTAACCAGAGGGAATTGTTGGAAGTAGCAATGTACAGCACCGCCATGAAAGGTACTCCACTCGATCGAGGATAAAATGTTGTAAATTCTGCTATGTAACCCCCTAGTTTACATTCACGCTGCATCAGGTAAGTCAGTGCAGCGTCGCCGGTTATCTGGAAAGCTACACCATGGACCACGCTCTGAAACAAAAAAAAAAGAACATTAGGTCTAATGGTAACCACAGACTATGTGACTACGTTGCTACGAATATATGGGTTGGAAACAAAATGATAATAATAGTAATAGATGTTAATAACTAGCTCTGTGCAGTTACAATAATCGAATCATGCTGCAATATTCTTTTATTGAAGTGTATATTCGATTACAGGGATTGCTTCTCTGTATATCAAAAATAAGCTTGTTTGGTATATAGTTATTGATTGATTCCATATACATATATACCATATACTAGATACAACTGTATTTTCTTCCTGCGGTATTGCTCTAAATAGAATTCCTCACACCACTCTGTTAATTGAATTTCTCTAGTTAATAACCGGTACAGACACCGGCACCCTTTTAAGCAAATATTAGGGGAGATATTTTATACACTTTATAAACGTCTTCACGCATGTAGCCAAGGCCGGGGCGTCTGAACGAGGAATAGCGAATATAAATTAACAGGTCCCCGTAGAGTTCAAATCAATTGAGAGGACTTCAAACCGATGTTGCATTAAATTCGCTCATTATACCGCCGATCTAAGGTATTTGGTGCTCCTTGAGTCTATTAATAAACGAACCTACTTCTGACAGATATCTAAGTGTAATAGGAAAGCATAATTTTTTTATATTATTGAAATCCTTCATCGCCATAATTTTTTACAAGAAATAGTTTTAATACGCCGAGCGCCAATGGAGTAGCTAAAAACTATCTTTAAAAAAAGTTGCATCATTTCATAGAACTGAGCGACGCAACGCCTTCTTAATTCTTTTTTGCTGTTTTAACTCCCAGTTGCAAGCAACGAAATTAGATGATTAGAAAAGGTGAGCAACAATAGTAGACTGTACCAGATATGCAGAAACGAAATTCGAAGAAACAAAATCTCGCCACTAGTGGTGAAGGAAAGCTAGCTACGAATATACATTTCTAGGATGAACCCTAAAAGACGCCCAAGCTCGCACAGAACTGCAAGCCAGAAGGTCACAATCTCAGCCACGACTAGACTTCAACCCATGTCCACCTAGTTGCTAAGCTGAGTCTTCTTAATCCTTTTTGCTAGTGAACTCCCAATTAAAAAAAATAAAACGAGAGATTTATAAAAGGTTAAAAGATGCAGTAACAAAATCCGAAGAAACAAAATCGCCCCACTGTGGTGAAGGAGGGCTAGCTACGAAGATATATTTCTAGGATGAACCCCAAAAGACGCCCAAGCTCGCACAGAAGTGCAAGCCAGAAGGTCACAATCTCAGCCACGGCTAGACTTGAACCCATGTCCACCTAGTTGCTAAGCTGAGCCTTCTTAATCCTTTTTTGCTAGTTAACTCCCAATTAGAAAAAATAAAATGAGAGATTTATAAAAGGTTAAAGGATGCAGTAACAAAATCCGAAGAAACGTAGGATACAAAATCGTTCCACTCGTAGCAGGCTCTGGGATGAACCCCGAAAGACTCCTAAAGCTAGTATTAAAATGCAAACCAGACGGTCACAAACAAAAATAAAAGTCATTCAAACACACAACACGCTCAATAAACCTTGATCTAACTCACATCTGAATTAACCAATGGGTTGAAATCCATCGCCGCCCCGAGAAAAATCTCGGCCATGCTCAGATTTGAACTCATGCTCACCTAGTTACTAACTTACACACTCAACCACACAGGCGGCTCTAGTATTTTAGTTTTAATTAAATGCGAGTTTCTTAATGCTTAAAAATAAAATACAAATATTCATCACTGAAACCTATTGAACAACATTTAAAGGAAACTTTTTTTTTCTTCAATGATGGTTTAGAAGACTTTAAAGGTTGGGAATATAAATCAGAAATATACCTTTCTAAAATCAATTTAGCTAATACTAACGAACGGAAAGGATCAATAGATATGCAGATTTTGAGAAATCCCGGCCTCAATTACATATATATTTACCGTATTTATTGTAATAAACCGGCCTCAAATACATCTCCCCAGGAATTCTTAAAAAATGTACCCAAAAATGAAATTCTGCGCTTACGTACACTAACATAGGAAAGAATAATTTTTCTACTAGTCATCCACACATTTTTAGTTACAGGAAAAGGAACAATATAGAGTTTGTAAATTAATTGGGAAATTGGCGTTGTACGTCAGCCTGGTCACAGCGTAATAGCTAAAACAAGGCATCAGCCCATGGAATTGAATTAAAAAAAAATAAAACCATCAACATGTGACGCAAGTGACTGTGAGACGGTAAGTTACTCATAATGGGGCCGGAAAACCCGTAGAATAACAGAATGTGCTAGAATTCCAATGCAGTTGCTAATAACTAAATTCTAAATTGAAAAATTCCAAATTTTAAGGAAGCCTACAGTAAGCGTAAATTGAAAAAAGCCAAAAGGTCTGAATTGGAAACTATTGGATTAGCAAAAACAGCAAATAAATTAGACCTAGAATTATATAACTCCAAACAGCGCTTTTCAAATGCTAAAAACTACGTAATATCTATAATCTACATTAATTTGTTTCACTTCTCATATAAAATAATGTTTGTTTTTTTGTATGAATAACTGTAATTGGGACTGTATCCTGTTGTTATTCTTATTCTAAATAAATAAATATATGTGGTAGACGGTATCCCCGTTAATACTGAATTTAAGTAAAATTGGTCTAGCCGTTTGAGTTGTAGCCTAAGTACAAGCAGCAATCGCTCAAAATGATTTAAATAAACAAGTTACAGGTTTTGAGTGGGCAAATAAAGATATTCTGCTTGTAACTATGCACACAATTCCTATTATTTATTTAATTGATTGGCAAATGACCGACAATTTTAAATAGAACTACAAATTGTGTAATTTCATGATCCAATTGTAGTCTGTAGTCCATTATTAATTTTATGCAACCTTAAGATATTGCGTACAAACAATAATTTCCGATTTTGTTCGCAGAATCTTTAACACACAATACTCAAAATATCTAAATAGTGGCAGTGCATCTAGGTATCACGTTAGGTTTTCAAAACTACAACTTTTAAAAATAAATTTTTACTTCCTTTTACAATGAAGGAAGTATTAGATTCACCCCAAAAATTCGAAATTGAGTTGTCAACAGATCTTACATGTTTTTGTTTATTGATATGTGTGTCAGCTGTGTCTGTGAGTGTGTGTAAACAGAATATCTCAAAAATGAAAAGAGGTATGACGTTGGAACTTCATAACGGGTGTCCCGCGGCAAATTTCATTTTTAAACTTGAAATAAATTTTTTATTTATTTAAGTATTTTATTGAAAAAAATTGCAAAATAAACCTCAATCTTTGGGAAATTATTTGTGAAACAGCACATCTGCCAAATGACGCCCCTCACGTCGTACCACTTCTTCCAAACAAACTTGAAAATTGCGCATCACACGCATAAGCATAGCACGTGTAATTCCACGAATTTCTCGGGTGATGTTTCGCTTTAACACATCCACTGTGGGTGCTGCATTCACGTAGACTTTTGATTTGAGACCAGGGGGGGGGGGATTTAGAGTCCCTCTCTTAGAAGTGATGCTATTCGGGAAAAGTTGGCGAAGCCATTACGATATTCGCGGTATGAGGAGTAGCCCTATCTTGCATAAATCAAAAATCTTGACCTCTGTTAAACATTATCCGACGACGAAGAGAAGACCACAGAAAGTTACTGATCATTTCCACGTATCGTTCTGACGTTTCCCGAATCGCATAATTTTTAAGAGAGGGACTCTAAATTGGCCTCCGCGAAGCTCTGATTTAACTCCTTTGGACTTTTTGTTGTGGGGATATCTCAAATCAAAAGTCTACGAGAATGTACCAGCTACTGTGGATGTGTTAAAGCAGAACATCACCCGCAAAATTCGTAGAATTACACGTGCTGTACTTATGCGTGTGATGCGCAATTTTCAAGTTTGTTTGGAAGAAGCGGCGGTACAACGTGAGGGGCGTTATTTGGTGGATGTGATGTTTACTCTTGTAATTTTTCAGTTTTTTCGATTTTTCAAAACAGCTCTAACGTTTTTTTCAAACTTTACATTTTGATACATTTTTAATGTGTATTGATGTGAAATAGGTGCTTTTCCAGTTGAATACCTCTAAAACGGGTTTCTTTTGTTTTTTTTTAAATAGAACACGGGGTATATTGTTACTTTTAAATTTAGCTTAAAATTGTAGAAAAATTTATCTCTTCAACTAACGCTCTACGTTGTACGGTTTCTGTAGAATTTGTAATTTTTGTTTTTTTTATGGATGCACTGTAAAAGGAAGTTGTGTGCGTGCATCACACCAGATTTGTATTTATCTTGATCTAGAGATCATCAGTACAATTAATCGATGCTCCTTCGAATTTAAAAG